>VDFB02075430.1:0-79657 GCA_007258455.2 Sequoia sempervirens
TATCTCTAGATTTAGCTTGTGGTAACTATTTTTAGTAGAGGTTCAAACAAATTTGGCAGTTCTCCAATTTGGCGGGTTTAACAAAATTTAGCGGCAGTTTGGCCAAATTTGGCATAAGTGGATTTTTGAAAATTTGCCCCCTCACCATTGCATTTTTCAGTTTGGAAGGCGAACTTTGTGAGGCCTGTTCTCAGCCATATAAGCTCCTTTTTCGAAGCAATTTTTTTATTTGGGGTAGAATTTTGCAGGATTCACAGTGATGGAATCTATTTTTGCTCAAGTGATCCAATTTTTCTAGAAAATCAATTTTCTCAATAGATCTGAAGGACAATTCTCATTTTTTGAACTTCAAACAGCTGTAAGTTTCACGTACGACCTCAGATCGAGGTGATTCATTTTTGAGGTGATTCATTTTTGAAAGTTGATATTTTTCCAAGCACTACACATTGGTGCTATTTTGAGGTTTTGATTCTAATACTATTTTGTATTTTTAGTATTTGGGCCCAATTTTGGACATTGTAAAACTTTGGTAACAACTCCAAAATTGTGAACGCACTAATTATAAATTTCCACCATCATTATTTTCTACGTGATCACGGACAGGAATCGGGGTACAGGGTGATCGATTGCATTCACTTTCGATATGCAAGCTACCCACTCTTTACTTATAGCTCAGGTCAATGCATGTTTATTGGTTTAGTTTCAACATTGTTGAGGAAACTAAAAAGCAAAGGTAGAACTGGATGAAGTTCATTGTTTTTAGGTACAAAAAAATTTCATGTTTTGCTGATTGAGTGTTCAGTAATCATCATTGAGACCATTTTACATATGAATCATAGTTTATTGTGCAAACGTTTAAAACAGAAAATTGAAAAGGTTTGCATAGTAATGCTTTTATTCATTCTATAAAAATGTTGAATCCCACACAAGCCGTGGAAGTAACTTTTTCTGGATTTTTACAATCAAATAAAGAATGCATAAACAATGGTATGCTATACAATTGAAAATAATGGAAACATAGGGTAGGAGGTGATTCGTCATTGCCTGGAATGACGAATCGTTGACAGTTGAGGTTTCCAATTGAGACGTCAGTTCCAGCTCTATTTTCAGTTTTAGCTTCCATTCCAACTCCAAAAGCGTCTGCAAGGAAGATAAAAGATGACGTTAGAGATAATCTCTAAGCAATGACGGATCAAATCCTATCATATATCTACGCTACCAACAGGAATATAGGATACAGTCGATCAGGCATCCATCAGATAATTGCAAAAAAATCAAGAGAAGAAAGAATGTAATTCAATGGAAACTTTCAACTTCTTTTATTTTGCTAACATGTTTGTTTTAGTGTGCAGAAACAGATTCATCGTGTTTGAGATCATTTATCAGATATGTGGAGTAAAATAGGCTCCCACAAGGGTTGAGCTCGGCATATCAAAAAGGACATATTCACAATTTTCATACGAAGCACATGAATATTGATAACAGATATTTAAAAGCAGCATATTGCACTCATCTATTTCATTTTTTGTTCAGCTCTTCTTTGTTTTTGAAGAGAAACAGAGTATTCAAGTATAGGACAGATTTGCAATAATTTAATTTTCTATGAGTTCTTCAACAGAAAGCAGCAAATTTTGTTTTAAGTCAGCATCTAAGAATAATGGAAGATACAGATATGCATTATCTTTTATCAAACAGGCAAACAATGTCACAAGTGCCAATGAGACAGTAATGGAGTGAGCTTTGACATTAAATGGAGTATCTATTTTCAATGATAATCATTAGTTACAAAGTTATTCAAGAGCAGAAATACAACAGTGAACAGGGCCAATGAACAATTGGCAATACCTCATTAAATGCTCTATTAGTTATTTCTATTTTTTCAGTCAAAGTGAGCTTTGAAGGATCAAGTAACAGACAGACAGGTATGATGTTTTTTAGGTTGTTGAATAGTGATGAATACACATATAATGGAACAACAGTAAAGAGCAAAGCCATTTTCTGTTACAGCAAAAGATTAAGTAATAAATGCTACAGGTGTGCATTATAAGCAGCAGTGTTCAATTCAACATGTTTAAGCCAGTTTTGAACGATTTCATAACAATAACACTGCCCCATCAGATAGAAGTCACATTGACTTAATACTCAACATCAACATAGCTCTTTCATCAAGTCAAGAAAGGGGAATGACGCTGCTCATTATATGCATTATACAGTCAAGGAATATGAAAGACAACAACAGCATTCATGATATAAAAGATGGTCATAGAAGTCTCTTATAAATGAATTCCAAGAAAGCTAAAATGTCAAAGAAGACAACAGTATGGAAATAGTATAAGATCAAAGCAAAAGAGGAGACAGTGAAACAGTAAAAAGTATTTCCAAGTAATTGTACTGGAACAACAATGTCAATATATTTAAAACACTTATGAGCATGTTGTAGCTTTGGTCAAGTGAATCAACAATACATAAAATTTATTCATCTCCTTTTGATCATGCATATCAAGTACTCGTTTTCAGCTTAAAGACACCATTGTGTTCATTCGAAAAACTAAGGATGATAACATATTCTTGGTAAAGTTTATGCATAGCAGTATGGAGGACAGCAATGACAACCATTTGAAAGTTTCTTTTGTCAAGAACAGTAAAAGTGATAGCATGATAAGCTCATAATGTATGCATATTCATGAAAGTCACAAGTGCACAGAAACAGATTTATGTTTTCATGGGTAAATAGTTCAATTTTAAATTCATTATGCATAGAAATACTTTGATATTTCAGCTGCTTATTATATTCTACTTCAGATATTCTATCATTCAGTTAACTCAATGGAAAGCCATGTTTATAAAGAGCACTTGATACTGATTCCTAGTTACATGTGTTTCTTTGCAAAAAAGTTATTGAGTTTACTGCTGGTGGCTATCGACATCAAGTTCATAGCACAAGAAAACATGAAAAGAGCTACAACAGTGAAGATTAAAGAGAGCAAAGACCTGAAAATGAAAGATATCCATTACAGAAAGCAAAATAACAACTAATTTTCACTTATTTGCAGGAAAAGGAAAATATACTTTTGTTTTATATTTTCATTGAATTCAAGCAAGCTCTTAGCTTCAATTTCTGAGCCAACAGAAACATTCTATGCAGCCTATGGAATTTAAATACAGTGAGAAAGATTAACAACAAACTGGAGGAGTTTTTTTCAAATCTAAGTAAAAAGCTTGCTTTTTAGAATAGGAAAATCAACAGATACAAAATACCCAGATAAAGAAGAAGTTTGTGGCTGTATTTTCATTAAGAATATAGAAAATCAAAGTATTTCATCTGTTGTACGTTCAAAATGAAATGTTTTTGCAGAGATTAGAAGGAGATGTTTATGGCACAACTTGGAAGTGAGGTATTGCAGATTCAAAGAGAAAAAGACCAGATTTGAATTTATAAGCAAAGTTGTTCTTTGTTTCTTAAAAAAAATTACTTCAAGATGTTCATGGCGGCGTGGAAATGAAGAGAACTTTCAGAAATTCGCTAAAAGAAGAAAAAAAAAATCAGACTTATATCTAAAATACCTGATGAAATCTCCATGATTCGAATTTGAGGAAGTCTCTACATCAAGTTCGTGGCTCAAGATGTTAATGGCGGCCAGACAAGTGCGGATTTCACACCAAGTTTGCAGCAAAGTCTCAAAGAAGTGTAAGAACATCACTCAAAACAGAAAATCGTGCCTCATAATGCCTCTACGTTTTTAAAAAAAAATGTCATACTGCAGTTTCGACCCAAAAGAGACCAGATTCGAAATTCTTCAATGGTGAAAAATACAGAAAACATCAAGTGTGCGGCTAGGGTTTCTTCATGGTGGCGCCCAGCAAAATGAAGCTTTCAAAAGAAAATACAAAATGAAGTCTTTGCCTTCTTTTTAGGGTTCGAACCCTAAAGTATTCGACCCATTTTGCCTTTTCTTTTAGCTTTATTCATCCTTCTCAAGCCAATAAGCTCTAAGGCTTTCATAAATTAAAATAAAATGCTTAGAGTTTTATTTTTAATTTTGCATTTTAAAGCAAATTATAGATCTTTATTAAAATGATTTGTTAATCATTTTTAATAAATGATGTTATTTAAATGCAAATTTAAAGCTTCAAGTCTTATTTTAATTTTTGCATTTTAAGCAAATTGTAAAATCTTTATTAAAATGATTTGTTAATCATTTTTAATAAATGATATTATTCAAATGTAGAATTTAAATTAACCTTGCTAGGTGGTATTCCAACTTGCATTTTTAAAAAATTGTAAAACTTTATTTTTAAAAGTGATAAATTATAAATCACTTTTAAAAAATAAATGTTATTAATGCAAGTTGAAGATATTTGATGTATTCTCTTAAAGACCTAGTCAAGTGGAGCCTTTAGTGGAGCATTAAATCTTGGAGATGTGGCAAACTGTTAGTGTCAAGTGGAGGTTTTGGGTTGCTGGATTCAGGGGAGGAGTTTTTGATTGATGGGACACCTTTTTTGGAGTCTTTTGAGTCCTCTTTATGAGGATTTTTGTTCCTATCTGGGTCTGGGGAGACTTTTTCCTGTTTTGGTGGGTTGTTGATAGGTTTGAGATCCTTCTTTTAGGGTTTTTTTTCCAAATCCGACCCCCTTATTTTGGTGGGGCCCTTTTTTCTAGGGTTAGGGTGGAAAGTTTGAGCTTATTTATTCTCTTCTTCATTTCTTTTTATGGATGCAAAAAATTATGGAGTGGAAGAGACTTTGTACTTTCTGGAGGACATGGTGCTATTTTGTTCCAAGCTTTGTATCAGACTTTGGAGTATGCATTTTCAGGGCCTTTGAGAGCCTTTATACAACATCTTTGATCTATTTCTGGTGTCATATTTGTATGCAGATTGGTGATTGATCTTTCTTTTCTGTGTTTCTTATCTGAAACCTTTTAAGTTTGTCTCATTTTGGCATCTTTGTGACTAGGAATTCTCTTCACAGGTTAAAGGTTGTATTAATTTCTAGATGTATTTACTGTGATTAACATCCTTTAAGTATCATTCTGATCTCAGATCTTCCTTTGAAATATTCATGTGTTGAGGGTTTTACCAGTTATTGCATCATCATATAAATAGTTGTGGGTTCATTTTGTGTTAAGGGAAGTGATTTTGGTGTATCACCCATTAATTAGTTGCAATCCTTAACTTCTTTTATCTCTTTTCTTCCCCTTTTTCCCCTAAAATCTTTAGGTTTGAAGAGCAAAAAATAGATTTTTATTCAACAGGAACCGGCCTAGAATCCGGAGGTCTCATTTTCAATATTGCATATCCCACATGTAGAATTTGAGTCCCATGTTATGCCAGATTACTGAGCTTAAAAGTTTCAGTAGGGTGCAAATTTGGTGCATAACAATGTGTTCTTACAATGGGGAAACATAACATTGAACTCCTAACTCCATATAATTATGCATCATGAAAACAATCAGTATGAAATTATATAAGGGGAAAAGGTTGCATAGGATATGTAAAATAATCTATTCCTGAACCTGTTGATGTTCGTGCAAAAGATTTGTGGGAGATCAATCGTGAGAAAACTCTTGGTTCCATTTTTTCACTAGTCTCTTTTGACTTACAATTTCATCTTGAATCATGCAAGACACCTAAGGAGGCTTGGGAGACTCTTGAAAACTTGTATGGTAAGACTGATAAGATTAGAGGTTATCATATTGATAATGATTTGATGAATCTTGATCCAAAAAATTTTGACCACATCCAAGACTATATCTCCAAGATGAAGCAACTAAGAACATAGCTAAAGGATTGCAAGATTACTAAGGAGGATTTACAGTTGATTCTCAATGTGTTATCTAAGCTTGGTCCTGAGTATTCCGTGTTTGTTTTCGACTTTCACACCAATAGGATTTCTATGGGAACTACATATGTTGTGCCAACATTTGATGCATTTTCAGATCTTCCAATCCAAGAGGAAGTGAATCTTATTCAAATGGGTCTCATCAAGGTTTCCAAGTCACAAGCATTGGTGGCTAGTGAGTCTAAGGTACATAAAGAATCAAGGCATCCTAATTAGAAACAAAAGAAGAAAAATAACAAGCCACAAAAAGAATTCGAATCCTCTTCCTCAAAAGGAGAATCTTTTAAAAAGGAGAAGCCCACATGTGTTATTGCAAGAAATCTGGGCATGATGAACATCAATGTTATTTAAAAAAAATTGATGAGTTGAAAAATATTTTAGCAAAGAATAAAATCAATTTACCTTCAACTATGTCAAAGGATTCATCATCTTCCTCTAAACCGAAGTCATAGAAACAAAAGGGGAAAGCACTTGGTCTCATTGCAGATTCTAAATCAGGGAGATGGATCCTTGATTCTAGAGCCTCACATCACATGGCTTCATCACAGAGTATGTTCTCTTCATTTGAAACTTTTTCATCACCGAACATACTGATGGCTAATAATACATATATGTGTGTTTGTGGGAAAGGATCTATTGACATATACGAAGGATCATTCAATGATGTCCTTTGTGTTTCTTCATTGTCAACAAATATCCTTTCTATCTATCAGATCACACATGGTGGGGAAGGAAAGAGTGTTGAGTTCACACCAAATTCTGTGATTATTCAGGATTTGCATAGCAGAGATATTGTTGTAGTTGAGGAGGTAGATCATCAATCTCTAGTATACACCTCACATTTTTCCTTTGATGTTCCTTTGGTTGATGTACACACTCAGGCATCTATTGTGAACATTTTTTAGGAGATTCAGTATGGTCAAGTGAATCTTGGTATTATTTCAACCGAGGTTCAAGAGACATGTGTTGATACTCCATCTCCTACATCACTTGTTGTTTCTGATGATACTGGTGTTGCTACATTCATGTCTCCTATTGAATCAGTGCAACAAGACATTCATTGTCTTCCAGACACAACTACTTGGGATGAGTACTCAACAGACATTTCAGGTTTGTTTTGTGAGTCCTATCTTGCAGACTTGGAGGACACAATTGAGTGCATTCATCTTCTCTTTAATGAAGTTGCTTTGTCTTCTTCAGATGTTGAGGGGGAACCTTTTGACCCTCTTGTTCTTTACCCACATTATCATTCCTCATAGTTTGACATGACTATGACTACAATTGAGCAACATTTGGAGGATACACCTTTTTCTTCAGAGAAGATATATTTGTCTTCGGATTTTGTTCGACATCCATCTCCACTAGGTTCTGGATTATCATCTTCTGCAGTGTGGCCTAGAACACCTAATTTGATGGTGACAACTTTCGGCGTCGACATGGGGACACCTGAGTAGAGTTTAGAGACATTATACATTTTCATCATTCTTCCTTCATATTCCTTTTAGGAATGGGAAGATATCCTACATGCATCTTTGGTTTTCTTTCTTCCTAAGGGGAGGAATATTGTTTGGCGATCTTGGATCATCTTCAACTTCTTGTGTCGAGCATTCACCAACAATGTAGGAGATTCTACATTGGGGGACTGTATGGTCCTTCTTCTTCTCTCTTGGGGGGAAGTTTTGTCCTACGGGTTTTCTCTTTCTCATCTTTTGATAGGTTTCATCATTGTACATGGGTACCTAACATGGCCTTGTAGCTAAGACCCATCTTTGCATTGTTCCATCCTTTCACCCACCTAAGCTGTGCTTAAGGGGCGGTGTTGGTGTAGGTTTTTTAATATTTATTTTTCCTACACATTATTAAGCATACTCAAGTTATATGAGACATGGTTTATGTGAGGACATGTGGCATAATCCATCAATTACATGTGTCACTCTCACCCACACTTGGGTGGTTGATTCTCACACCCTCTTTTGGCCTTTTATGCCACCTCACAAAACCACTGTCTTATCTCTTTCTTAGTAGGTTATGCCACCTATTTTTCATTTTCTAAGTAGGTTTAACTCCCACCTAATTTGGTTATTTGGGAGTTATTACCCCTCTTGGAATTATATGCCCACATTATGCTATATATTCAGCACACCTCTCCCTCCTATCTAGTTCAAATGAGTTCATATCAACTCAATCAATGCAAGGGAGTGTTGATGCATATTGCATCATTTTGAGTGTGATAATATCAGCATTCAGTTATTGCACCATATTCCATCATTTCATCCTCTTTCTTCTCTCATGTAGAAGGTTAATCTTGGTTTTGCAGGTGATCCTAGATGCTCAAGTTCATCAACAACTCTTACAAAACCCTCTACATAGTGGGGTATGATTTTAACCAGAAATCAGGAAAGGAAATTACAAAAAAAGAAAAGAGATAACCCCAATGGAATACAAATGAACACCACCCAGATTCCTCGAAGGAAACTAAGAATAAAAGGTAATAGACACAAATGACAGGCAAATCACAAGTTCTTCACCCAAAAATGATTTCCCAATAAGACAAGCAATAGCTCCTTCCAAGTATGTAAATAGATATAAAAGTGATTGTATATTAAGACTGAATAATACATACAACCTTCAGGAACACAAATTACTTTTCAAATATAGGTGCACCCAAATATATTAGAAAAATATTGAAAATTAATTGTAAATTAACACCAAAAAACTTGCAATCAAAAGAGAATAAAAAGGACACATAGATCCCAAACATATCATTTATTCAATGCAATGGAAGTTCACAGACTTCTCCCTTCTCTTTATACAAATGCCATGCTTGAAAAGCCCAACTACTGCTCTATTTTCCTAAAATTAAATATTCCCCTCTTTTGGTAGAGACTCCTTATTTCAAAAAAATAACTGATTATTAAAAAACAATTTCTAAAGAAACCTCCAATTCTATGTAGAATATGATTTTTTTTACCTTTCATATTTTAATTCTAACATTTTGCAAATACTAATACTTAAAACAAATTTGTAATCTTCCATTATGTTTTGAAGGGTGGGAACTCAAGAAACACAAGTCTTATGAAGTTCATATTTTGTTAACGCTTCTATCATGGACATTTCAAGCTCGTTTTCCATTCTAGCAACCAATTCACTCGATGTATGGTGCTCATTCTACTGAGACCTATTTTCAAAAAGAGAAATATCTTAGGAATTCATCTCTAGCTGAGATTTCAAATGTCAAAACTCTTTTTGCAATGGCAACGATGTTATAATCTTTGCTTCAATTCTTGATAGTTTGTTTTGATGAAAAACAAGCTTAGACTCTGCCTCTAACAAGCATGAATCCACCTTAACAACTCACCTCCTCCCTTCGACTTCCACATGTAAGAAGACCACTTGGTTGAAAATGTCCCCTTCAAAAGTTACACTAGGAGATCATATGTCTTTATGAAAAGCAATCTCCTTTGTAACATATGAATTGCTACAAAAAAATGTACTACGAAATACAAATGTCATAGCTTATTCAATTTCATCTTCATATCCAACAAGAGATAGTGTTAGCCTTGTGTTTCCATTGCCTACTAGTTTGGTCGTTGATTCTTGAGTTCTTGATGAAATGGTATGGGCTTGGATTTTGTTTAAAGGGATAATCATTGCTCTTGTTTGTAGACCTCCTCTTTCAAGTAGTAGCTTTCAAGTGTTTGTTTTGTATCCACTACTACATTAAACAACTTCCCTTTTGTAGCAACCTCCAATGCAGTTATTGTCGAGGCATCTTTGACTTTTATAAGTTTTACAACAACGCCTTTGACTTTTGATCTATCAAAATGTTTTATAGGATCATTATAGGTAAATTGAACATTTCCTAATTGAGCCTTGAGGTGCCTGATATCAGCCTTCAACTTCTGAACTGCCTCAGATTCTTGTAAATGCTCATTTTCTAATGTCTCCATGCACCCTTCTTCATAAGAAAAACCTTCCATTCTTGTCTTTATTTTCTCAACTTCCTATCTTTTAGATTGCAACTCTCTCAATAGCATTAACTTCCTTTTCTTTAGATGATAAAATCTTCTTCTCATCTTTTAATTCCTTTTCTAAGTGGTTAATTTTAGCCTTCAGTTGTTTTGCTTCAATTTTAGCACTTTTGACTATTACTTTTGAATCTACAAGTTGATCATTGAGACATTTTTCCTCATCCCCACTACTCTTACCTGTTAACACCCCTGGTATTCCTTTTCATGATCTTCTAACTTCTTTTTCATATCTTTTACTTTAAGCTTCAGATCAATTGCTCCCTCATCAGCCCTTAGGACAACAACATCCCTTTCTTGGATAGAGTTTTCAATGTCTTGAACGCTTTTATTGTAGCTTTGTAGCAACTTTTTTCTTAGCTTTGAGAGTGTATTTATGATTAGAGAGTGTAGATGTTTATTTTAACAAGTTATTTACAAGACTTGTTTACCTTTTCAGATAAGACTTTCATGTCTCCACCCAACTGATTCTCCTTTTTTTTTTTGCCTTGAATCTAATTTACACTTGCCTCATATCATCTATTTCTAATTGTATTTGTTCCATGGAATTATTAAGTTCAAGAATCTTTGACTTCATTTGTTCAAATTGTTGGAACACTTTATCCTTGTGCGAAAAGATAGACTTGTTAACACCTAATACAAACACTAGAGATAAGCAAATCCAGGGAGGTTGTTAGTCCATGTCCCGAATCTAAAGGGAGATACTAGAAATTAGTCCAAAAATTCCCTCTCAACATCACCCAAGGGGATTCAAACCTACAACCTAGATCCAATACCATTTATTTTAACATGTTTGTCATTGCGCCAAAAAATTAACTTGTTAACGCTTGATACAAACAGTAGAGATAAGTGGATCCACGGGAGGCAGTTAGTCCATGTTCTGAATCTAAAGGGAGACACTGGTGATTATTCCAACACAAATCCACTTATAGCATCATGTCTCACTTTCTTTTCTTGCACAAATAGAGATGTAATACAAAACTTCTTGAGTTTATCCACTTTTGCATTGCCATTTTCCCATTACACATATTGCACACACTCCTTCCTCAACTTTTGAAGAGAAAGAATAATCTCTTTAGTCAATACATTATCTATCTCATTCACTTTGGTCTGCTTATTTTCAAGTGTTTTTAGAGAAAAATATTTTTTTCATTTCATACATTGTAGTACCTAATGCTCTAGTTTTTCATTACCATTTTCCCATTGAGCATACTACACATGCACACAGATAAAAGGTGTTATCATAATAGTGGTTTACAATTCCTGAGAGGAACGAATTTTAGCTGAAATCACATATTTTTAGAAAATATAATGATTTAAGCCTTAAAAAGTTCCATTTTAAGGATTCCAATTGAAGAGGGTTTGATCAAATCATCTTAGATCAAACCCCCTTGGATAGAACCTCGCTAGTTTTAAACCATACCTATAAATGCGTCTCCTTTACACCTATCAAAATGCTGATAAAAAATCACTTTTGATTTAGATTTTGGGGGATCAAATGAATTCATTAAAATTTATTTCCAAATGATTATAGGTATTCCTCGAACAAGCTATCAGTGGAATATAATTTCATTGTTTCTTTTATTATATATTTGTTTTTAAGTTTTATTAAACATGGTTTTTCTTAGAAATCAATTTCTTTTTCTGCATGCCAAATAAATTGTCAAAATTTGAAAATATATAGGTGCACCGGATATTAAAGTCATGATCCCCAAAAAAAAAAAGGTGGCATATGAAATTCTATCCGATACATGTATACGAATTATAATTCGTTCGACTTTGAAACTTGATTCAGGAAAAAAATATTCAATAAAAACTATAACAAAGTGGAAGCACTAGATATCAAAGTTACAATCTAAATTTGAAAAGAATTATAATTTTTACCCTTCATGAGAAAAAAGCCAATACGTTACTCGGTGTCGTCACTTTTTTAAAATGTTGTTTTCTGAAAAAAATCAATTTTCGTAGGAGATGGAAAAGAAAGTGCAATTTGATTCCAAAAATTTTGGAAAAAATATTTTTAGAATCTACAGACAAAATTTGATGAGACTCTAGTTTGCACCATCTTCAAATTCATCACAGTTTAGCCGCTATAGGTGCCCAGATGTGAAGATTTAGTTAATAATAATAATTTCGATTATCTAGTTTGGCCAAAATTTTAAACCCTATGGGATCACCTTCCTCAACTATAAAGGGCAAGAAGAATCTCTTAGTCATATTATTATCTATTCACTTTGGTGCTTCTTTGAAGTGTTTTTAGAGCATATTATTTTGTCATTGCTTACATTCTAGTGCTTGTTGCCTCTAGTTCTATATTTTCATTTATCGAATGCACATACTACACATGCTCCTTCTTCAACTTCTCAAGATCAAGAAGAATCTCTTCAATCAATACATTATCTATCTCATTCACTTTTCTCTACTTCTTTTCAAGTATTTTCAAAGAAGATTCCTTCTTCATTTCATAAATCCTAGTACCTGTTTCCTCCTCAAGCATCAACAAGATCTCAGGAGGCTTCATTTTCAAAAAATTAGTGAGGCACCCTTGCATAATGAGAAAATGTGGGTTGTTGACATTGAGCTACATAGAATGAAAAAGGTTTTGTACACACAAGGGTTGTACAAAGTGGCCATTGATCTAGTACTTATTTCTCCCTCCCACAATAATCTGGGTAATATCATGTAAGGCACCTTCAAAATTTATAACAACTCTTAGTTAGAGTAGAAATTGTATTATGATTTCTTCATATGATTGAAAAAAAAATACTCAAAATAATTGTAGGTTGGAAAACATAGTGGGTTTTGAGTTATTTCATTATGTGCATTCAAAACAAAGCAGTGGAGAGCAGAGGAAGGAGTTACAGGTGGGGGATACATAAAACTAGTCAAATTGAGTAGAGGGGTGATAAACGAATTAGGTAGTTGTGTGTTTAAGGTTTTCAAATTGTATGTGGATTGGAAGGTTTCATAAGAGATAGTGTATTCTAACCTGCAATTTTACAAAACAATATGAATGTAGTTAAAACATTTTGTTATTTAAATAGTAGGAATGTATTGTAAGGCACCTTTAAAATTTATAACAACTGTTACTTAGAGTAAAATTACGTTTGAATTTCTTCATATGATTGAAAAATAAATGCACAAAATAATTGCAAGTTGAAAACCACAATGTGGGTTGTCTGTTATTTCATTTTGCATGTTCAAATCTAAAGGTTGGAGAGCATGGGGAGGAGTTACATTTTGGAGATACATAAAACTAACCAAATTGATCTAAGGGGTGACTAACTAATTGGTTCGTTACATGTTTAAAGTTTTACAATAGTAAATGGGTTGCAAGTTTAATAACACCCAGTGTTTTCCAACCTAGAATTTTATAAAATAGTATGAATGTCTTGAAAACATTTTGTTATTTACATTGTAAGAATGCAATGAAATTTACCTTCAAAATATATCATAGTTGTTTTTTATTATGGGAAAATTAGGTTTTGATGGTGCCTCGAAACCCAATTCATATAGGTTTTACAGGGACCTGAAACCCAGACAAAGAGAGAGCTACATAAAATAAAAGATGCGGACCATCACCAGCCTAAACAACAACAGCCATAAAGAGAAAGACAAGACCAAACAATCTACACAAAACAGGTTTTGAAGGGCCTTAAACACTTTTACAATTAGGTTTTGACAGGAACCTTGAACCCTTAAATGAACTTGAGCATAGCCTGAATCAGCTAGGCATAAAAAAACTAACCGCTCAAAACAAACAAATCTGAGCTGACAACAATAGTGAACATAATGGTGTAAAACACCAACAAGACCATGTTTCTCAGCAAAACCAATAAAACCAAACACCCCACCTCAATAGGGTTTTTGGGAAAC
The DNA here is from genome assembly GCA_007258455.2 of Sequoia sempervirens. Classification (NCBI taxonomy): domain Eukaryota; kingdom Viridiplantae; phylum Streptophyta; class Pinopsida; order Cupressales; family Cupressaceae; genus Sequoia; species Sequoia sempervirens. The sequence continues at coordinate 13,749 of VDFB02075430.1, forward strand.
ACAGCAAAAAACTATGAAACATCAACTTCCCTGCAGCACCATGCCACCCGATAAACCAACCCAATCTCCACTACCTCCATAAGGGAGTAATAAGGCAAGATAGAGTATGTTACCCTAATTGTGTTCATTGATCTCAAAATTGGTACCCCTATTCAATTTTTGATTAAGTTATTAGTCGGGTGGTGTTTCATGCGGTTTTTCTAACTTGGGCGGTGATTTCCCCTATTCATCTAACTCACGCTTTTACCACTCTTTGTTTAACTTGTTCTTTATTTTCTTACAGGTGGTGTATTGTGGGATTTTTGTAACTTCCTGAGCACTCTAATTCTTCTAATTTGATGGTTGGTGGTTCGTACCCGAAGTTTGTGAACTTACCAAAAAGACCACCAACGATAGATCTTTGAAGTTTTCAAGTTTGGGCAGGAGTTTTACTAGTTTCTAAAACCATCGGCGGTCTTTTACTTAGTTTCATGAATTTCCCATTTTACCACTTTCAAAAACAAAGGAAAAAGAAAAACAAAGGAGATGGCAGTGCAGGTTGTTTCTGTTATGATACATTTCAATTTCAAACATGAACCCCATTTATGCAAAGAAACAAATACAAATGAATACCATCAAAGATACAGAAAATGAAACTAAAGGTCGGAAGGAATGGAAAACCAGAATATCAAAATATTGTATTATATATATATATATATATATCGATGGCATTGCAAAATATGTTGCTCGATTACAAAATTGGGAAGACATCAAAACAATGCTTTTAGACACATAGAACAAACATAAGCATGCAGATTCCCTCCACCACCACTTGAAGGCGCTCTATCTGGGCTGGTGATAGTAGTTTTTCATGTGATTGTAGGAATTAGGCAAATAGCCCCATATCATTCCTCAACAACCCTGCATGAAGAAGGGTTACAGCTTCTTCAATTCCTTTGTTCTGAGTTGTAGTAGCAATGTAGATGGCATCACCAACCAGTCTGCTCTGTGGGTAGTTGTTGAGCCCGGCGATGGCTACATTGACTCTGTGACAAAATTTAGGTCTAACTAGGTGCTCTGATTCCCTCATTCCCCAGTCTCGATGTCCAAAGGTGTGAATGACAGTATGAACAAAACACTCAAGAAGCATGGCATTGTGCACATGAACCTGATTCAAGAATTCTTCTCCCATAATGCTACACAATACTTCCTCTTTTATTTCACTCTAGACAACGAAGACCTCCCTCAATTGGTTTGATAGCTACCTAAAGAGGGGACTCCACTCAATCTCCTCAATGACAATGAAGTCATTCATTGACACTCTATCACTTTGAGCGCTTGTCATTTTGGATACTTCAGGATGGTGAATTGTGGTTGTGTCCACTAAATTTATAGAAATTTGGTGAGACATTTGAACTGGTATTCTTTAAGGCTGATCAAATGATAGGGTGGTGATGCAGTCAAAATGAACCACTGATGTGACCAAGATCCAATTGATTCTCCTAATTGATCATTTGGCTGGACAATTTGCATGTGCGGCTTAATTGCACATCTGAGATAGCTATTTAATGTGTGATTTGTGAAGCAATTTAAATACACAAGAATTGATGGACACAGGGAAGAAATTAAAACAAGAAATGTTTGGTGATCGCCTAAGGTCATATCATTAGCAAATGCAATCATTCTAGTCATTAATTATTTCTTGTCTATTGGTTTTTAGGGTAATCAATTAAACAAAAAGGAAATGTTGCTATGTTTAGCAACCACTTATTAACCATCAAGAGAAGGAAGAGATTCCTATATCTTGGTAGAGAACAATTCAAAGAGGGTATGAATTCTCAAGAGTGCACTATGTTGTAATAGAGAGAGTAACAATTTTATTCTGGTTTTAATTTAATTCATGTTGCAATAACTCACAATCTATGAATTGCGAGTCTTGAATGTGATATTGATCGTACTGATCTATGTGTCGTGTGTATTTGGAGCATATTTTTTGTGAGAAATCTACTATGTTGCATTTAATTCATTTATTGCAATCGTGAATCTTTCTTATTCCTATTTTAATGATCATTCGTCATTTTGGTTTGTGTGCTAATTGGTTAATGATTTTCTTGAAAGTTCATCCACATTAGTATCATTTTTATGAGTTGATGTTTGTTACCTTTACTGATTTCTAGTCAAAAGCATACCGATTATCAAATTAAATCATACGAGGGAGTTATACCTTTATAATTCAAAGGAAAGTCACAAATGAAATTGTGACATTTTTGGAGCTATTAGCATTTTGATCCCAGTGCATTATAGACAATAGAGTTATCAATTTAGTTGTTTTCCAAGAGACAAATTCATTCACTAACAGATTTTTGGCGACTCTACTAGTACTTCCCCATAATAATATATTTCCTATAATTCAACCTAATTTGGACTGGATGCAGCAAAACAGAAGGATATTATTTCACAATTAAATGTGTTTGCTTGGAGGTACAGAAGAAGTGCACCAGATTATATGCGAGTCAATTTTTCCTCGGAAGAGGGAGAAGAACAAGCCCAACATCTACCTAGACCTGTGATTGAATGCCCTCCTAGGTTGGTTTTTGAATATTATGACGATCCACCTTGTTGTCCTAATCAACGCCCGAAACAACATCCTAATTAGCAACAAAATCCCCCTCCAGCTCAATCACCACCTAGGGATTAAGCTAGTGGTACCATCCTTTACTTTGTTAGGAGTTGGTGACTTTGAATGCCTATGGCTTCAATCCCCTAGGGTAACTGTATTGGACCTTTCACCCTATCACAATGTAATGATTTGCTATGTGACTCTAGAAAAAAAATCCCAAAATTCTTTGGTAGAGGTACACAAGATCTAGAGGATCACATCCTAGCCATGACCGCAGTAAGTGGAATTTTGGTAGTTCAAGAAGAAGACGTCTTTGTAATGCTTTTTGTTGACAGTTTGGTTGAAAAAGTAGTTGAATGGTTTATAGGATTGGAGAAGGGTTGTATAACTGGTTGAAGTATCCTCCATAAAAAAATCTCCAATGCTTCAAAGGTCTTGTTGATGTTGTTGCCTTGCTACGACAGTTCTTTCAGATTGTGAAAGAAAGAAAAGAGCCTATGAGAGACTTTGTATATCATTGTAATCAATCTCTTCAACGAATTCCCACACCAGCACAGCCGAGCAAGGTAATCTAGTTTCATGTATTCACCTCTACACTTGATCCTGATGTTCAGCTCATTTTAAAAAGAGAATTTATGGGATTGAACAAGCTCAATTAGAGGTAGTAAATATTGAAAATGATCTGATTGTCATGGGAAAATGGAAGTTGGAAGGTGTTAATAAACTTGTTATTGATTTCTCACCAGCCGTTTACAAATTTTTTGAACCCCTAAATTTTACATACCAGCCCTGCCCTACTGCTGAAAACATGAATTTGACAATATTGAATATCGTACACCCTCTGCATGAGGAAAAAGACGATGGAAAGAGGAAAGGTCAGTTTTGGTATGCTCAAGAATACAGTTTAAATACTTTGGTTGAAACAAAAGATGATCTTAGCTCATCAAGTGATGATGAGGAATTTTCACCATGTGGAAGGTACGCTCCCACATTTCAATTTATTTCTCCTTCCCCCCTAAGGATAATTCACTTCCTTGTAACTCTATTAAAGAAAATTGAGTGTCAAACTCTCTATTTATCCCAAAGTATGAGGTTTTCGCCTTTGAAGATCATGCTTATGAAAATTCATGTGCAACTAGAAAGGATAATGAAGACCCTTCGGGTGAAAACGCGAAAGATGGAATAAAATGGTTAACCGATTCCAATCCTCTATTCATTTTTTATAAGTCCTTTGAAATTTGTGATAATCTCCAATTTGAGAATTCAAATTTCTGTTTACAAGATATGCCAGCAAAAGAGGTTGTTTTCCAAACGATAATGAAGGGGAAGATCCTGCAGCGGTGGAGGATCGAAATGCAATGAAGCCACAAGGTAGCTATGGTAATGACATAACAACTTACAAGGTAAAAGGTTGTGATGCTACAACAATCCTAAAAGACTTAAGTTTTTTACAAGGGTGGGAGATCATTCAAATGACTAAGTCTCAAAAAGGATCTAGAATTAGTCTGGACATTTCAATGTGGGATTATTTACATCAAGAAGATATTTATGATGAAAAATGGTTGTTTGGGGACATTAAAAGTGGTGAATTCTTCTTCCATGACACTAATGTTTGGATAGTTCTAATCTTTATCGTACTTCAGAAGTTGCATGCAATAACAACATTTTTCAGGTCTGGATCATTCTTCTCTCAGCTTGTCAACGGTTTCGTGTGAGTGGTCTCTTTCTCTTTCCTTGGTAGGTTTCATCCTACCCTATACATATTTTCTTTTTGGTGTGTCATTTTTGTTGTGCTTGTTTTAGTTTTGGGTTTTTATTTTGTTCCTCCTCTTTCCTCAACTTTGTGCCAATGGATATAGCACTAGTCATGACATCTTTGGGTTCCTTTCTACATCCTTTTTAGTCCTCATCCCCAGTCAGAGCCACTATTACCCTAATTTTGGTCATTGCTCTCAAAATTTATGCCCTTATTCAATTTTTTATTAAGTTATAAGTCGAACAGTGTTTCATGAGGTTTCTCTAACTTGGGCGGTGATTTCCCTTGTTCATCTAACTCACCTTTTTACCACTCTTTGTTTAACTTGTTCTTTATTTTCTCATGGGTGGTATATTTTGGGATTGGAATGTAACTTCCCGAGCACTCTAAGTCTTCTAATTTGATGGTTGGTGGTTTGTACTTGAAGTTTGTGAACTTATTGAAAAGATCACCAATGAAAAATCTTTGAAGTTTTCAAGTTTGTGTGGGAGTTTTAGTGGTTTCTAAAACCATCGGTGGTCTTTTACTTAGTTTCATGAATTTCCCTTTTTACCGCTTTCAAAAGAAAAGGAGATGGCAGTGTAGGTTGTTTCTGTTATGATACATTTTTGTTTCAAACATGAACCCCATTTATGTAGAGAAACGAATACAAACGAATACCATCAAAGATACATCAAACGAAACTAAAGGTAAAAGTATTCAGAAGGAATGGAAAAACCAGAATATCAAAATGTTGTCTTTTTATTATATATATAGATGGCATTACAAAATTTGATGTTCAAAATTACAAAATTGGGGAGACATCAAAACAATGCATTCAGACACACAAAACAAACATAAGCACGTAGATTCCCTCCACCACCACTTGAAGATGCTCTATTTGGGCTGGTGATAGCAAGTTTTCATGTGATTGCAGGAACTAGGCAAACAATCTCATATCATTCCTCACCAACCCTACATGGAGAAGGGTTACTGCAACTTCTTCAGTGGCTTTGTTCTAAGTTGCAGTCGTAATGCAGATGGCATCACCAACTTATTATTGCAGTCACTATGATGTTCAATCATATTGAACTCCTCACTGAAGTCTATTCGGCTATTAAAAGGTTTGAATTCATCCAAATCCAAAGGGTCACTCTACCCTTAACATCATTGGAAGCATATATATAGAATAGAGTGTCAAAAGTGTGCTCATTCAAAAACGTTGTGGACCAATGCACAATAGTGAGAGTGGTTTTCACCTTTTATAAAAACGTGTTGACCCTATGTCCCCATGTAGTTGCTTAAATGCATTTTTTTCTTAAATTTAAGCAGCTAGAGTGTTCTCATGCAAATTTAAAAGTGTAAAAAAAAAAAAGCCAGTCATGAATGGAGGTTTCTTAAAAAAAATCAATGGGTACTGCTGAGATTTTTTTAATTATTTTAAAAACTAGTTGTCCCATTAATTTAGTAGTACAATTCAGCTTAAAATTTTAAGCTCCAAAACTTGAGGAAGTTGGTGATCTCATGAATTTTAGTTTTTATTCAAATATAAAAATAAATAAATAAAAATCATTTTCCCTCCAATTTTCTTAGCAAGAATCTAAAACTTCTAATGAATGCTCATGGAGCAATTTCTATTACTACCTCAATTTCACTCAAATTTGCAATCCTAAAAAGTAGAGGCTATTAATTAGGGAAAGATTGCAATTGACCCTCGAGCATTCTTTTTGCTTCATAGGACCCCTACTCCATGAAAGTAAATCTTGAAACCCCCTATGGGACCCTAACCTTAAAAATAAAGAAAGGTTACTATTTAGAAATTCAAAATAAACTATGAAAAAAAACGGGTTGAAAATAAGCAACAATTGCAAATTGAAAAAATGTCACATATGACTCCATATATTTCTTACCCTCCTTTTCATTTACCTCCAATTTTTCCTTCCAAATTTTACTTGAAAAGATTATACATTTCAAAAACATAAAATTTAAAATAACTCCTAAAAGATAAATAGCAAAATTAAATATTCATGAGACACCAATTCTACAAATTACTCCTAAAAATATTGAGCAACGACTATTAGTGAAAATAAGCTAAGCAGCCCCATAGATCTCTACCCTTAGCTAATCAATTTATGATACTAGAAATAAAATAATTTTAAAATAGTATTACAATAATAAGCTATAATAGAAAAAAATGTGGATGGTGCAATGGTAGCAGGTGAAGGCTCGGTCAATAATGGCGTGGTGCAGGTCACTGTTTCTCTGTGCATGTGCTGGCTTGGTGGCAGATCGGATTCTTCAGTCTTTTGTGCGTACAGGGGTGGGTCTTTTGCTGTTTTCGGGGAGGGGTGTCTTTTTTTGTTGTAGATCTTATTCGGTGGTTCTTGAGGAGCCATAATTTATTTTGTTCTGGACCTTGCTTTGGTCGGGTGGGCTGCCAGCTTGTAGTTTGGTGTGTGGGGCTGGCTTATTCCTTTTTGTTCCTTCAGTTTCGGTGGTGTTGGGGTTGTGGCGTCTAGGGTTTGGTAAGTGGAGGTGTGTGGCTTGAATTGGTGGGGGTGGCTTTAATGGCTTTGAGTAATGATTTGAATGGGGTACCAGGGGACGCGGCTATGGCCGAGGTAGGGGACGGGGTTCCCACCCCATCTTCTCCTGGTATAGGCTTGTCGAAGATTGGTGCTTTTAAGTTGCAGAAGGTTAATGGTTGCTTGGAAAGAGCTCAAGTGTGCCCAGTGGTGGTTATTCAAAAAGAAGCAGTTGCTGATGATTTAGAGTATTTTAGCAAACATGTTTTAATCTGTAAGTTTTTGGGGATGAGGGTTTCTTTCCCCTTCCTTGAACCTTGGATTCGAAGGACTTGGAATCCAGAGGGGGATTTTGAGATTTTGCTAGCAGCCAATAATTTCTTCTTGGTAGACTTCTCATGCATATCAGATAGAAATAGGGCTTTTGAAGGTGGTCCATACTTTTATAATCAGGTTGGGTTGTTCATTAAACCATGGCATGCAGTTTTTAATTCGGCAGAGGAGTTTCCATCCAAGGTCCCAGTGTGGGTGCGCCTTCCTCGACTGCCACTTGAATGTTGGAGGAGTGATACTCTATAGTCTATTGCCATGGCATTGGGAAAATCGATTGGTCCCTCTCAACAGACTCTTGAGAAGAAAATCTTTTCCTATGCTCGGGTTTGTGTGGAGATTGATTTAAGTCGGCCTTTGCTGGACTCTATTGACCTGACAGTGGGTTCTACTTCATGGACACAACCCCTGGATTATGAAACCCTGCCGTTTAGATGTCGTTTATGTCGTGAGTATGGTCATCTCCTGAAAAGGTGTCCGTGTGCTTCTGGTGTGGGTAACTCAAGGAATGGGAAGGATACATCAAACTTAGGGTCTGAAAAGGGAAAAGGACCCATGCAAGAGGTGACTCTTGATAAAGATGGGTTTGTGCCTGCCAGAACTCAAAATAAAGGTCGAGGGATGAAGAGGACTTTTCAAGATCACCAGGAGGAGGGGGTTTTCAACAAATTTGATGCGCTGAATGATTTAATTCATGAGGAGGGGGTCTCTCCTGACATGCATGTGGAGGCTACCCCAGTTACTTCACTCCACCCTGTGCCTATGGATCCTACGTCTTTGGCTTCTGGTCCTACGATGGCTCCTGAGGAAGTAAAAGATTCTTCTATTCCCTCCCCTGAGGTTGGGCTTGGGGATCCGTGTGCCGGGGTTGGTACTTCTTTGGTCTCTGTTGATATAGGAGTGAGCTTAGCTGTAGGTTCAGGGTCTGGAGGCTCTGCAAAGAGTAAAGCTTCCTTTTCTTCTCATATTTTAGGTGTGCATCAAAAGTCCCTGAAAAAGAGTACTCCTGACAAGTCCCAAAAGGTGGGTAGGAAGAAGGATCAAGAAAAAATTAAGTTGGCTAGTGAGACATTGGTTGAATCTAGGTCGGTGAAGATCTTGGATTCTCACTTTACCCAACCGTCATGATGATTGTGCTCTCATGGAATGTGAGGGGTATGAATAGCATCCCTAGACAAAAGGCTATTCGGGATTTGGTTCGTGCTCATTCCGAATTTGTTTTTTCTCCAAGAGATGAAGTTATCTGTTGATAGCATGATGCAGTGTGCTTCTAAAATTTGGAATAGAGGTTTATGTCAGTGTGTGGGTGCACAGGGGAGCTTTGGTGGTCTCGCCTGCTTCTAGGATCCTCGGTGGGTCTCTCCTATTTGGTGGTTTTCTAGTAGATTCTCCATCTCTCTTATTGCTTTAAGTTTGGAGACTGGAGAAAGAATTTTTTTGTCCAATATCTATGCTCCGTCGGATGTCCCTGGTAAGAGTCTTTTATGGTCTCATATAAATTTTTTGAGATCGTTGGATCCCTTTTTACCCTGGATTTTGTCAGGGGATTTCAATGCAATTGTCTCGCTTGAGGAGAAGAGGGGTGGTGTGCCTCATTTGGACACCTCCTCTGATATTCTGCGAGAGAATATTTCCCGACTTCGGCTTGTGGACATCAAACCCATAAATGGCACTTTTACTTGGAATAATAGGAGGCTTGGGGAAGAAGCTATTGCTAAAAGATTGGATAGGTTTCTAGTATACAGTTTCTGGGTTAGTGACAAGTGGATAACAAGCTCTGAAATATTGGATTGGTGAGGATCAGATCACTGGTTGATCAAGTTCTCTGCTCACCTAGCTGGTGGATCTAAGAAACAAACTTTTAAGTTCCAGATCATGTGGCTTAGGGAGGAGGGTCTTTTTGACTTAGTGTCTAAATGGTGGGGGGAAGGTTGTCCGGCTTTTGGGACTGCTATGTACAATTTTATGAAGAGGATTCAATATGTGAAGTATAAACTAAAGCATTGGAATAAGAATCAGTTTGGTAACGTGTTTCAACAGAAAAGGGCAGCCCAGGAGCATCTAGATTCTATTACTAGGCAGATCAAGGAGCAAGGATTGGATGCAGTTTTGAGCAAGTTAGAGGATGCAGCAGTCAAAGTACTTGAGGAATGGGAGCTTTGTGAGGAAATTTTTTGGAAGCAGAAGGCTCGTATTGATTGGCTTCAGGAAGGGGATAAGAATACCTCCTTCTTCCATAATTCGGTAAAGGCAAGAAGATAGGGTAACACTATCTCTTCTCTCTGTTCTTCAGAGGGATTTGTTCTTTCTTCCTCTTTGGAAATTTCTAATGAGGCTGTTCGTTTCTTTTCTAATCTTTTTACTGAAGATACCCCACTGGCCATTGAGGAGGAAGACTCTATCCTGGCATGTATCCCTCCTTTGGTGACTATGGAGATGAATGCCTCTCTTCTTCAGCGATTTCTCTGAAGGAGTTAGAGGATGTGGTGTTTCAACTGAAAAAGGGGAAGGCTCCTGGTCCAGATGGGTTCCCTGCCGAGTTCTATCAGGAATTTTGGGAAGTGATCAAGCTTGATTTGTTGGAGGTTGTGCAAGAATCTCTAAGGAACAAGCAAATGTTGAGAGCTATGAATGCTACTTTTCTAGCCCTTATTCCTAAGCGTGAGGGTGTTGATTCTCTAGATCTCTTTCATCCAATTGCTTTGTGTAATGTGGTGTATAAAATCATCACAAAACTAATTGTTGAGCGCTTGAAGCCGTGGTTGGATAAGCTAATCTCAGAGGAACAAGGGGGCTTTGTAGCAGGTAGGCAGATTCTTGATGGAGTTGTGATTGCGGCGGAGGCTATTCATTCTATGGCCTCTTCAAGGGATAAGGCCATGTTCATAAAATTGGACATGTCAAAGGCATATGATAGGGTCAAATGGAGTTTTCTGATCAAAATTCTTGGAGCCTTTGGGTTCAGCAGTGAGTGGATTGATTGGGTTATGTGTTGTGTGAAGACGCCCTCCTTTTCGGTTCTCATAAATGGGGAATCCTCTGAGTTGTTTGGTGCCTCTAGAGGTCTTCGACAGGGAGACCCTTTATCCCCTTATCTGTTCATTTTGATGGCTGAAGGTCTGGGGAGGTTCATTAAGTCCCAGGTTGCGACTGGGCTTATACAAGGTTGGAACTGGAATAACTCCCTTTCTCCTCAATCCCATCTTCAATTTGTGGATGACTCGGCCTTGATGGGGGTTGCTAAGGTAGCAGAAGCGATTGCTTTTCGTCAAACTTTGGATTGCTACCTGGCTGCCTCAGGACAACGCATTAATGAAAGTAAGTCATGCATCTATTTCTTTAATACCCCCAGGCTTATTCAACAACGTATTGCTAGGATCTTAAGGTTTCAGGTGGGGAAACTTCCCTTTACCTATCTGGGTATCCCTCTGGATGTGCGACCACCTCCCAAGCATTTTTGGCAGGAGGTGATTGATAAATTTTGAGGACTGGTTTGTCACTTGGACCTATAGATGGTTATCAACGACAGGTAGAGTCACTCTTTTAAAGTTGTTGTGCAGGCCCTACCTATTTATAGATGTTTTGTGATGACTGCTCCTTCAAGTTTCATCAAGGATTTTGAGGGGCTTTGCAGGCAGTTTCTTTGGTCAGGTAATCTCCTCTCGAGAAAGTGGTGCTTAATTAAGTGGGAAGTTGTTTGTCGACTGAAGCAAGATGGGGGCCTGGGATTGCGTAGAGCGATTGGAATGGAGAAGCGCTGGCAGCTAAGTTGTATTGGAGGTGGTGTTCACATCAGCATCAGACCTGGGCTAAGATTCTTACCTTCAAGTATCTTGGGGAGGTGGATGGCGCTGAGGTTCCTCGTTTTAGTCTTTTGGGTAGAGGGTCTATGATCTGGGAAACTCTCAAGAGGGGAGCTCCTCTGGTCAAACAAAGCCTATTCTGGATTTGCAATAGAGGTTCTGATGCTCTCTTCTGGCTTGACGCTTGGGATGGCTTCCCGCCTATCCTCTCCTCTCATCCTCACTTGGAGAATTTAAGCAGGATTTTTGTTCAAGCTGGCTGGAGCAGAGTGATGGACTTCAAAGCCCCTCAGGTTTTGGGGCAGACTGTCATTTATCAGTGGAAGGGTATGCATGAGTGGCCTTTGGGTGGTTCTTTGGAGGATAGGAGGGAGTTGTCCTCCATTTTAGCTGATAGAGTGTGCTGCTCGCTTCCAGAGAGGGATGTTTTGGCTTGGGGCTCAGATCCTAAAGGGAAGTACTCTGTTGCTTTAGGATATCGTGCTTTGGATAGGCAGGCTTTAGGCAGTGCTGAGGTTCCTTGGTGGAAATACATCTGGAATAAATTCTCCTGGCCAAAATGCAATTTTTTCTCTTGGCTAGTGGTGTATGGCAGGTGCTTGACTTGGGACAACCTCTGCAAGCGGGGCTTCCAAGGTCCCTCTTTATGCTTTCTATGTCTCAAAGATGTTGAGACTGTTTCTCATCTTTTCTTTCAATGCCCCTTTGCTAGGACTATTTGGCACTTCTGGTGGGGGGCTTGGAATATGTCATGTCGGCATCCTTCATCTCTTGGCGAATTCTGGCAGAATACTGAGCCTTCAAAGGCAAAGACTTCATTTTTGCACACTGCTTGGCCTATTGGCCCTAGTCTAATTATTTGGCAAATTTGGTTGGAGCGCAATCGAAGGGTTTTTCTGGATAGGAAATTATAGGTGGGCCAAGTTTGGGCTCGCATTCTTGGGGCTCTTCAAGAGACGTTACAAGCTAAATGTGATTTGTCAGTACCAGTTGATCCTGGGGATACTAGAGTTATTCAGAAGCTGGGGATTTCTGTTGGTAGTACTGGAAGGCTCAAGCTCGGGCGGGGCACGTGCTCTAGAGGGAAGGTCTTTAGAGGAGGGCATTGGATGCTTCCTCCCTCTGGTGTCTTGAAAATCAACACTGATGGGTCTTCTAGAGGTAATCCTGGGCACGCTGGTATTGGTGGGGTGGGCAGAGATAGTTCAGGGGTGGTTGTGTTCTTTTTCTCTGAGTATATGGGGAAACACTCCAATAACTTCATGGAGGCATTGGCGATTCTCTCGGCCTTAAAGAGAGCATACGCTCTCGGCTGGAAACAGATTATATGTGAATCTGATTCTCAGGTGGTGGTAGATTTGATAAATGGACGGCATTTTGATGCTGCTAGTTGGCAATTGGCAGTGGTGGCAAAACAAATTGCCAACCTTGGAGATTTATTGGATTCAGTCACTTTTTCCCATATCCCTCGTGAATGGAACAAGGTGGCTGATGGGCTGGCAAAAGTGGCCTCTGAGAAGAGCGGGACGTGGTTGGTGGAGGATTGGGACAGCTTACCAAGGGACCTTGCCCAGGATTTGGAGGGTTGGGTTACCGAGGATGTGAAATGTTGTATTAATGATTCTTGATCTCTTGCTTGTTATCTTGGGGCCCCTTCGGGGTCTTTTTTCCTAATGCTTTGTACCTCTTTGGCTGATTAATAAAAAGTTTTTACCCCTCTTTTTAAAAAATAACAAGCTATAATAAACCATTCATATAACTATGATAGTTCCTATCTTTTATAACTTCATATAGCATTTGGTTTCATCATTTAATTTTTTAAATTTTACTACTTTGGAATAAGAATAGAATCTTATATATAGAAAGCCAAAGAGATAAGAGAGTTTGGAAGAACCCTTAAAAAGGAAATAGTCATCACACTAGTATTTTATTATTTGTCAAATTTTTAATAATTAATAAAGAAAATAGAGACAATTTTTTTATAATTTCATTTAAGAAAATAAGATTATTATTATTTCTCTTTCAAAAAATATTTAAAAAATTATACAAATTCTATATCTTACCATATGTAAAAATTTGATGATCCATCATTCACAAATTTATATCATCTTCCATATTTATGTCTTGATATCTTATTATTTTCTTTCCTTCAAAAAAGGTTTACTTGCAATTGCTTTCAAATTTGCAAATTTTGCATTGCAAACTGCCTATTGCGAACAAGCTGAAATGTATGATGGTCCAACCAATTAATTGTCACTTTTGTCAAAAAAAAATAATAACATATCTTTTGAAAATGTCAATCTGTTAAAAGGCAACGAAATGTTGTTTTTATGATCTACTAACTATCTTTGAACATAAATTAAATTGGAAAGAAACCTTTCTTGGGGTTGAGTTACATCATAATATCATTACTCATAATGTTTAGCATGTCATTATATATGGATAAATAGTTGTAAAGTTGTCTTTGTAGACACCTAAAATTAATTTTCTAATGTCATCATTCTCCTATTAATTAAGTAATTTTAATTATTTAATTAAATCTTTCCATCATTTCACCTCAGCCTCTAATTAATTAAATACTATTTAATTACGTCACTAAGGTTCATGTCCCTTATAATTAAATAAATCTAATTTATTTAATTATCGTCACTTTGTCTGCCATGATTAAATAATTAATTCTAAATAATTTAATTATTCACTCATCTTTCTTTGTCCACGATTAAATAAAGAATATGTATTTAAAAGATTTTCGAAATTGACTTTCCCTCTCACTTATTTTGAATTAAATTATTATTTAATTCGAAAAATCAGTTTTCCTTTTCTTCTATAATTAAATGATGTTGCCATTGTTTAATTATTCACTTGCCCTTTCAAACTAATTGATTTTCTTAGTTCCTCTTCCAATCTCGTCCTTATCGCTGCTCGTCACGTCCAATCTCAACCGTCGATTAGTCCTTTTTGATCTCGGATGTCCATTTGATCTTCATTCATCTATAAAAGACTCCTTTCACTTTCATTTTAACCATCTAAGAAAATATAGAATTTATGTGCTATTGTGCTATTGAGATAATATTTTTCTTCGATATTTTGCTTTGTCTAGTCATAGGCTTATCATTGTAGGTTACAAATCTAAGGGCATCAATCATTTGGTAGCAAAATGGAGAAGAGCTATGGAGATAATTCAATGGATGCATGAAGGATTGAGTGAGATTGTTTCATTTTGTTTTACGTTTTTTATGTTTTCATTGTTCTCGATAGTTGATTGGGGTTTTGGTGTTTATTGATTTAATAATACTTTAAACTTGAAAATCTAACCCTGATATAGATGGTGAACCCGACGTGAACGACAGTTAAAAGACAAGTTTTTGCAATAACGTTGACATGAATGGATTTTATTTTGCAGTGTTTTGGATGATAATATGAATTTGAAACTAATATTTTCCATGCATTGTTGTGTTATGGTTGTAAGAAATCTGGATGAGTATTTTATCATTATATCTTTTATACTGGTAATAGATGTTTTGATGCAAATCTCACACTGATAATATTTCTAAAGTCCCACCATTGGCAGGGCTTAGGTGATTCTCCTGTGACCACCACAGTCTTTATTCTCTGTTGGAAAACTGCAAACAATTTTTATCTAATGTGATTGGAAGTTGTAGTCGCTATGTTTATGTCCAAATCTTTGTTCGCCCATTCTTAGATCCTTGATAAATTCAGGTAACCCCAGTGCAAACAAGTACTACCACTCATCTACAGCCCATTTGGACTTCGAATTTCTTTTCTTCCCTTCGTCTACTTCGAGATCCCATTTGTTGCGTCTTTTCCTCCCACCATTTACTTGTGCCTCATTTTCACCACCTCCAACATTCTCCTTATGCCCCTCATTCTCTACGCTTCACTACACTTGGCGGCTTGAATTTGGAAACCCCACCTCATGTAATACAATTGATGCCAAAGAGATTCATCTGATGTTGCGACCCTCATGAACTTACATGCCAGTGAACAATTAACTAGATCTACTAGAGAGAGAAACTTGAAAATATTTGGATATAATTCTGAAGGTATTGTGCTAAAATGGCAATTATGTACACAACGGTTTGGTATCAAATCTCCACAATAGTTTCTTAAGGCTTATGTATTCTACCTTACTTTTGTAAAATCAAGATTTTCTAGTTGCATGTATCTTCTTTACCTTAGTAGTTAGTTGTCTCAAAAAGAAAACAAAAATGAATAACAATATTCTCAGTGATGTATGATCACTTAGGGAATGGAGGGCTTGTCATGGCTGACAATTGGAACGCAGGGAGAATTTTATTTAAGTTTGATTTAGTTTAAATTGATTCTAGAGTTAGTTTTGATTCTTAGATTTAGTTTTGATTCTAGAGTAAGTTTAAATTGATTTAGATTTTAGAATAAATTTAGATTTAATTTAAAATAAGATTAAGTTTTGATTTTTAATTTAAATTTAGATTTTTAATTAGATTTTATTTAGATTTAAATTGTAATTAGATTTTTAGATTTTTAATTAGATTTTCGGATTTAGTTTTGATTTTTAATTAGATTTTATTTAGATTTTTAGATTTTTAGTTTAGATTTTTAATTTTATATAGATTTTTAATTTAATTTAGATTAGATTAAATAAACTAGATTGTTATTAATTTTCTTAGCTAGAGTAAATGTTAATTTTCCTTTTAGTTTAGTTTTTAGTTTTGTGGTTAATTGTGCTAATTTGGGTTTTGTAGGTTCGTTTGTCCAAAATTCCAAAAAAAACCAAAACAAAAACAAACTTAAACTTTTGCTTTGTTGAAGACTGAAAATTAGAAAACTACTAATGACATTTGGTGCAGGACGTTTGTTGAAGATTTTTTTAAAAAACCAATTGTCTTTTAGTATAGCAAACACTTTGTTTGGTGCTTAAAATGAACATTTGTCTTTTGTGTTTGGCATGCTTGTGCATGTGTTGAGTGGACCTATTGCTAACACACACTATCCTCTCCCCAGGATTTCGTGGTCCTGAGTGCAAGAGAAAAGTGTTAGCGACACTCAAGTTTTTTTTTTAGAGGGGTTTGCCTCGCAAAAGGGAATGACTCCAACCAATTTTTTGCTTAGGTCAGTATATAAAAGGATAAGACTAAATTGTCAAGTCCTTACGGCGGTCTTTTCCCTTGTCGTATAGTGTCACTTGAAACAGAGTACCTACCGTAAAACGTATAAGAGCACATAGTAGAGTGATTAAAGTCGTAAGTGGCTTGTTGGATACTTGCGAGGAGCTGTGTCCCTGAGTATTCACTAATGATCCAACTATTTTAGTAGCCCAAAATCCTTCTATTTGCTGGCGCAGGAGGTCAGACCTCTAAAGTTGTCCCATGTTCCCACAGTTCAAAGTAGAGATAGCAAATTTCTTGAGATCTTCGGGTCTTTTGAAATTCAAAGTTTGGTGTGCCCAAGGAGTGTCATGGAGGGGAGCTAGTGCCACCAAACTTCTAAGATATCCGCTCTGAATAAGTGCGGTGGAGAAATCCAAGTGGGAATCCAACAAATATTGTCTTAGCTAGCCTAGGATTGTGCTTGAATGTGCTTTATCTCAATTGCAACTATCAAGTGAAAACAAACAAAACATTGTGTTTTATGTGTGTTTCTTTGAAAACAAACCAGCAAAAAAATTGTACATTTGAAAATTGCAACACTTCACACTTTCAGACCAAGCATCATTTCTAAACAAAATAGTCAAAATCTTGCCAAAGTCAAATTCAAACCTTTGAGATCCATTTTCAAACCAACTTCTCGCAATGATTCTTGTTTAAAACCAGAAACTTGCTCAATTCACCTTGTACATCATCATTCTATTATTAGGTCACCTTTTTAGGTACCTTAGCATCCTCATTACTTACATATCACAACATCACATTAGGCTACCTTTTCGGAATTTTAGGCTTGACACCTTGTGGATTTTAGGATAGAGGAACTATCTATACCTTGGAACAAATCATTGCTTCAACAAAAGATTTTCATTTTCCCAAGTCACTTTTTAACTTCGTCCTTGGGCATTTTGGTGATAATTTGCTACTCACAAGTATAGTTAGGAAACTCACCTTGTCACTCTTTTCACTTGTCCTAGAAAAAGGCCATTTGACAATCCTAGTTGAAACATTGGTTTACACTTGGTTAGTTAGTGATCTTGTTCTTACATCTTTCAAAAGTGTTTAGGGCTTATGCAAGAAGTTGGGTCCACAAAAAGCTCAAAAAGTGGAAGTGTTTTTGTTGTTTTTCAGAATTTGTCACACTTGGACTGAAAATTTGAGGCACTTACATAATGAATCTTTAAAAAATTCAGTAATATGAAATTTAGCATTTTGAATCTAGTTACTAAATATGTAATTTATTCAAATACCTAGATGATAGAAATTAAATTTTGATAGGGATGTATAAAAACCACTTTTTAAAAGTCTATTTTTTAACCATACTATGCACGTGTATGGACACCACTTTTTGACCCAAATAAAAGTATTTTGCTAATTCCTTTTGGGGAAAGAAAGCTAACAACATGAATATTGATGAGAAATTTTTTTTGTAATTTTTTTTAATACATTTTTTTTATTGAATTTTTATTGGACTTAATTGCTATTTTTAAAAATCAACATGTACGGACAGCATAATTGGACCTAAACTAAACATTTTTTTAATCTTTCATTGTATGAAATTATACGAAGATTGATGCCATATAATTTGTTTTACAAGAAACTTAACCAAAAAAAGTTATTAAAAAAAAAAAAGCCTAATATTTTAAGTTTAAGGACTAGTTTGCTTAGAAATTAATTAAAAAATAACAAATATAATCTAATTTTAATAAAAATTATAAATTTGGAAACTAGACATTGTGTTCTCTAATGGATTTTAATTTTATAGATTGATTCAGAAAAAAAGTCCATCAGCCATATTGTCAAAGTTGGATATTCTTCTTCAATTGCCTTGATTTTTTGGTTAGGGTCAAAGGCTAGAGGTGGGTTGTAATTCTTTCCCAAGCCTAAAATTGAGGTAGCAGCATGTGGAGTTTGGGAATTCAAAATTTTAAAATGCTTACAGCGTTTTAAAAATGCCTCTGTATGCATTCTCTATTTTCTTGATTATTTAAAATAAATGAATAAATAAATGACTTATGCGTGTTATAAAATGCATACGCATTATATAATGTGTGCGTTATAACACATACACATTTTTTTAGTGCATACGCATTTTTTTAGGCTCGGGTACCCGAAGCATAATGCGTACGTGTTTTCTACGAGATTTTTTTTTGGTCGAAACTTCCCTTCTTCGTGGACCCAACTTCTTGCTTTTACCCTTTAAGCCCTCAAGTTCATTATAGCTATCCATAACCTCTTAGTCATTTGCATCCTTTTCCAACATTGTCATTATCTCTCTTAGTCTTGTTGCATACATTAGACATCGTTTATCCTCAAAATACCAAAAAATCCAAAAAAATAGTCACACTACATTTAGGCCTACTTTATACCAAAAGTACCAAAAACATAATCTTAGTCTCATACTTTCCACCTTCATTTTGAGCAAGTCTTATATGGTTGAAACTAGATTGCAAAAGAAACGTCGAGCAATGGATCTTTTTCATGACGATGATGACCTTTATAACCACACAAGCAATTTAAACTTTGGTACCTCTTCTAGTGAACCACCCAAGACATCTACCAATCCTTTTGAAAATTTCCTCATAAGAGACCCACATGGACAAGTAGTTATAGAGGAAGTTGAAGCAGCTGCCCAAGACCCAAAGGTTGCATCACTTGTAGATGAGATAGTGCTATTGGACCCCCAAAGGTTCTTGGCCAAACTCTTGCATAGTGGTGCTAAACTACCTCAGGGCTTTGACATAAACACACTTCAAGCAGCACCCTCCCCAAACCAACAAAACCAAGGTCTTAACATGTTTACATCTAGTGGTTCCAAGACCCCACAAATAAATGCTTTTATGCCACATAGGGCTCCAACTCAAACTTCCACCTCTATTCATGTACCCTTGTTTGGAACGCAACCAATAACACAATCAGGGATGCAATCCACAATGCAACCAATGACACAGTCCCTAACACAGTCCATGTCATAACCTCTTGGTTCTACACCTAATCCATTCAGTACCATGAACATATCTTCAAATCCATTTGGAGCCTCAAATGCCACAAACACCACATCATCAACTCCATTTGGAACATCTCAGGCCTTGAACACCATGTTATCAAATCTTTTTGGCACAAATAAAAGGACTAGAGCTTATATTCATGGAACTAACACAAACACCATTGTGCCACAAGGTCCTAGCATAAAGGTTCCCCAGCAAGTAAATACACAAGGTTCCTTCCAAGTCAATAGTCAGACTTCTAATCCTCTCCAAATGCAATCCAATATCAACACCTCATAAATTCTAGCTCATACCACACACATCCCTCAAATACAAATTCCAATTCCAACTCAAACATTCACACCACAAATCCAAATTCCAAACACAATTCAAACATCCATACCTCACGTCAACACCAACATACCATCCCATGCAAACGTTGGATCACAAAACACGAGTTTAGGACCTTACCAAAATGTATTCGTAAACGTCGTAGGCACAACCCTCACACCATATGATGTCCTAGCCAATCAAATGTTGGCCTTGCAAAAGCAAGTAGAAACCATGATTCTGTCAAACAAGAAGACATACTCTACCCAAGAGTTATGTCCTTACCCATTTGATAGGACATTATACATGCCTCCTCTTCCTCCAAATTATGTCATGCCAACTTTACCTAAATATAAAGGAAGAGGAAACCCCATTGAGCATGTGAGGGAATTTCATACGACCTTGATTGGAATTGCTTCGGAACAAACATACTTAATGAGACTATTTCCTAGAAGTCTCACAGGACATGCTTTAGACTGGTTCACCCACCTATCAATAGGCATACGATCATGGGACGAACTTGTTGAAAAATTTATCACCCACTTTGCTTTCAATATCAAAAATGGCATCACTATTGCTACCCTATGTCAAACTAAACAAGAAGAGGGTGAAGCTTTCATAACATTCTTCTAGAGATGGAGAAGTTTAGCTAGTCGTTGCCCTGTTGAAATTCCTAAAAAATAGAAAATTATTATGTTCGTGAAAAACTTGAACACAAACTTAAAGTATGCACCCATTGTTGTTCCACATTCGCTAACCTTGTTGAAAAAGGGGTCATCCTTGAGAAAACCCTTATTGCTAAAGGGGAAATTAAATTTTACACCAAAACACAAAATGCCCAAGGGACGTCAAATGATAAAAACAAGTTTTGGTCCTATAATAAGAATGTGACAAATGATGGAGTCGTAGACGCCAAAGCTGTGAATAGAAAAGGTCCCACATTGACTCTCAAAGCACCCAACATGAACAATAACACATCATATGTCCCCAACCAAACAGCTAACGTGATACAAAATAATCAAGAATGGGGACCCCCAAGACAACCAAGGCAATACCCACGGAGACAATACACTCCTTTACCAGAACCAATTGAATTTGTCCTAAGCCCAAACCATACGACCCAAGACAATTCAAACCCTCTTGGTGGGATGACAATGCCTTTTGTGACTACCACTGCATCAAAGGGCATAAGACCTCCTCATGTCGTCAGTTGAAAAACATGATTCAAGACCTAATTGAAAACGGTACCATAAAGGTCAAGGGACAACAACAAACTTCCAATAAAGACCATATGATTTTCAAGAATCCATTACAAGACCATGGTTCCAGAAAACCCTCCAGTTCGGGTCAAAAGACAAACAACCATGCCAATTATACCAATGCCTCTTTTGACTACAAAATTATTAACCACCTCTGAGTTGTTGATGATCATGTTAACACGATCACCATTAAGAAGCAACATGAATGCGTCGTTACTACCCGCAAGGAAAAGATTACCATATTTGGTCCTCCTCCAAAGCAGCCACAATTCAAAGCCCAATACAACCTTGTTGACCAATTGGGCAAGACACCCACACATATTTCCATCCTTGAGTTGTTGCACATATCACTTGAACACAAATTTGTCCTCAATAAGGCTCTGAAAGAAACCTTTGTCCCTACCAACCTGGATGTCAACCGATTTGAAGCCATGGTTAGATATTTCTCCAACTCCCACCATGTCTCTTTTTCTAACAAAGATTACTCTACATCCAATTCAAGTTATAACGACCCATTAAACCTTGAGGTCTTCATCCACAAAAAGAAGGCTAGACAAGTCCTAGTAGATGGCGGAGCTAAATTGAACATTTGCACTTTAAAACTCGCAAAGGCATTGGGCCTCTCTAAAACATGTGTAGACACCACTAAGAGCATTGTCATCAAATCCTATGATGACGAAGAACGTTCTTCTGATGGCGTTATCATACTACCTATCAAAGTTGGACCGACAGTACTAGACACCACATTCCAAGTCCTGGATCTTGAACTACCATACAACCTAATGCTCGGTCGGCCATGGATTCATGCCATGAAAGTTGTTCCATCCACATACCATCAATGTCTGAAGTTTCCCTAAAATGGCACTGAAATCACAATCATTGGCGATCTTGACCCCTTTCAATATTGCACCAATTTGAGGGGGGTCCCTGAACACCAAGTGCCTATAAATTGTGAAGCTACAGTGTCCACTCCATCCAATTATGTTGATCCATCAACTCTGACTAAATCCTCCATGTCCACCATTCCATCCGTCGATCCCAAGATTCAGATCCAGGACAAGGGGTGTGGGGAATATCATTTGAACAGTTCTTATTGCATCACTAAGTTACCAAAGTCTCCAAAGTCCTATGGAAAGCCCATCTACAAGATGGAACCTAAAGTTGTCATTGAAGTTCCTCCCACCACCACCTTCACAAACTAGGGAGAGTTAAACAAAGAAGACATTGATGATATTTCAGATTGGATTTACAAAGATGAGGAATATTTGCAGCCGCTACTGATAGAACAAGATGGTAAAGGCTTTCAGCTCATGAAACAAAAGGGTTATGATGGAATCAGTGGACTTGGCATACATAAAAAAATGGAATGAGAGAACCCTTGATGCCTCTTAAACAACCAAAGAACTTAGGGCTAGGGTTTGTACCAATTACGATTAGCACTTCAAGTACTAAGGTGCTTTCAAATAAGGATGTAAGTGCTTCAAAAGACGTTGAGACATCTGAAAATCCTACCGACATTTATTATACTAACACCAACTCTAATGAATATGAGTGGGATTCTTGTACCACTAGTGACTATGAACTCGACTATGTCTTTCATGAGTCTGATACACCCCATCCATCCTTTACCAACCTCATGGATATTAATATCCACGTCGATTCCTTTTGGGACCTCGATAATACATCTGTCTTTACTGTATATATTGCTTCTTTGTCCTTAAATAACATCGATGATGGCATTCCCCTCGTTTACCCACAATTAATCAACTGGGACCAACAAGATCCACCCACCTTAGACATAGTTGAAAACGATGAAGCCATCGCTGAATTCATGGGACTGCGAGAAGGCATACCACCTAGGGACCATAAGACCAGTTTCACTATAGATCTTGATGGTGCGATATATTTCAGTGAGACTGTCCCACCCTCTAGTCGCAAAAATGACAAAAATAAAATAAAAGATAAACAATCTTTAGGTGAAATCCGCAAGGTTCCTTCTGACCAAGAAAAAGTAAAAAAATAAAGGACGTATCCAAGGGTGAAAACCTCTCTGAGGCACCCAAGGATGGGGGGTTGGAATTTCTCCCTGTTAATCAAGAGAGATCCTTGATGTTGATCAAAGAAGTAATGGAATTCAACATAAGTACAATAGAGAATCCTAAGATTGTTCTCTTTGTAGCATCCCTAACAGAAAAAGAAAAACCAGGATTTCAAATCTTTTTCACAGAACGTCAAGTCAATTTTGCATGGTCTTATGTTGATATGCTTGGGTTGGACCCCACATTGGTCCTGCATCATTTACCATTGCTTCCAAATGCAAATCCTGTCAAACAAAATCTTAGAAAAATGCATCCTTAGATAGCTCTACTGGTCAAAGTTGAACTCAAGAAATTATTGGATGTTGGTTTCATAAGACCTATTGACTATGCAAACTAGATCTCAAAACTTGTATCAGTGAACAAACTGAATGGAAAAATCTGCATGTGTATAGATTTTCGTGACTTGAACAAAGCATGCTCGAAGGATGACTTCCCACTTCTTAATATAGACATTATAGTAGATTTAACAGCAGGCTACGAGATGTTGTCCCTCATGGATGGCTTCTTGGGGTATAATCAGATCCATATCGCTCCTGAAGATCAGCATAAAACTGCATTCACTTGCCCATGGGGTACATACTGTTGGAATGTCATGCCCTTCCAACTTAAAAATGCAGGTGCAACCTATCAAAGAGCTATGACCACCGTATTTCATGATCTCATGCACACATTGATGGAAGACTATGTTGATGACCTTTTGGCGAAATCCTTGACATGTGGTGATCATTTGAGAGTCCTTGACAAAATTTTCAAAAGGCTTGAAGAATATAAGGTTTGTCTAAATCCTAAGATATGTGTATGGTGTGACATCGAGAAAGCTCTTAGGATACATAGTTTCTCGTAGAGGCATCGAACTAGACCCGACAAAAGTAAAAGCTATATTAGATATGCCTCCCCCAACGAGAATCAGTCAACTTAGAACATTGCAAGGCTGACATTAGTCCATTAGACGCTTCATTGCACAACTTGTAGATAAATGTCAGCCTTTTTAGTATTTGTTATGCAAGGGATTTCGTTTTATATGGACAGACAAGAGTAGCTCTTGACACCTCATGTTTTGATGCCACCAATAGATGGTAAGCCCCTAATCCTTTATATATTAGCTACCAGTTCCACACTGGGGGCATTACTTGCACAAAATGATCATGATGAGAAAGAATGGGAAATCTATTACATTATCCGCACACTGGTTGGGTATGAACTCAACTATATTCATATTGAGCATGTGTGTCTTGTCGTGGTTTTTGCTACTCAGAAACTAAGACATTACATGGTAAATCATCATACAAGACTAGTGGCTAAGATAGATCCTCTCAAATACCTATTCAGCAAGGCAACATTGACAGGCGGTTCACTAAGTGGGTCATGATACTCAATGAGTATGACATACAATATGTGGAACGAAGAGCAATAAAAGGACAAGTTATTGTAGACCAACTTGTTGATGCACCCACAAAAGTTGATCACCCTTTGATTTCTAATTTCCCACATGAATCAATATTTGCACTAGACACTAGTGCAACATGGATGTTATACTTTGATGGCTCATACACTAGTCACGGATCAGGTGCAAGAATACTATTCATCACCCCTCAAGGTGATACTATCCCCAAATCATTCATAATAGCCTTCCTATATGCAAACAACATTGCAGAATATGAGGCCTTACTCACAGGATTGCGCATGGCCATAAAATGGAAAATTACAAGTCTGCAAATCTTTGGTGATTCCCAATTGGTCATCTGACAAGTCAACGATGACTATGACATTAAAGACGAGAAATTGACCCCATACAAAACAATGGTCGATAGTTTTAAACTATATTTTGTAGATATTACCTTTTTCCAAATCCCACGGATTCATAACAAAGCAATTGATGTCATGGCCACCATTGGATCTATCTTGGACATTCCCAACAATATGTCATAGTACAAGTTCTTAGTAGAACAATTGTTGGTCCCTGCCTTCAACGTCCCTGAATCTGAAATGGTGTGTGAACTTGTTGGTCCTGATTCCCCATGGTACAAAAACATTTATGACTATCCACATTCCCAGACATTACCCCCTGACCTATCCAGTAACCAACGCAATTCCTTTCGCAAAGTTGCTCGCTATGCCATCATCGGTGATACCTTATATAGACATGGCCTAGAAAATACCTTACTTAGATGTCTTGACACTAACAAAGCACAAACTATTTTACACAAAGTACACAAAGGTATATGTGGAGCCCATTCTAGTGGGACGGTTGTAGCTAAAAAGATCATGCGACTGGGATATTATTGGCCGACAATGGAACAAGATGCCTATCACTTTATGAAGAAACATTGACAGTGCTAGATACACAGCGACCTCATCCACGCACACAGGGGCTACATCTTATCCTTAGCTGACCCTTAGCCCAATGGAACTTTATTATCCTGAGGAAAAAATTCATCCCACCTCATCTAATGCCACAAATTCATTATCACTACAATTAAATATTTCATGAAATGGATTGAAGCCATTCCCCTAACATACATAACCGGTAAACAAATCTCCAAGTTCATCCTCAATTACATCATATGCTGGTATGGTGTCCCACAATCCATCATCACTAACAACAGTCGTCCCTTCAAAAATCAAGATGTTCGTGAGTTATGTGAGAAATTCCACATCCAGCACTGCTTTTCCATGCCCTATTACCCACAAGGTAATGGACAAGCTAAGGTGTCCAATAAGACCATAATCAAAATTATTAAAAATATTGTCAATGACGTTGGTCGTGACTGACACATTTAGCTTAACCTTTCCCTATGGGCATATCGCACAAGCATTCGCACACCCATTGGTGCCACTTCATTCGCCCTAGTCTTTGGTATAGAAGTTATCCTTCCTATAGAGGTCAAAGTCCCCTCTCTACGGGTTTCCATGAAAGGGCCCATTGATGATGAGGAGTACTGTATATCCTAACTGCATGAATTAGAGTTGCTCAATCAACATAGATAAAAGGCCTTGACTCATCGACAAGCATATCAGAATCGTCCTTGTCATAATTACAACAAAAGGGTTT
This sequence comes from Sequoia sempervirens, assembly GCA_007258455.2. Classification (NCBI taxonomy): domain Eukaryota; kingdom Viridiplantae; phylum Streptophyta; class Pinopsida; order Cupressales; family Cupressaceae; genus Sequoia; species Sequoia sempervirens. The sequence continues at coordinate 39,612 of VDFB02075430.1, forward strand.
TGGTCAGACATTTCAACATTTGAGACTTAGTGTTGATGCAAAATCCAAAAAATTAAGCAGAACATGAGAAACCCGACAAATTTGAGCCCAACTAGTTGGGTTCATATGTCATAACATCTTTTGGTTCTAGCGCTTATCAATTGTCCACGCCCGAAAGGGAACCTTTTTTCGAGCCCATCAACAGCTTGCACTTGCACAAGTTTTATACCTAGCTTCAAAGAGCTCTTGTCGAAAAAGTTCTAAAAAAGTACCAAAAAATGAGAAAAAGACCTGAAAAAATGAGAAAAAGTCTTGAAAAATACAAAAAAAAATGAGAAAAAATACTTGAAAAAAATCGTTACCTCGATTAAAACCTAACAAATAGGTGTCTTGGTGACACCAAAAAAAAATCATAAATCATAAAAAACAAAAAAATAGTAAAGAGAAAAAAATCATCGAATAGTGAAAACCATGTCAGTGGCGGTTTGGATAAGTACCATGGTGAAAACCTGGCAAATAGGTGTCATGAGTAGTCAATCTTTGCTCTGTCGTCTATTATCACTCTATCTGATCTTCCACCCTAATCCAAAATAATGCCTTCACCTTCCATCATCTCCCATTTGACATCAGCATTCGGCCTTGTTATCTTTATCCTGACTTCCAAGCGGTTGATGTCTTGCATCCTTTCTCCTTCATCTACCGTCCATAAACCCATGTCCCATCCCATCCCTATTGGTTAGTCTTATACCCGACTGGGGCAATTTCCTAATATTTGGCTTCATTGGATTCTACACTTGTCATTGGAGGTCAAAACATTGAAAAAACATCAAAAAATTAAAAATTAAAAATCAAATATTCCCAAAACAACAAAAAAATAATCATAAAACTTCAACATCCAAAAAAATCAAAACATGCGAAAAACCCAAAAACATTCAAATACCTTTCAAAATCCCAAAAACAGAGTCAAAGTCGGTCATGTCAGTCTTTGGCATTGTCGAACTACGTTACCTCTGCAACTGGACATAGACAAGGCCATATGTCAATGCGCCCCTGAGTCATTAGGTCGGTCTTTTAGGTGTTGTCAAATAAAATAATGATTTGGTCCTTCGTCATTAAAACAAAGTCAAAGGTCATGTTGAACTACGAGGTCTCTGCACATTGCTACGTAGGCAAGGCCATCTGTTAATGATCCCCCAAGGCCCCCTAGGTCAGTCTTTTAGGGTTCATCAAGTAAGTGAAAATAAATCGGACACTTTCAACTCAGACGCGACAACAATCATCTAAATCTCAAATAAAAATTTTGAATCAACAAGACAAGCAAGCCAACATGTCTTCAAGTCAACTCAACCATTTTTCAAATCAATCAAAACCAATGGTCTTATACAGGATGTGTCCTTCCTGAAACCAAACCTTGACATTATCACACTATTTTATTTTCCTTATACAGGGAGTTGCATGATCGAAACCAAACTTGACGTCTTATACGACATGTTTCTTCTCTTGAAATCAGGCCTTGTCAAAACAATCAACCCATCACTCACTTTGTCACTTAACGCACTGGCAAACAATCTGATTGGTTGTTGACCTTGCTGGTCTATTTTTCTTATTTCTTGGATTTTCTTCGGTCATGTTACTAGCCACCTCGAGGATGTCCCATGAAGGATTTAGAGGAGTGATGATATTTCATGACTCGTCTTTTATTTGATTGTTGTCTACGATTTGTTTTGACAAAAAAACTAGGGCAACATGACCCTTAGTATGAGTTAGGATATTTCTTGTTTGTGAATGTTTGTTTTACAGATGGATGACCTTGCACACCTTGGTTTATGTCATACCATGGTGTTTGTTGTCCATTTGTTATATTTTACCGCCCAATGATGATTAAATGCAAAATCCTTACATAGCAAAATATATATTTGCAAATTATCTCAACTAGCACTATCTCAACATCCATGTCTTTTAGGGTTCATATCTCAATATATGTTGTCTTTGGTTAGTCTTTTAGGGTTCGTCGGGTCAGTGAAAATAAATCGGACACTGTCAACTCAGACGTGACAACAATCATCTAAATCTCAAATAAAAATCTTGAATTGACAAGACAAGCAAGCCAACATGTCTTCAAGTCAACTCAGCCATTTTTCAAATCAATCAAAACCAATGGTCTTATACAGGATGTGTCTTTCCTGAAACCAGACCTTGTCATTATCACACTTTTTCATTTGCCTTATACAGGTAGTTGCATGATCGAAACCAAACTTGGCGTCTTATACAACATGTTTCTTCTCTTGAAACCAGGCCTTGTCAAAACAATCAACCCATCACTCACTTCGTCACTTAATGCATTGACAAACACTTATTGGCAAACAATCTGATTGGTTGTTGACCTTGCTGGTCTATTTTGTCTTACCTCTTGGATTTACTTTGGTCATGTTACTAGCCACCTCAACGATGTCCCATGAAGGATTTAGAAGAGCGATGATATCTCATGACTCATCTTTTATTTGATTGTTGTATATGGTTTGTCTTGACAAAAAAACTGGGGCAACATGACCCTTAGTATGAGTTAGGACATTCCTTGTCTGTAACTGTCTATTTTACAGATGAATGACTTTGCACACCTTGGTCTATGTCATATCATGGTGTTTGTTGTCCATTTGTCATATTTTACCGCCCAATGATGATTAAATGCAAAATTCTTGCATAGCAAAATATATATCTACAAATTATCTCAACTAGCACTATCTCAACATCCATGTCTTTCATGCTAACATCCATGTCTTCTATGTTAACATTCATCTTTTCCGCTCTAACATTTCTTTTATTTTACATCTTCATCATCCTTATTTATTTTCCCCTCTTCTCTTGTCCTTTATCTTTCAGTCCTCTCATTGATTTCAAGAGCACACTCATGTTCTTTGAACCTGCATGTCCTCTCAAGGGGGCATACCACTACCTCCTCGTCATCCTTCATCATCCTACTTTCATTGGGGCATATTTTTTTCGACACAATGCGATAAACTGCATTGTATCAAAGAGGGGAAAATGTAAACACTTAAAATTAATTTTCTAATGTCATCATTCTCCTATTAATTAAATAATTTTAATTATTTAATTAAATATTTCCATCATTTCACCTCAGCCTCTAATTAATTAAATATTATTTAATTACATCACTAAGGTTCATGTCCCTTATAATTAAATAAATCTAATTTATTTAATTATTGTCACCCTATCTACCATGATTTAATTATTCACTCATCTTTCATTGTCCACAATTAAATAAAGAATATTTATTTAAATGATTTTCGAAATTGACTTTCCCTCACTTATTTTGAATTAAATTATTATTTAATTCAAAAAATCAGTTTTTTTTCTTCTATAATTAAATGATGTTGTCATTGTTTAATTATTCACTTGCCCTTTCGAACTAATTGATTTTCTTAGTTCCTCTTCCAGTCTCGTCCTTATCCCTACTTGTCACGTCCAATCTCAACCGTCGATTAGTCCTTTTCAATCTCGATTGTCCATTTGATCTTCATTCATCTATAAAAGATTCCTTTCACTTTCATTTTAACCATCTGAGAAAATCTAGAATTTATGTGCTATTGTGCTATTGAGATAATATTTTTCTTCGATATTTTGCTTTGTCTAGTCATAGACTTATCATTGCAGGTTACAAATCTGAGGGAATCAATCATTTGGTAGAAAAATGGAGAAGAGCTATGGAGATAATTCAATGGATGCATGAAGGATTGAGTGAGATTGTTTCATTTTGTTTTACGTTTTTATGTTTTCATTATTCTCGATAGTTGATTGAGGTTTTGGTGATTATCGATTTAACAATGCTTTAAACTTGAAAATATAACCCTAATACAATCTTTAATAACCTCAAAGATCATCAAGGAGCTCCATTTCTAAGGCTTTTACTCTTAACATTTTTTATTGTCTAACTTCACTTTTTTCTCAACTACTAAAAGAAATTTAAAGATTGATGTTCAAATTCAACAAATCAAACTCCAAGTTAACCAACTACTCAGCAAAAAGAAAGTTGTTATAACACAAAGCCTAAAATTTTACTTTCAAGATTTATTCTACTCTTTTTGGTCTTTCTTTGGCTACATTTCTATGTTTGTGATCATTGTTGGTCCTTCTGACCCAAATTACTCAAGCATGTTAAATTTTCTGCAAATGTTTCTCTCTCATGTTTCATAGTTTTTCTTGCAACTTTTACTACAACTATAGTTACAACTTTCTCTAGCTTTTTGTAGTTGTTCTTATTTTTGAAAAAGAGGGGTAAAAACTTTATTGAAACTCAAAAAAAGATTACAAGCAAATCTCAGAACAATAGCTCTGAGAGAAAAGCATAAGAACAATAGAAGAGCAAGAGCACCGGTCAACCAACTCCACAACCATCCATATCCTCGGTCAAGATCCTCCTCAGATCCAAACAATAATCCTAGGGAAGATGTCTCCATTCCTCAACCCTCCAAACATCAACATGATCTGAAGCCCACTTCGCCAAACAATCAGCAGCCCTATTCCACTCATGTGGAATGTGGACAAAGGACACCATATCCATCCTAGAACTAATTTGCAAAATCTGTTGAACAACTAGAGCCAGCTGCCAATTAACATCCTTCACCTTACGTTCAATCAACAAATTCACAATAACCTGAGAGTCAGATTCACAAATAACCTTACGCCAACCTAGAGCATAAGCACGCTCTAGAGCATAGACAATCGCCAATCCCTCCATAAAATTATTAGCCTGCCAACCTTTATAAATAGAAAAGAAGAACACAACTTCACCTAAACAGTCTCTACCCACGCCGCCAATCCCAGCAGGTCCAGGATTACCACGGGAAGAGCCATCTGTGTTAATCTTCAAGATATCCTCAGGAGGAGGCATCCATCTACCCATCCTTTGAACTTTCTTTTTCGCACTTCTACCCCTTCTGACACAAGCAGAGGTAGGAGACAAACCTTGAAAACCCATTCTGTCAATAATTTCAGCATCCCCTCTATCAAGTGGGAACATCACCTCACATTTAGCTTCCACAGTCTCCTGGATCATTCCCAAAATTCTATACCAAACTTGTTGGATACCTAACCTTTCCCCTCGAAAAATCCTACGATTTCGCTCTAGCCAAATCTGCCAGAGAATAAAGGTAGGTCCAATGCACCAAACAATCTGAAGAAAAGGAGTCAAAGTAGGGGGCTTACCCAGACTTCTCCAGAATTCCACCAAGGATGAAGCATGAACACAAGGGTGTTTCCAAACACCCCACCAAAGGTGCCAGAGCTGCAAGGAGAAAGAACATCTGAAGAACAAATGTGAAGAGTCCTCCTCAGCAGCACCACACAAAACACATAAGGAAGGTCCATGAAATCCACGCTTCTAAATATTGTCCCAAGTCAAACACCTATTCCAGGCCAAAGTCCACACAAAGCAATTACATTTTGGCCAAGAGAACTTATTCCACACATACTTCCACCAATGGACCTCTTCTCCATTCAATCTGCGAGCCATCAATTCCTGATATCCACTAGCCACAGAAAAAATGCCTTTAGGATTTGGGCGCCAAGCAAGAACATCCTTGTCCTTGAGGGAACTACAGTGTCTAACTGATAAAATAGTATGAAGCTCAGCACAATCTTCCTCCAAACCTACCATCGGCCACTCACGCGGGGACTTCCAGCTAGCAACCTCCAGCTGACCACAAGGGTGAAAAGATTTAAAATCACTCACCCTTGACCAACCAGCCTCCAAGAAGCGCTGACAGAGAGCCAATAAATTAGGAAACTGAGAGATAATGGGAGGAAAACCATCCCAAGAGTCAGACCAAAAGAGAGCATATGTTCCCTTCTTACATATCCAAAATAATCCCTCCTTAATCAAAGTAGCCCCTTTCTTGAGAGTCCCCCAAATCACTGATCCACTTCCCACCAGAGGATAACGGGGAACCTCATCCTTTGGGATCCCAGGAAGATACTTAAGAAGTAGAATTTTAGCCCATAGCTGATCTTGCTCCACACACCATCTCCAATAAAGTTTTGCAGCCAATGCCATCCCAGATAAAGACGAATGCCTCAAACCCAGACCACCCAACTGTTTAGGGGAGCACACAATATCCCATCTGACCAGGCTCCATTTAGAAGAAGACAAGTTTCCAGCCCATAAAAACTGCCTTGCCAAGGAATCCAATTCCTTAACAAAGCCCATCGGAGCCACCTGAAGCATACATCTATACAAGGGAAGAGCCTGAACCACATATTTAAGCAACTGAACATGCCCAGCAAAGGAAAGCCATCTATGAGTCCAATGATTAACCTTCACTCGAAATTTGTCTAGAATATACTACCAAGAATCTCTAGGGAGCTTACCAGAAGAGATTGGAATACCCAGATAATTCAAAGGAAGAGAGCCTATCTGAAACCTCATAATAAGAGCAATTCTCTGTTGAATAGGTCTAGGTGTATTAAAAAAGAAGATGGAGGACTTATCTTCATTAATTAATTGACCAGAAGCAGTGAGATAAACATCCAAAGCCTTACGCAGATTAGTAGCCTCCCTGATAGTAGCCATACCCATCAGGGCAGTATCATCCACAAATTGTAGGTGTGACTGAGGAGGCAACTCATTGCCCCACCTCCACCCCTGGATAACCCCCGACTCAATATTACTTTTCAACAATCTCCCCAACCCTTCAGCAAAAAGAAGAAAGAGATAAGGGGAAAGAGGGTCTCCTTGCCGAAGACCACGAGAAGCTCCAAAAAGCTCAGTGTGCTCCCCATTGATTAAAACAGAGAAGGAGGTAGAAGTTACACAACTCATAACCCACTGAATCCAGTCCTCAGCAAATCCAAAGGCCCCAAGAATATTCTGAAGAAAGGACCACCGAACTCTATCATAAGCCTTAGCCATATCAAGCTTGATAAACATTGCCTTAGCTTTTGACGTAGCCATAGAGTGGATAGTCTCTGTAGCAATAACAACTCCATCCAGAATTTTCGGTCAGCCACAAAGCCACCTTGCTCCTCAGAGATAAGACATTTAAGCCATTTCTTCAACCTTTCAGCAATCACCTTAGAGATAATCTTGTAAATCACATTACAAAGGGCAATGGGACGAAATTGGCTTAACCGATCTGCCCCATCACGTTTTGGGATGAGGGCAAGAAAAGTGGAGTTCAGTGCCCGAAGCATTTCTTTATTCCTCTGAGATTCCTGGACCACCTCTAATAAATCAACCTTAATAATATCCCAAAATTCTTGAAAGAATTCAATTGGAAACCCGTCAGGACCCAGAGCTTTCCCTTTCTTCATATGGAAAACAATCTCCTCCAACTCCTCCAGAGAAACATAACGCATAAGATTATCATTCATTTCTCTAGTAACAAGTTGGGGGATGCAAGAAAGAACCTGAGCTTCCTCAACAGAACCCTCTTGAGTGTCCTCCCTAAAAAGAGAAGTAAAATACTGCATTGCCTCTCTAGATATCTCCTGTAAGGAGGAAATCTGTTCTCCCCTATCATTCACAAGCATAGGAATAGAATTACCATGCCTCCTCGCCTTCACCGAATTGAAGAAGAAGGTTGTGTTTTTATCCCCCTCTTGAAGCCACTCCACACGAGCTTTCTGTTTCCAGTAAATTTCTTCACGCATTTCACATTCTTCCAGGATTTTTAAGGCCATAGCCTCTTCCTAAAGCAAGGCTTCTGACAAACCATTCTCCCTAATTTCCCTGGTTATATTATCTAACTTAGATTGAGCAAGAGCTTTGTCATGAAAAATGTTCCCAAAACAATGGCGATTCCAATACTTAAGCTGATATTTAACATATTGCAATAGCTTGGAAAAAGTATACATAGTTGTGCCATAGGCGGGTCTACCAATCCTCCACCAATGAGCAACATAGTCCTATAAAGAGGGATCACACAACCACATAAGTTGGAACTTGAAAGAAGGAGATCGGGCCACCCGAGCAGAGGACACCACTAACTTAATAGGCCAGTGATCAGAACCCCGCCAATCCAGAATCTCTGAACAAGTAGACCAACCACCACCAACCCAAAAACAAGAAACCAGAAAGCGATCAAGTCTTTTTGCAATGCACTTCTCCCCAATTCTCCGGTTGTTCCAGGTAAACTGTCCATTTCTAGGCTTGATATCCACCAAGTTCAAAGTCGATATGTTATCACGAAGCAAAAAGGCAGAAGGTTCCAATCTTGCTATACCACCCTGTTTCTCAGCCAACTCAATAATGGCGTTGAAATCTCCTGCCATAATCCAAGGGTGATAAGGCACCATACTTCGGATAAACCTTAAATGGGACCATAAATATTGCTTACCCAGAAAGTCAGTAGGAGCATAAATGTTGGAGAGGAGAATAGTTTCCCCAGTCTCAATGCTTGTAGCGATCAAAGACATAGAGGATTTAGAAGACATCCACCAGAGAGGGTGAATCCTCAAAGGATTCCAGAGGCAGGCCACACCCCCAGCAGTACCATGAGCACCAATACACTGGCAATCACCTCTACTCCACAACTTAGATGAAAGACTAGTCATGCTTTCAACAGATAACTTCGTCTCCTGTAAAAAAAGAAAATCAGGAGAATGAATTCGGACCAAGTCACAAATAGCTTTTTGTCTAGGGCCACTGTTCAAGCCCCGTACATTCCAAGAGAGAATGATCATTTTGGAGGATTAGAAAAGTGGGAGTCAAGAGTTTTGACAGAACCTGACTCCACTAAAGTCTCCCCCATCAGCTTGATTTTCTCAAAATCTTTCTTTCTTCTAGTCTTGGAAGGCTTCTCAATAGTCCCTTTCTTCAAGTCTTTCTGAAGAATACCCAATGCAGGAGAAGCCTTGCTTCCTTTTGCTACATCAGGAACAATTTTCAAAGGAGGACTAGTTGTTTCTCCCACCATCAATGGCACAATAACCATAGACTCAGGTTCCCTAGATGTCCCCAAACTCTGAACTGAGTCCGTTTGCAAGGCCCCCTCTATCTGTGGCATCTGAATGTCCTCTATGGCAATGTCTTCCTGAACCTCCTCCATAACCCTCTGGTCCATTCCAAACATACCAGGGTTCACCTCCTGCAGACTGAGATCATCCAAAACCTCAAACCGATTAAAGGTATCTCCCTCCTGTCTTTCCTTAAATGTTCTCTTCTGACCTCGATTCTTATTGTGAGCTTTAGCTGGAATAAAACCCTCAGCATCTGCAACCTCACTAGACATAGGCGCTTTTCCTTTGTCACCCCTTAGAGGGTTACGAGGGGGTTGAGATGACTGAGTCTCAGATGGCTTAGATCTTGGGCATCTTCTCTGAAGATGGCCATATTCATGGCAAAGACGACAATGGAATGGCAATGTTTCATAGTCTAATTGTTGAACCCAAGAATATGAACCCGCCCGAATTTCTAAGGAATCAAGAAGAGGGTTACTTAAATCTAATTCAACACAAATGCGAGCAAAAGTCATTACCTTTCTTTCCCTCGTTTGTTGAGAGGCACCCACAGGTTTACCCAATAGCGCAGCCACATTGTGCAGGATATCATTATGCCAGCACTCAATAGGAAATCTGGGGAGACGCACCCAAACAGGAACACGATTTGGTAGTTCCTCTGAAGGATTGAAGCCTGCATGCCAAGGTTTCATAAAAAGACCAACCTGATTGTGGAAGTAAGGTCCACCCTCAAAAACTTTGTTCTGATCTGCCATGCAATTGAAAACCACCATGAAGTAGTTGTTAGCCAACAACATAATGTCCATTTCCCCCTCAGGAGACCAAGTCCACTGCGACCATGACTCCAAAAATTGAAGTGAAACCCTCATTCCCATGAATTTGCAAAGCAAGGCATGCTTCGAAAAATATTCAATGTCCTCAGCAATGGATTCTGGCTGAATCACCAAAACGGGTCTCTCCTTAGAGCGTTCCAGGCAAACCGTTCACCTTCAGAATTTGAGATCCTCCTGTAGGCACAAAACCTCCATCTCCAACATCATTGGAAAATAAACTATTATCAAACATTCTTGTCTTTTGGTTTGGGGAAGAAACCCCAATAGCAGCACGAAAGTTCAAAGGGGATTTTTCCCCAGAAGTCTCGCCTGGAGCCATAACCATAGGCGAAAGCACACTCTACGGAAACCAAAGAAGAAGAAAACCAACAAAAGAAAAGTTGAAACTTGCAAACACTGCAAGACAAAAAGCCGGCCCCAACCCCGTCCACAGCCACAAACCACAACCCGAACACCTGACAAAGCCCAACCCCACACCCAACTCGAAAGCAGGAAGCAAATAAATCAAGATCGGCGCATGTAAGAATGAAAGGCCCTCATGCAGCTATAGCACATTGCACTAACACTCTCCATCGCCTCATCTTGTAGTTGTTCTTATTGAATTGTCATGTAATTGCTAGTTTTTCTTGCAATTTTTTACTACAATCTCCTTATAATATGCTTTAAATCAATAAAAATAAAAAAACTTAGCTTATGGTCTATTGGCTTGCTTATATTATGCTCCCTTCTCCTAGCAGTTTGGAGAGATGGAAGCATTTGTGAGCATTGTTAAGCTACAATCTCATGAAAGGAGGCTTCTTGGATATTGTCAAGGTTTTTTAAGAGTATTTTCAAGTGGATGGTCTCATGAATATTGTAGTACAACTTAAATTTAAGTTCCAAAACATTTTTAATTCAATAGTATACAAATGTTGGCATGTAATTTCTCTTGTATATAACTTGCAATTAACTAGACATAAATAGTTATCAGAAACATAAATTTTTCAATCATGTGCACTAAAAATAGTTTACATGTTAGCAACAATTTGCATTATAGTTCTCAAATAGTTTGCATGATCCAAAATCTTCTTGTAATATCGAAACTATTTAGATATGTATGAGTTCACTAGACTTCCACTGCCAGTCTAGTGTGTTCCAAAATTGTTCTTGCATACTACATTTCATCTATTTAATCAATTCAAATGAGTTATAAATGTTTTGACAAAAAAATGGTGAATGAAAATTTATTCTTGATGTTTATTTTGTAATAATCTTATGAGTGGTGGACAATTATTACAAAAAAAATAATCTTATGAGTGGTGTATAGCTATTACAAGAGGGTTAGATGATATCTTTTATGGATAATGCTTGCACAATATTGGATAGATTTCCAAATTATGGGTTGATTGAAGAGTGGAGATGACCAAAAATCGGATGTCCCCCCTTCAAATTATGTCCACTCAAGGAGTTGAAAAAGCCAATTTCATAACTATATGTTTAAACCAATCTTGGCTATTACATTTGAGATATGGGCATTTATATTTTGGAGGTTTGAGTTTGTTGCCAAAGAAACATATGGTTAAAAGATTATCTCCTATAAAGCAATTAGCCAATTCATGTGAGAGTTGCATCTTGGCAAAACAACATAGAGAGAATTTTCCTATAAGAACCTCTTATAGAGCAAGGGTATTTCGTAGTGATTTATGTAGACTAATGCAAACTTGGGTGTATTTTCTCAAACAAAAGTCTATAGCCTTCAATAAATTCAAAGAATTCAAGTCTATGGTGGAAAATCAAAGTGGACAATATATCAAAATACTCAAATCTATTAGAGGTGGTAAATATAGTTCTAATGAATTTTTAGATTTTTGCAAAAATCATGGAATCAAAAAACAATTTATAAGGTACACAACAAAATGGTGTAATGGACAAAAAAAATAGAACCATAATGGAAATGGCTAAGAACTTGTTGAAAGCAAAAAACTTGTTTAATGGTTTTTGGGTACATAATAGCTTGTGCAATATACATTTTGCACAAAAGTCCAAAAAGTGTCAAAGACAAAATCTCACAAAAAAAATGGAAGGGTAAGATGCATAGTGTTTTTCATTTGAAATTTTTTGGATGTGTTGCATATTCACTAATACCATCTAAATTGAGAAAGAAATTGGATAATAAAAATGAGAATGTATTTTCATTGGTTATAGTGAACATTCAAAAACATATACTTGTATAATCCCATTTCAAAGAAAGTGATTGTTAGCAAAGATGTCAAATTTAAGGCAAATAAAACATGGGATGGAAGCATTAACAAATCAATCACAATTAAAGCACCAATACCTCAAAATGAAGAAAAAATCTAAAAAACAAATTATGCAAAGTAATCAATCAAATCCACAAGCAAAAACAAATACATCAACAAAAACTCCACAAAATGTTGTTAAGTCATGCACATCCTCCTACTCATTATTTACAAGTGATGAATCAAATCTTACTCTTGCCTTATTAAGGTCAAAATATAAAAGTAAGAAAGTGAGAAGTTTGAAAGAAATCTATAATCATGGAAAAAACAATTTGGATATATACTCAAACTTTGTTTTATTCTCTCATGATCTCATGTATTTTGAAAAAGCAATTAAAGATCATTGGAACAATGGAACAAGGCTATGGATGAAAAAAATGAATTCCATTGAAAGAAATCACATGAGGGCTAATTGATTCACTTGAAAGTAAAGATTGCATTGAAGTCCAATGGATTTTATAAAACCAAATTTAATGCAAAAGGTGCAATTGAAAAATACAAAACAAAAAGTCTTACATAACATTATGGAATTGATTACAATGAAACATTATGGTTTTCTAGAAGAAGTGTATATGAAGCAACCACCAAATTATGAAGTGCATAAACACAAAAACACGGTCTACAAATTGAAAATGGCATTTTTATGGCCTCAAACATGTACTAAAAGCATAGTATAGTAAAATTGATTCATACATACAAAACAATGGATTTAGTAGAAACAAAAGTGAGCCACTATTGTACACAAAGATCAATAAAAAAAATCAAATTTTGATAATATATTTATACATTAATAATTTCATTTTCATTATAAGTTTACCTATAGATGCATTTAAATCAACAACAAAAAAAGAATTTGAGATGACAAATTTAAATTTGATGAAATACTTCCTTGACATTGAAGAAGTTCTATCAAATAAAAGAATCTTCATTAGTCAATCAAAACATTCAAAAGATGTGTTGAAAAAAAAATAGAATGTTGAATTGTAATCCAACATCTACATGAATTGCAACAAGCACTTAGCCAAAAAAACAAAACAAAAGGCCTAATGTTAAAATACAATTTTCAAAACATTGAATAGAAGTTTAATGTATCTTACAATTACACAACCAAATATTATGTATAGAGTTAATTTAATCTCAAAATAAGGAGTCACAAAAAAATTCTTAACAAATTGGAAAAAAGAAATTGAAATATGTAGCAAGAACAATAAAATATGGAATCTTGTATTCCAAAATTAATGATTTTAGTTTAAATGGTTACATTGACAATGATTTTGCAAGTAGTATTGACAATAAAAAGAATAATTTCAAATATGTCTGTGTAGTCTTATTGGCATCACAAAAAGAAACCATAATGACTCTTTCATCAACTAAAACAAAAAATGTAAGCAACATCAACAACATGCCAAACAATCTAAAAAAACTGACAAATCTATTGCAATCTGTTATAACAACAAATCAGCAATTACATTGTAAAAAATCATGTTTTTCACAAAAAGAAAAGAAAAAAAAAACAAACAAATTGATATATGCTTTCAGTGAAATTCAACTAAAATTCCACAAATCTCAAAACCAATATGCAAATATATTTACCAAGCCAAAAAAAAGTTTGGACATTGTAAATGATGAAATAAACAATGGTAGAAACTAAGGGAAAATGTTAGAATAAACAATAATTTCTCGTTTTTGCATGCCGATGGAGAAACTTAGAGAATTAACTTTAATTCTATTCTGTTTGCAATGTATTTGATGTTTGCCAGTAGTTATCTGCATATATTCGCTGCATTGATTGACTTCTACTATTACATGTAGATTTCTGCAGTGAAGAAACACCGTTATTTTTCATAACAGCCTTTCGATCTTAAGAAAGATCTCTATAAATAAAGACCCTTGTAATCTGCTTTACACAAGGAATAAAATTGAATTGAATTCTAATTTGCTGTAGCAGTTCATTCTGCTCTATTTTACTTTATTATGGTGTTTTATTATTTCTTCCTTCAAATCAAATTGGTATAATATAATTGAAAGAATTTCAAAAATTCGAAAAAAAAACCTTCTATTACAGAATAAAAAGCATCTCCTATTTGTAAAAACAAAAAAAAAAAAAAGGATATAAATTGCCTCAAAGAACACTAAAAAGCACATAATTAATCGAACCTTCAGGTTTAAATGCAAACCAAACCAGGACATTTTGGCCTACCACATTCAGGCAAACAGAAACACTTACAAATTTCAAGTGAAGCACTTAGACAAACAATTCCGCTAACTAGAGCGGTGTTGAGAAACACCAAAAAAAGATAAGAAAATAGTAGTATTTAAGAGTAGACTGGCTAACCGCCGAAGCCATAGAGAGTCCTGCCCTGTCTTTTGAGGGCATAGACGACGTCCATGGCAGTGACAGTCTTACGGCGAGCGTGCTCGGTGTAAGTGACGGCATCCCTTATCACATTTTCCAAGAAGATCTTCAGTACGCCCCTGGTCTCTTCATAGATGAGGCCGCTGATGCGCTTGACGCCTCCTCTTCTGGCCAAACGTCTGATGGCAGGCTTAGTAATACCCTGAATGTTATCGCGCAGGACCTTCCTGTGCCTCTTCGCACCTCCCTTCCCAAGCCCTTTACCGCCCTTCCCTCGTCCAGACATCTTTCTTCGATTGACTGCTGGCCTTCGAAACCCTCAACAGAAATACTCGCAGATGCCCTGTTTCTATTTGAATTAAACCGCCTTGTGTGTTTTATAGGAGATGCTCCGCCATCCCAAGACATCTTTGGCCGTTGGATCTGCCTGAAGCGCCCAGTGATCCGAGGCAAATGCCGAGATGGTATTCCAGCCATTGGATTTTCCCACTGGATTGCTGATTGGTTTTAGTTTAATTTCTAACGGATCGATGGAAATGGGACCCGCTTAGGGGTTTGCTTTAGTGTTTCGTTCTTTTTCCACTTCTTTGATCTGTCTTCCGGTTATAGAAAGATAATGGATGAGGAAAAAATATTTGTTAGCTACAAGACCCTAGGATATCTTATCATCTTAACTTTCTCTTCAATATTTTTTAAATTTTTTGAAATTTTATAATAATCTTAGGTTGTTTTAGTAATTTATTGGAGTATGAATTTCAGTTGTATGAATTCATACAAATTCTTTTGATTTAGAGCAAAGGATTGAAATATAATTTTAGCTTCATCTTTTATTTATTGCACCTTCGTTAAATTTGAACCTTGGTGGATGGTATAATCAAGGAATATATCAATTGAGTTACTAATCTTAAGTTCTAATTTAAATTTTAGATCTCCATTGTAGAGATTTTTTAAAAATTATTTTAATATTCTTTTGATAAAATAGATCCTTGTATATTTGAAATTCTAAATTAGCTTTGTGTTCATTTTGAGAGAATGACTTAATATATTTACATATCAACAAATGAAGTAATTTTGTGCAAAGTCAGGCCCCTTCTTCCATGCTACTTACTCATATGCTTATACACATTCTCATGCATTTATCTATCACCTTATTTAAGTTGTACACACACATTCTAATATATTCACCCAAATTATGCATTAATTATACCTATTAATGCACATATCCCTATATTTATGTCTCCCGTGTTGATTTTATCCTTTCCATGCCTTGAATCATTTATGTGGGTGTGTGATAGACCCCGCAACCATAAACTTGTACCCTAAATTTTTAAAAAGGGCCAACTAAACACATGTTTGCACGATTTATTGTTATGTACTTATATTTAAAAGAAAATTAATTACATTTAATTCACATCTCCACATCTTTTGAGCATTATTTGGATATCATCCACGTTAAGGAAGGAAACGCTTCAATTTGGTGCTCTAAAATGAATCCAAATCTACATATTCATCCTAAAAGCATTTGCATGGCTAAGATATGTTGTCTTTAATCTATTCTCCAAGTTTTTTTGTATTAACCTAAGCTAGCATGTTTTCTTGCAACATAACAACAATCTTCTAAAGGTATTTAAATATCATTAGTTTTACATAGTACAAGAAGCACGAGTGAATCAAAATTGTGCAAACTACCAAATCATTTCTACAAGTGTAGGACATTTCTACATTCATAAATCTAAGCATGATCCGCATACTCACCTCATTGTAGTGTAGATAGAATTTTATGATCTTGAGGCAAACTACATACTAACATATTTCATTTCTAACCCCAAGGCATACATATTGTTAATGCATCCCATTCAAGCACAAAGTTGGGTATTTTATTGTCACGTTTACTTTTTTATAATTTTATATTTAATGTTTCAAAATGTATATGCCTATTCTATATTGTTTATTAATTAAATACGAGTTGATGTGTGTTTATTTGTATGCATTTGATTGGATTAGCCTAGATTGAACTTAAGAAAAGATTATTTTTCTTTACATTTTGGTGAAGTTGTTAAATCTTACATGACCTGGATTTCCTCCCATAGTTTCTCATTATCATTAAAGGGATTTTCAAATCTACATTTTTCCTACTTCATGTCTTATTTTTAGATATCATCTTCCTTTTTCATCTTTATGTTTTATTGATACATCATGATTTCAAGGTGGTGCATATTTGTATATCATATATCTTATCCACCCTACACACCTTTGCTTTAGCCTTATAATTTACATGTTACATTTGTTTTCATATCTAATATACCTCTATTTTTAAAAAATTGTCATGATATGAGATTCATTACCCTTCGTGATATTATTGCTTACATTGTCTTGTGATGGATATCTTACCCTAATTTCTTACCAAGCTTGCTTCTACGCTTTTTAATGAAATTCTTCGATGGCCTATGATATATTGACTTGGCCACTTCATCCATGTATGCATTTGATGTAACTAGATATATCAACTCATGTGATGTTATGTACCTAGAAATCATGATAACCTCTCTTTACATCCATGAGTTATCCTACATGCATGTCTCTCTTTATTTATCTTTCTTTGAGGATGTTAGTGTTGTGGATACACATATTTTACCTTTGCTTGCATATGATATTGAGGCACTTTCCCCACATAATTATATGCTTGTTGATTTGGGATTTTCTTATTTACAATTATTATCATGGTGATGAGCCTCGTTTTGATTACATTTATTCTATCATTAGTGGCATACCTATACACAATACTCTTATCAGGGAGGATAAACATGATAGACATAATCTTCAATTATTATGTGTTGGAAATTATTGTGAAAGGGCGTAATTTTATCTATATACATTAGTTTAGTGGCCTTTATATTGATAATTTAATTTATTCATGGTAGGAGGGTCCAATGAAGGACTATATAGTTGTGTAGCCAATAGCAATAAACACACATAAGCAAGAAACACAAGATAAAGTAACACAAGGTATACCCTGGGAAAATCTTCAAATAGAGAAAACCCCAACTTTCAAAAGATTCTTTCTCATATTATTAAATTCTCAAAATAGGCCACAATATGCCATAATGATGTTAGGTCATAGCTCAATGACTATTATTATATCTAATAGCCTTGACCTCGAACTCCAACCTAAACCATCCCTCTAATTTCTACACTTGAACCTCCAACCTCATTAAAATGTGATATATATCCATCTAACATGATTTTAATCATCGTGGAATCCAATATTTATCAATCTCCAACCTCCTTAATGATATATGTTGGTCATGAGGCGACGCAAAGTGCAATACTCCTTGAAACATGTAGTTAGTCAATGAGAGTTAATTCCTCAAACCAAACAAAATTGAATGAAAATCAATTTATGTGGTGCCAAATTTGCACTCCCCTGGGCCCAATAATTCTTCCCATGTATCTCTTAATTGTTTCTTTACTTCAAATTCTCTAGCACCAAAAGTAACTTAGCAACTATGATAGTTCGTAGTCTAATACAGGTTCACAAACCCAAATACATCATTACATGAATCTAATTGTCCTCGAGCATGGAAAAATATCCAAATACTCCTCTTTAACGTTCTCTTGAATTACAAGACTTAATTGTGAAATATAGTAAGACGTGGTGACATCTTATACCACTAATCGATGATTCAAATTTGCAAATAAACAAACTTAGTGAATGTTGGTGATACAAGATTACTCTAGACTTTCACTAAGGATGCTCTTGCAAATTGAACACCCTAAGCAAATTGAAAAGTGAGTCCATCTTCATTGACTAAATGGAACCCTAGTTAGTTCACCTTAGCCCTAGAAATCCATCTCGAGTCTTCTTTTGGCCCCCTTTCCATTTCACTAGGTACTGATATTGTTAGCTTATAGTACTTTTCCCAACTTTCTTGTCTACTATTCCCTTGATCTCTTCTTTTGGTTGTGGCAATATGGGGGTTTTTCCTATTGGTGTGAATAAGATATAGTACCTAACTAGTTATCATCTATGTCCTATTCACACTCAGTTAAATTTACTTAGGGAACTTTTAGATTATTTGCTTTGTATCCCATGTCATGTAATTGTGATATTTATCATGATCCTGTGTTGTTCTTTGTTTCACCTTGCCTATATAATCAAGGTTTGTCTCATACATTATGTATCCCTATGGACAACTATGGTATTTATTGTATCCTATTTTATTGTATAATCTAGTGATGTATTCCTTACTACTCTTTTGTGGAATGTTATTTTTGGTTAAATTCCAGGTGGTCTTGGTTCGTTGAGTATGTTGTGTGACTCTGACATGGTATTAAAGCTTTGAATCTACAAGCCCTTTCTCAAATTGGGAGTGTTTTTTGGTAGTTACTTTTATTGGGTAATTTTTTTATAAAATGAACATCACCATTAAGTTAAAATGGCCCAAAAATGTACAAATCAAATATAAAACTCGATAGAGATTGGAGTAAAAGAAATTGGCCATTTATCTATATTTTAGAAAACTCCCATTGTCAAAAGTTATACACTATACCATACAATTCATATAGGTTGTATGATTCATTGTATTTTTGATCCACTGGTATATTCTACAAACTACTTACCCAAATCAGTGATCACATTGTGTATGTGTTGGAAAAGTACAAAGAGGGTAAAATTCTTATTTTTAAATTAAATTTTAAATAATACAATTTTTAGGTAGTATAATAATCTCCTAGTCATATGGGTCTTTACCCCATGATCACACCTGAGCTGAGGGTCTTAATCCCTCTGGGTGACAACCACCACCACCTCCCCACCATAGTAATTATGGAATATTTACCATTGAACTTTACAACACAACCATTACTTTGCTTCCCCATAGGTAGCTCAACCCATCTACCACCTATATCCACCACCCAGGCTGGTGGCGCCACCTAATCCTACCACCAACATAGGGAAGGGGTCCCTAATTTAATTTTTAAAGGAGTTTTTTTTGGAGGCATTTTTTTCTTTCTTAGTATTAGTTTTTCATGTTCTTATAGGCATCAAAAAGCTAGTTTTGAGCACTTTGTAGTGGCATACGTATTCTTTCGTGATTTTATTGTAAGTGCCTAATATTGGAGTTGGGCTTTAGATTTTCTTGTAATCTTCAACAAACCATCTTGTGACCATGGTATTTGATTTTGGAGTTCTAATAGATGTTGGGAAGGTACTTTTTATCACCACACATGTATCCATGGAAATTTTTCATATTTTTATTGAATACTATAATTTTAGTTTGAAGTAATTTTGGTCTTTTGGCATATTTTTAGAAAAAAAATGTTAAAATTAGTGGTTGTTTTTGCTTGAGGGGGCTTCATTTTTAGAATTGATCATATTGAGGAGCTTATAGTTTTTGTTGAGGGTTTCCTGTCTATGAAATTTGGAGATCTATATTAGTTTATTGTGAGTTTTTCAATTCATCCTTATTGACAACAAATCCTTGACCTTAAAGGCGAGAAGAAGAACTAGGATTGTGGACCTACAATTTTGGGACCCAAAAAATAGCACAATTGTCAAAGATAAAATTGTTTAGTCACTGCTAATGAAGTGCGAGCCCAATACATTTCTTAAAGATATCTATAACATTTTCTAGAAAATAATCTACTTTATGTTTGCAATTGTTTATATTTTATTGTATGTTGAAGTTGACATCTTATCGAATTACATCAATAAAATGATGTTGGAGATAAGGAAAATGTTTTTGGGTTGAGATAAAATTGAAGACTTTACTGTGAGTTGAACCTAAAAGTATTTTATTTCCTTGGAGGCCTAGTGTGCTTCAAGGATCTCTTATTTTGAAAGTGGTGTTGACTCTGTTGTATAGAAGAAAAAGATTAGTTATTCACACACCTTTCTAATACCTACCATAGTTTTTTATGAAAGGTACACATGTTTTTCTTCCTACCTTTTGAAGCACGGTTTCTTTCATGGTAAAGAAGCATATTAGTTTCAAAGCCTCAAATTTTGTCTTACACGGTGGTATATGTTAGTCATGGTTGATTGGTATGGACATAATAATCCATTGGGTCTTCCTCCACATGATCCATATGTTTTTGTCCCAAATAAGTACATTGAATCAACTGCCCATGACTATTTTAGTGATGCTTATTCATTATATTCATGTAGCCTTACATCATGTGAAAAATCATGCTTGGATATACATGCATCCATACATCAAAACGAGAAAACCAATGATCTTGCTCAAATTGAAAAATGTGAAGAACATGCCAAGTTATTGCAATCTAATTCTTACCCTACTATTAAAATAATAGGTTGCTCTATCCCATATGATTCTCCTAAACACCATTTACAAATGACTAGATGTATTTTGGGCTGATTATGAAATGAAATTCATGAAATCCGTGGCCTTCAACATGATTCCTAGATGTGACAAGTGTGATATTCATGAATGGGATGAACATGTTGAAGTATTTTCAAATTTCATGAAAAAAATCCAGTTTGAAGATGAAGACACATGGATGAGATTATTTGTTAGGTCTTTATGTGGAAATGCATATAAGTGGTATGATTTTTTTCAAAGCATTCATTTGCTTCATGGAATGACCTTGTGGATGAATTTGAAGATGAATTTTCACTTAATGTTGACCTTGTTCTTGTCTGAGAATTTACAAATATCAAATGGTAATATGGAAAGTCAAGTATGGACTTCAGCCACAAGTTTTTGGTTTCCCTTTCTGAGATCCCAAATGCTTTTAGACCTAACACACCTACCTACATTAACATGAATTTTGAAGATTGTTTGAGTTAAGTATAGGAGGATTTTACTTTGATAAATATATAATAGGATTATGCATACCTTGACTCTATTGAAAGAGTGGGGAATGAGTACATTGTAAAGCTACCATCCTCACATGTACGTGTTGTTGATAATAAACATGCTACTATAAGTAGTAACCAAAGAGATGCATCATACAATGTGAGTACATTTTTAGATGATGATTGTGTATGTATTCTTGGGTAGAAAATGGTCTTGGTGCATCATATAAAAACTAGTACAAATGATGAAGGTAGTATATGCTCCTATTTTCTATTAGATAGGTCATCCATTATTTCAAATACAATGATGAAGTATCTAATGACTTTCAATTTGAGAGTCATGTAAATGACCCTATTATTTTGGTAGTGAGATGGACAAAGAAGATGTTTGCATGGATAAGAATTAAAATGAATTAGCTCTTGAAGCTAGTTGTATGGAATGTGCACATATTTATGATGTAAAGGATGGATAAGAAACCTATTTCTTATTTGATGCATTACCTTCCTTTGTCCTTGTTATGGATATTAAGCTACTAATGTTTGTTTTAATGAGAATGATGTATACATGGCTACACTTGGTGATATTATCAAGTTGGGATGAATGTTGGTGTAATTAGTCATTTTTAGTGTGAAGACCTTTCCCTTGATGATTGTACAAATGGTGATCATGTGGATGCATATGATAATCTATTTCTTTGGTGCTAGACCCATTGTTTTCATCATGCACATTGTGGTTGAATTGGGTCACAAAAAATGTTGTTCAATGATGGAGGAAGAAGAAATACACCATAGGTTTTTTTTACCACTACATGTGACATAACAAATTGCCAAAATGAACTTGAAATAGAGAGACAATTTGAATAAATTGGCTCTTCACTTGAGATGTATTGTGGTGGTATTTTTTGTGTCATGATGTGTACTACAACTTGAATCATGCTTATGATTCACACGTTGACGAGTGCATCAAAACTTATGAAATTGGTGTATATGCTAGCCACCTGTTATCTAAGGGATTGATGGGGATACTACTAACTATGATGCTTTCCTTTTTAAAGTCATTTTTTATTGTTGTAGATGATAGTTGTATGCTCAAGTTGGAACTATTTATGTGGGTCTAACATACAAGTCATAGTGATATTAAGAAACAACACATATGCCAAATTGAATATCAACATGTTCCCATCCAACTTGATATTGTCCCTAAGATTAAGACATTCTAGTTTGGAATATAGGATGATTTCCTTCCTTGTGTTGATTAGGGTTGTAGTTAGGTTCATTTTCTATGTGTTTTGGAAGTGTTTTCTTTTGCATGATTCATATGATGATTCCATCATATCTAGCAAGGTTGAAGATTTGGATGGTGGATGTTTGCTTTCATGCACATATGAATCTATTGACCTAGTTTTAAGTTTTTCACCCTATTTCCATGGACATGATTGAAGCATCATGGAATGGATCCAAATCCTACTATTTGTGGTTTCCTTATAGTAATAAAATTTATAGTGAAGTGGGTCTTCACTTCTTGGGCAATGCTTGTAATTTGATGCATGCATATTCATTTGTTACAATTGGGTGGTGAATATAACTATGGTTTAAAGGAAAATAGTTCCTTTAACAAACTTCTATTTAGCATAGGCAAGTGATTGAAGTAATTTTTCTATGGCCTTGTGACACGGGTCTTCATGTAGGGTTTGAACTTCAAATATTAGTAAGTTTTACTTATAGCTATATCCTCCAGTTCTTTGCACTTACATGTCATTGGCTACGAGTTGTTGTCATGCCCTATACATAATATGTTAATGTTTGTATTGTGTCTTGTCCTATAAGTACTATGATGCTCATATTTTTATGCAATCATGATCCTTGTTGATCATGACAAAGTTTATTTATCTTGGTCTCCTTTTGGGTTCCCTATATTTATTTACTCCCATAGATCTAGATTCTCATTGTGCCTTTAGGAGACACACATCTCCAACTAGATCCAATTGTGGGACTCAATATTGTAGTGCCAAATCTACTTGAGCCACATCCCCTTTGTGTGTCTTGGCCCTATTTCTTGGCCCTATTTTAATCCCCATTAATAATTAGTTCGAGGAGTATACCAAGGATCCTTAATGTTATGTGTTGTCTAAGGATGTTCATTCACATGTATTAATCCTAAAATCCTTAGTAATTTGTTTGGGGGTGGTGAAAATTTTCTTTGTTTTGTGTTGGTGGTATGCATTTTTCTTCCTTTATGGGATTTTGGGCCTTTGTGGGACTTGTGCACATTTAAACTAGGTCCCAAGGTTTCATGTTCCCATGGAATCCCAAACCTCACCTTCTCTACTATCTCCTCTTGTGTTTCCTTGGTTTGTGGGTCTACAAATGGATTTGGGACCAAGGGACTATGTCTCGAGGTTCTCAATCCCTACAAGGCCCTAGTCCTCATCATATCTTCTATCCTAGAGTTTCAAAACTCCCTAAAACCCAAGGACCCTGAATCCTAGCCTCCAATTCTTCCCGTGATTCCTAAAAATTTAGGAGGACCTTAGACTTTGGTACTAATTCCCTAGTGCCAAATCCTCCTTGCACTTTTTTCCCCACAACTTCCTTTTTCCTAGTGATCTTTATTCCCAATTCCATCCAAAATATTGATCCCCATGGGTTCTCCCTTCCTTTTCCTTGCACTTTCCTTAGTCCCAATCCTAATTCCCTCCCTGAGCCCATAATTCAATCCTTTCCCCATCCTCTTCTCCCTTGTTCATAATCCCTCTTGATGTTCAATCCTTGTTTTTATTCAATTTTTATCCCTTCTTGAGACTTGATCCTTGGTCTTCTATGTCCCCTTTGAACCCCATATCTCTAGGGGAACCTTGGATCTCTAGATTTTTTTCCAAGTCCTAATTCCTTCCAAATTCTTGACCGCGATGATCTCTTCTCTCCCCAAATTTATAGGTCCACAATCCCTCGTAGGACTTAACCCACAACCTTCTCCTTTTCCCAATCCCTCCTCTGACTGAACCCACAACCTTCTCCTCTTCCCAATCCCTAGTTTTGAGTGCCTCCCAACCATTGACACCCAATTTCTCTTCTTAGTTTCTCATTTTTTTTCTGAACACCAAATTCTTGAAGGAGATCTTCACCCTTAGACATCTCCCTACCAGTTCCAATTCCTTGCTTCCTCTCATCACCTGACTATCACTAGTTCCACTCACTCATTCTCTTCATCAGATCTATGAACTCCCTCTACACCTCTAAAATTGGTTCTAAGGACCCTCCTATACTCAAAAACCCACCAAAATGCCTCTTGAAACCTTGTTTCACCTACTTCCATCACTTACTCATCACTCCATTAAGGTCAAGTTTGATCATGCAACAACTAGTTTATATTTCCCACCCAAAGAACCCATTTTTCCAAAGGCTAACATGATTCTAAAGGTAGATTTGATAATAAAAGAAATGCATGGCCATGCTCTAATTAATGTGGTCGCTAGAATTATAGCCACCCAAAACTCCCACATACTAGATCCATGGCTTCCACTTCCTCCTAGAGCTCTCATAAGTTGTTGGAGGCCAAAAGCAAAGATTAAAATACCATTTCATTCTACATCAAAAGGTTGGGCATTGAACCATTTTTTTGGTCTACAAGTGCCTCAAGTTGATTATAGGTTATCAACTATTGTATGTATGGGTTAAAAATGAAGGGATACATCTTGTGAAGTATAGGAAGAGTCTTCAATGCACACATCCATGCATTTGTATGTCTCTATAATAGTTTGCAATGGTTTAGGAAAGTGTATAGTCACAACTATGCATTTTCTCTCACCATATTTGTTGGTGTGTTTGTAATAGGGGTTAAATGTATGTGTGATAACATCTAATGTATTTCAAATGCCTTGTAATGGTATTTCCTTTTTGCATATAAGTTATTGTAGCTCTAAGATGAATTATCAAGTATATCCATTCATATGATGTAAACTTGGATTATCATGCAAATCAAATATAGTTTTGTAGATGCTTTGCAAGATTTATCTCTTTCCTTTTTGTTATTCATGACTATGTTGTCCCATGGAGTAGGCATTGGTCCATATTGGTGAAGGATCAAACATCCATCATTTAAACACATGCCATCCATGTTAGAGGTAGGAGTAGATTAGGATTTATGCATGATATTCACGATTTAATATTACAAAATAGGGAACACTCTTAAGCAAACCTAAACAATTAAATCGACAAAGAATCAAATTTTGCATGTTTACACCTTGTCATTACACATGTCATGTCAAATGAAATCATCCATAGGGATTAAATACTTTTGTTATCTATAGGTGCATGTGCAAAATGTTCTATCAACTTTACAAGAGGTTTTATATAGCTAGTTAGTCTTTGACCTAGTGACAATTATAGGGGTCAAATGTACATTGGGTATAACTACTAATTTTTATGGTCATGCTATATTTTACTTGAGGTAAAAACCTAGATTAAGGATACCTCTTGGAATACCCTATCGGTCTAGCTGAGCCCAAAGTGTAGGAGAGACTACCCACTCTCGTCAATTAGCCTTTAACCCTTCTCAATTTGTTGACGAACACTCTTTTTACCTTTTTGGTGACAAATCCCTAGCCTTGAAGGCAAGCAAAAATTCTAGAATTGTAGAACTATGATTTTGGGACCCAACACTAAGGACAAATTTGAGAGGAGATAAAGGCTCCAAAGACTAAATTATAAGCACGAACTAGTCCAAAACAAACTCAAATTTACAATACAAATTCAATTTGATCACTACATATCCACTACATTTGGTAACGTCTCCCTAAACAAAACAGAAATATTCTAAATTATAATAAAATTTAGAAATTAAATCTCTTAGAATTCCAATTGACATTACCGTGACTCTTCCTAAATTCGACGTCGCCCCGGTTAGACAGTCCATAAAAAATTAACAGATTGACAACAGAAAACAACGAACAAAGTTTAGCAAAAACATTAAGATGAGAAGTAGTGTCATA
This sequence comes from Sequoia sempervirens, assembly GCA_007258455.2. NCBI lineage: Eukaryota > Viridiplantae > Streptophyta > Pinopsida > Cupressales > Cupressaceae > Sequoia > Sequoia sempervirens. Next base: position 65,840 of record VDFB02075430.1, read on the forward strand.
TAGCCCAGGGCAGAATGAAAAGCATTCCCCATGGAAATGTTACGGTGCTACATGGTACCAACTCCACAAGTCTCTGGAAGCAGGACCGCCTCAAACAAGCTCTCTACAGCTTGAAACAGATGACGAGCCAAAACATTCCAGCAGACCACGAAACATACGCTTCCATACTACAAGTCTGCAGCAGCAACAAATCATTAACAGAGGGCAAATTGGTTCATGCTCACATGATTCAAACGGGCTTAACCCCAAACATCTTTTTGGCAAATACGCTGTTGATCATGTACACTAAATGTGGCACTTTGAGTGACGGTAGAAAAGTTCTGGACGAAATGTCCTTTCGTAATGTGATCTCTTGGACTGCTTTGATTTCGGCTTATGCAAAGCAAGGACACAGTGAAGAGGCATTGGTGTTGTTTGATGAAATGAAAGAAACTCACGTGCAACCAAATCAGCATACCTTCGTGGGTGTCCTCTCGGCTTGTGCCAATTTGAGGGCGCTGAAGGTCGGTATGGACGTTCACGAAGAGATAGAGAATATTGGGTTCCAACCAAATGTGTTTTTGGGCAGCACTCTTGTAGATATGTATGTGAAATGTGGTAGTATCAAGGATGCACGCGATGTGTTTGATAAAATGGCTGATCGAGATGTCGTGTCGTGGAATTCTATGATCGCAGGTAAGGATGATTTTGGTGGCTAATACTTGTCGATTGGTTCTCTTTTTATCAAAACAGACTATTTGTTATTTGAGAATGAGGACTTGCTGCAAGTTCTATACAAACATTTTATTCGTTTAGAATTTGCCAATCTATTTGTATGGTACAGTAATTCTTGAACTGTCATAAGTTATAGAAGTTGCCTCACACAAAAAGTAGCCACCTGTCCGAATGCTGTAGCTACGATCCACTGTCTCGAATCCGAATCCAATGGAGCTGAATTTTGCCAAGTGCCTAGGGCTTTAAGTTCGTTTGATCGCCAAAAAACCTTCGATGCCAATCCACGATAGCGTTCCACTACATTAAATGTGAAGAAATGAGAAGAACATTTGTGAAACCCCCAATTTTAAGAAGGCAAAATTTAACATCCAAAAAGATTCCCAAGAATCTCTAGTCCTTTTTAAATGCATGCTTTCTTAAAATTATCCCTAATTGCAGGATATGTGCAGGTTGGAGACCTTGATGAGGTCCTGAAGATGTTTGACAAAATGCCCGTGCAAAATGTGGTCTCATGGACTACAATGATTGTGGGGTATGGACAGTGTGGGAACATGGATGCGGCTCTAAAACTCTTTGAGAACATGCCAGATAGGAATGTTGTCTCTTGGAATGCGATGGTTGCAGGATATGCTCAAAGTGGGAAGATTAAGGAGGCAATGAATTTTTTTAATAAGATGCCCGAAAGGAATGTGATTTCTTGGACTACAATGATTGCAGCATACGCACAGAATGGTCTTGTTAACGAGGCTGAAAAACTCTTCAAGGACATGCCTGAACGAGATGTGATTTCATGGAATGCAATGATTGCAGGGTATGCACAGAACGGACATATTGATAAAGCGTTGAAGCTTTTCAAAGAGATGCCCGAAAGGAATGTGGCTGCATGGAATGCAATGGTTGCAGGATACACACAGAATGGATATTATGAGGAGTCTCTGAATCTCTTTCAACAAATGCAACAGAAAAGAGTAAAACCAAATTCTGAGACATTTGGTGGTGTTCTCCCAGCATGTGCCAATTTGGCAGCTATGGAACGAGGGAAGGAAATTCATGAGTATATTATTAGAAATGGATTGCAATCTGACATTTTTGTTGGAAATGCACTTACGGACATGTATGCCAAATGTGGGAGCTTAGTGGATGCTTGTAATATATTTGAAAGCATGCCTAAAAGAGATGCTGTTTCATGGAGTACAATGATTGCAGGGTATGGCATGCATGGGTTTGGCAGGAAGGCTATTCAATGTTTCGAACAAATGCAACAGTCAGGAACAAAACCAGATTGTGTCACCTTTGTCAATATTTTGACTGCATGCTGTCATGCCGGCCTTGTGGATGATGGATGGCGATACTTTAATTGCATTAGTAAGGTTTATAACATTACACCCATAATGGAGCACTACTGCTGCATGGTTGACCTTCTGGGCCGCTCTGGTCACCTGGATGAAGCACAAGACTTTATCAACAAAATGCCAATAAAACCTGATGCTGCTGTGTGGGTGTCTATGCTTGCTGCCAGTAGAATACAGGGCAAAATGGATCTAGGAGAATATGCAGCAAAACACCTTTTGGAGTTGCAACCAAATTATGCCACATCTTATGTTCTACTATCAAACATGTATGCAGCAGGTGGAAAGTGGGATAAAATTGAAAAGGTACGAAAATTAATGAAAACACAGAAAGTGGAGAAAAAGCCTGGATGTAGCTGGATTGAGGTTAATAAGCAGTTGTATACATTCCTAGTAGGAGACAGATCACACCCACAAACACATGAAATTTATGCAGAGTTGGAGAGATTGTCTGGAGAAATGAAGGAAGCAGGCTATTTACCTGACACGAGATATGCATTGAATGATGTGGAAGAAGAACAAAAAGAAGGTATTCTGTGCTACCATAGCGAAAAGTTGGCTATTGCCTTTGGACTACTCAACACCACCCCAGGGACAGCCATCCGGATTGTTAAAAACCTTCGTGTGTGTGGTGATTGTCACTCTGCCACCAAGTTCATCTCCAAGATTGCTGCACGAGAGATTACTGTAAGGGACACCCATCGTTTCCATCATTTCAAAGATGGACAATGTTCATGTGGAGATTACTGGTGATAGGTAAAATAAATAGGAACCAAAGGCACATATTGCCTTGGAGGTTAGTAATTGGGAACTGTTGCGTTTGGAGACCCCATGCATTTGCATTGGTTGTTTATACAATGATATTATCTCCATTTGAAATGAATCAAAGTTTAGAGCACAGCTTACTCAGGCACTCAGGTGAGTGATTGCATAAAGAATTAAAGAAATTACTAATTAGTCTTCGAATATTACGAAATATATTTTTGCTTCTGTGGTAGTCCCTTGGGCATATTTGTTGCATTTAATTTACTGTATATATGTGATATGGATGCTTTGACATTAAGGTGACCGATGGGAGCTTCCCTCATTCAGAGTTGGTTATGTAAAGAGATGTTTGTCTTCAAAACCCTGTACTTAAACTGTAGGCAATAATCTCCATGTGCATCTATTTTGGATGCATGTATTCTATTTGATCTCTTAATCTGATATGTGAACATTCACAAATAATTGTATGATCACAAACAAATACAAAGAACAATGCTTAAAATAATGGGTTGCACAGACTCTTCTTTCTGTATTCATCGATAGAATTACTCTTCTTTGCAATAGCATAGGTCGCCTGTTGCATTGCACTGCATCAACCTTCTACTGCACCTCTCAAACCAAGCATTCATTATTATCCGATTATGACATGCCTTTTGTTGCCTCTAAGGAATTACTTTTTGAACTTGACAAGGTGACACATTAGGCAACTATGCTCTATAGATAAATCAATCACTGTATTCATAAAGCTGTCTTCATTAACAATATATACTTCATAAATCATAGTAGCATTACAGTTAGATATCATTGACACAGCACAGCACGAGCATATAAGGAATTCAACTATCCAGCTCTAAACAGCAAAAACTTGACAAACTTAAAGAAGTTTTAAATTTAATCTTTGTAAAAGTATGAAAAAAAGAGTCAATATTCTGCTATTTCATGCCACCCATAGTGTCTAGAGATAAGAAAAAACATAATATATAAAATGGATTTGTTCAATACTTCCGGTGATAAAATTTTATATAAATTTTAGATTCTCAATGAGTCAATTGGAATTTATAATACTAAAAAGAATATTAGGCAGCTTCTGTGGCATTAGATGTCACTGTTACCTGATGTTTTATGAAAAATCAGAACAAAAAGAGAAAAGAAATTTTTTTTCTGCGAAATCAGCAAAGCATTACAAAGTCAAAGAAAGTCAACGGATAAGGATTACAAATATCTTATCCACAAAGGATAAGGATTACAAATATCTTATCTACAGAGGATAAGGATGACAACACAAAGAATAAGATTGACAACTCATAAAGCAAAAAGGTAAATCTTATCTCAAAGAAAGTCAAAGTCCAAATCAAGGGATAAGGATTGCAAAATATCTTATCCATAAAGGATAAGGATTACAAATATCTTATCTACAAAGGATAAGGATGACAAATCAGAGGATAAGATTGACAACTTAGAAAGCAAAAAGGTAAATCTTATCCACAAAGGATAAGGATGACAACTCATAGGAAAAATATTTGAAGTCAACATGACTTTTTGATTTTAGGCTCTCAAAAATCTATAAATAAGAGGCTTATATTTGTTGCAAAGTATTGGAAAAGTTTATTGTGACAGAGTGACATTCAATCCTTTAGTTTTTTCAGTCAAATTCAGGGCATTATTTCTGTAATTTTTTTCATTGATTGCATTTTCAACCTTATTTCACTTTTGAAAAAATGGTTGATTGTATGGTTATGATATAATATTTTTACGTTTTTTCTATAAAACAACCATTGTAGCAGCCTTCAGTGATTCAAAGATTAGTATTTTTGCCTCTATTTGTTTCAATTTTCTCTGTGTATGAAAAAAAAGCAGGTATTATTGTGAGTTCCATGACTTCTTGATTGTTGTTGTTCTAAGTTTACCTCTGAATTACTGTGTGAAGCTTTAGATTGAGATTCATAAGTTATGTTGTTGAAAGAAAGTAGAAATCTATTCTATTTGGTGTATCACCTTCATTTTCTGTTTTAGATTTAGATTATCAAATCTTTCTCATCTCTTTTCTCAACAAGGTTCTTTAGTTAGAGTTAGGTTTTAGGTGATTTACCAAGGGGAAGCCGCCCTTTAATCGGCGGAGGTTGGCCTCGAGTTTCGCGGGTCCCACAACTTGAGAGGTCATCCCATGTTTCACATGATAGTTGGATTTAAGATTCAGTAGGGTACATATTCCAAGTGATAACAGTTTTTGGCACGTCCGGTGAGACTGTTTGAACTATCAAAGTTCAAAACATGTCCCTTCATTGTTAGTATTTGGTGTGTATGTCAACAATTTCTGCTTTTGGAGGCAATACTTTCACACACCCGATGACTCCAAGTTTCAATCTACTGGTTTCATGTGGACTAAGTGTTGGTATGTACTTAAATTTTTGCAAAATCAGTCCTGATTATTCTTGTTTTTAAGAATACTTCAATGAATTTCCAGCTTATTTAAATGAGGCACCATGTCTTCATTCTGTAAATGGTAAAAAGTCTCTTATATTAACAAAAGGAGATCTTACAATTTAAGAATATAATATATTCTAACACCCTCCCTTAATGGTCAATCTGTCAACAACACCAAGTTGCCCCCTAAATTTGACAAACTTATCCGGGCTCAAAGACTTGGTGAGAATGTCTGCAGTCTGATTTGCTGTTGGAACATACTGCAGCTGAACTAATCCGTCTTCTACCAGCTTGCAGATGTAATGACAATGAAGCTCAACATGCTTGGTACGTTCATGGAAGATTGGATTTTTGGCCAGTTTGAGCACCCCTTGATTATCAATGTACAAGGGAGAAGGTCTTGCTTGTGACATGTGCATGTCAGAAAGCATCCTACGAAGCCAAACTGCCTCACATGCTGCTTTAACGGTTCCTCGATACTCTGCTTCAGTCGAGGAAAGAGCCACTGCCTGTTGCTTCTTGTTGGTCCATGTTACAACACCTGTACCCAAACTGAATACATACCCAAAAGTAGATTTTCTGTCATCCACTGAACCTGCCCAATCTGAGTCTGTGTAACCAATCAGCTTTGGATCCTTGCATCTACCATACAAAATACCATAGTTTGAAGTGCCCTTAACATATCTTAGCACCCGCTTCGCTGCAATCCAATGATCAGCTTTTAGAGCTGTCATGAAGCGAGAAATGTAGCTCACTGCAAAATCGATAATAGAATGCAATTAGCGATTGAGGTAGATGAGACTTTCTAGTTGCTTATAAATGGTGGCATTGGCGGAGGTGGTCGAGTTGGTACGACAGCGACCCCTTCTCCCATAGGTGTGGAAATGGGGTTTGCAATCCTACGTCTAAGAATTTGTCAAGTTAGGCATGCTTAGACTAAGAATAAAATACTGTCGGTTGTCATGAAACCTCAATACCCTAGCGATGAAATGAAGAAACTGATACGATAAATATCCAAAGAGTCACGACACAAAATCTGTTTGATTCTGTAATCAAAAAAGTCTTGAAGCGCGATGTCGATCAAATCATCAACATAGACAACAAAGAAAGAGAATATCATCACTAGGTGTTTGACATCTTGATTCTTGTCGGAAGAAATTTTGTTGAAAACCATGATCAACCAGAATCGCGATCAATCTTGAAGAGTACCATGCAGAACTGTTTAGACCATAAACATCGAAGGCCTACACACTAATGTTCTTTCTTTGGCAACAACAGAAACCAAGAGGTTGCATCATGTAGACTTCTTCCTGCAAATCACCGTTGAGGAAGGCACTCTTGACGTCCATCTAATGAACTTTCCATCCAAATTGGGCTGCAATAGCGAGAAGAAGACGAATTGTGCTCATCTTGGCAGTAGGAGCAAAAGTATCCTCGTAGTCAATGCCCTCCCACTGTGTGAATACCCGAGCAACTAATCTGGCTTTGTACTTATCCAAAGTACCATCTGCACGATACTTGACCTTATAAACCATTTTGGCTGATAGGTTTCTTCCTAGAGGAAAGATCAAAAGACAAGTGTGATTTTTTAGAAGACTATGATATTCTGTTTGCATAGTCTGTTCCCACTCTGGAATTCCTTTAGCCTCTGAATATGTATGAGGCTCGTAGATGCTGTGGATGTTGGCCATAAGAGTGAAGTTGATTGTGTGTAGTTGCTTGCTCTTGCTATGAGTTGATCGGCCCTCAATGAGTTCATCATCATGAAGATCGCCGATTGTCTTGGCCCACCACTTAGGCCGACCAGTAGAAGGACCAACATCTGGAATAGGAGTAACAACATCGCCTGGGATTTCTGGAACAAAGTCATCTGGATGTGGTCTTGAGAAAATCGGTGGTGCTAGATCATGATCAATAACTCCTCATCTTGATGGAGAATGCTGCAGCAGCCACTCTATCATAAAGACAGAGGAAGACAAACACCCTCATCAAGAACCTTCATAGGCTGATCCGCAAGACTAGTGGTAGGAACAAATGGACCAGTAGTCTCATCAATCACAACGTCACGGCTGAATATGAGACGATCCGTCTCCACATCAACCAACCTGTAGGCTTTGTGATTGTCGTTGTAGCCAGTAAACATAAGTGTCTGGCTCTTGGAGTCCAACTTGGCACGTTTGGCATCTGGAATCCATACATGAGCAGTAGAACCGAAGACTTTCAGATGGCCCTGTAGAGATTACATCACGACCCGAACTTCTTCAAAGATACATCTTCTTAATGGCACGTGTAGGTGGTGATTTAGGGTAGGCTGCGGTAATGGAGTGCTTATTGATATTTCGCCAGGTACATTTCTGTACTTCAGCATAGAGCGAGCCATTTCTGTAATGGTGCGATTCCTACATTTAACGACACCATTCTGTTGAGGGGTGTATGGTGTAGTGAGTTGGCGTTTAATGCCGTGTGTAGCACAAAAAGAAGAGAAATCAGCTGAACAAAACTCCCCATTATCGGCCAGGTAACAATGAGACGTTCTTTCTCAATAAGGCTTTAAAGCTGCTGAAATGTCTTAGAACTTATCGGTTATGTTTGAGAAAATACCCACATTTCTTTGGCGGAAATCATCAACAAATAATAAAAAGTACCTGGACCCAGTAACAGATGGAGTGTTCATCGGTCCACATACATCAGCGTGAACCAATTGAAGTACCTTGGAGGCTTGCCAAGAATCACCATCCGAGAACGGTGTCCGATGCTACTTTCCAGCTTGATAGGCTCCACAAACTCCATGATTTTGAGTGTTGATCTCAGATAGACCAGCAACCAAACCTTCCCGAGATAGCTAAGAGAGGTAGTGCACATTCAAGTGCCCATAATGCTGATGCCAAAGTTTGTTGATGGTTGTACTCCTAGCAGCCAAAGCGTGCTCATGAGAATCACCAGAATCAGCAAGTCTATACTGACCGTGATCCTCAAGTCCCATAGCAATTGTTGTACAAGTCTCCCTATCAACGATGTTGCAGGTGGACAAACTAAAAACATCTAACTGGGGAGAATGTCGCATGATTTGACTGACTGAGAGAAGGTTATGTTCCATGCCTGGAACGCGAAGCCAGACATCGAGAAAGAGTAAATTTCTTCCTCCTGATTAATTTGGACGGTGCCGCCACCGACAGCGGTATGCTCTTCATCTCATCAAAATGATAGAATCGAGAGAAGGGTTGAAGTTGTGAACCAATCCCTGATGAGTAAAATCGCCGTCGAAGCACTTTGAATGATATACGAGCAGAGAATATGCGGTCGCTGTTCTCTTGTGCATAAACACATAGAATCTGGACTCTTTCTGCTCAGTGTGCTTGGCGACATGTGCCTTTTGTTGAGACCCTCCCTGCTTCTTTTGTTCATGAGCCAACCAAGTGTGACAATCAGCCTTAATGTGACCGTATTTGTGGCAATAATTGCACTGAACGTTCTTCTTCTTCTTGCTGTCCTGAGAAGAACTAGAGCCTTTCGACTGAGAAGATTGAGCCTTCCCTTTGTTCTTAGCAAAAGATTTGGCAGAGAACGCTTGTTCTGTGGAGGATGAACTGGTACTACTTCCAAACTGCTGTCTCCAACGATCCTGTTGTAGAAGCTTACACAAGTCTGGAAACTTCAAGTCAACATTTGTTGAAGTAATATTGAGCGTCTCAATGAAATGCTCGTAAGACTTTGGCAAACTTTTCAAAGTAATGACGACCATGTCCTCTTCCTCCATCTTTCGACCAATAGCTTCCAACTGGTCACGAATCTCCTTGATCTTTGTCAGATGCTCTTGGAGAGTGGTGTTCTTCTTGTCCATCATTATCGAAAAGAGCATGTTCTTAAGAAAGAACGCACGACTCTTATCTGACGTTTCATGGAGATCGCCAGTTACGTCGGACCTGTGATTGTTTTGCGGCGGTACTTGTGGTATTTGAGTAAATGCATTGACTAAAATTTGGCGGATGAGCATGACAACTTCCCAGTTGCGTTCATCCCATTTGTCTTGATCCTTTCTGGCTACAATGGGACGAGTTGAGGTCCCAAGACGACCTGATCGAGACAACGATATTCAAAGATCGTCAGCATGCGCTGCTTCCAGGTGTTGTAATTCTTCCCGTTGAACTTCTGGCTGCTTTCGAGCATTATGTTCGTTAAAGATGCCATCACGTACCTCGTGGTCAAATTGGTGACGACAAAATAATTCACAGAAAATGGAAATAGGTGCTGGAAGACAAATTCCAAGGCAAAAAATTGAAACCCTAGCACAAATTTTGAAGTTTTACTGAGAACCTAGAAAATATGAATAAAAACCCAGAAGGATTTAGCAATACCCAGAAAATTTCAACAGCACAAATTTTGAGGCACAGAAAACGAGGTACCCAGAAAAAATGAACGACAACCTAGTTGAGATCTCGAAAAACCCACCAAGAATATGCGATCAGAAAAAATTTCGCCTTCAAAAAATGGGTCAAAACCCTAGACGACTATGCTAGAAACCCTAGTTGCCATGAAAGTTTGAAGAAGTTGCAAAAAAAACTTCCAGAAATCGCGTCCAAAGAACTCTAAAAAACCGTGCCCAGGTACTGGTCAAAAACGCGACCAAAATGAAAAGAAATTAGCAAATAGGAAAAATTTGGAAATCTCAACTCGGAAAAAGCATTGGCCAAAGAACACACATACAAAAATACGTTTTAGAAAAGAACAAGAAATGCACCAGTAGAAGCAAAAATCGACTTAGGGCGGTGGCAATCAGAAGAGCATGGAATTAGTGTCCTTTAGAGGCAAAGAAAGAGTGTGACTTTAAATATAGAGACAGCAGCCAAATCATGAGCCAAAAGCGGCACAGGAGATTAGAAAAATCTCGGCTTAGAAGGGGCAAAATCGCGTTTAACAAAAGCCGGAAAGCAATTTTCAAGACCCATCATTGAACGTAAACTAAAAATTAGCGGCGCCCAGGTTTAGTAAAGAAAAAAAAACGTGTTTTGAAGCTCACAAACAGACTCGCGATTTTGTAGAGAAGGGTTTTGATTTTAGTGAGAAAAAAACTCACGAAAATTTAAAAACAAAAAACCCTCGAAATCTCACATGAAGATTTTTCACGAATTACAGACTTTAGAAATTCGCCCAGAAACCCTAGACGGCTTTGATACCATGTAAATGGTAAAAAGTCTCTTGTATTAACAAAAGGAGATCTTACAATATATAAAGAGCTTACATAACTGTAGCTATTAAAGATATCTACCTACAGACATTAAATGTCCACCTAACAAATAGAAAATATCTAATCTATTAAATACATCATATTGACCATTAATAATATAATAATATAATATATTCTAACACATTCCATAAATATGTTTTATCACCCTCCATTTCATGAGAGTGCTGCGCATATTCCCTCTTATCAGCCATATCAAATTGAGCATGTAGCTGGTTTTACCCCAAATGCCTTTGCTATACAAAGAGACTAGCATGTTCAATATACTTGCCACCCACCCACCTTTGCTCAATCTTCTTGGAAGCCTTCACATACTTTTAATTAGTCTCAAGAAGTCATTTCTACGCCAAACCAACATTGTTACTTCCCTAGCCAACCCAAAAATGTTGATAGTACGGGGATTGGTGACATCAAAAGTATATTGCTAGACTTCAATAAGCAGTTGGATGATATCCAAAGACAACAAGAATTCAATTCCTAGCAAGAGGAGTTGGCTTGCCAAGCCTACTAGTACCAACAGGAGATAGATACACAGAGGAAGCAATATGAGGAGTCTCTTGCAAAAGAGATTTCTTCCAAACAAGAACATATGAAGCTATTATTTGCCCAAGTACAAAGATTGGAATCTCAATCAACCTCTTGCATTCCGGATCAATCTGTAAAAGAGGAGGCTCCTAAGTACAAGTTTCCAAGCTTCAAGCAAAATAAGCCTCCCGAATACTCAAATGTTCTAAATTCGAAATACCAAGTTTTGGAGGTACTCTTCCATTGCAAGAGCCTATGCTTGAACAAAGTCGTCCTACTATTCCTCAAGAAGAACCCCCTCAAGAGCTTTTCCTACCTCAAGAAATTCAACAAACTTCTCAAAACCATTCACCAAATCAGCCTTCTTGTCCTAGCATCATTTCCCTTTACAAAGGAGGACCTATTGTTTATCAAGGTAGCTGGTTTAGTGGGAAAGAGGAGTTTTTTGAGGCAAAAGAAGAGCAACTTGTAGCTGATGAACCTCCAAATGGTATAGAAAAATTAGACTTGTTGCAAGAGGGTGATGAGAATAATCAAATAAGACAATAGGTTGAAAAGAAATTTAGAGGGGTTGAATGTGAAGTTTTGACTAACTTGTTTGATGAATTTCCATTTTTTGTTGAAGGTGAAGAAAATGTATCAATGCTTATGTCAAGAGATCAGCTCAAAGAACACGATAACAAGCAAGAAGGGGGTGGTGAAGAAAAAGAGTCTACATTTTGGTTTGATGAGTTGCCTTCTTTTGTTGAACAAGATGAAGAAGACGTGCTTATGCTAACATCAACATCATTGATAGATTTGGAACAACAAGGAGATACAAGCAATTTCGATAAGGTGTTGGTCTACCAAGAACAAAATGAAGATAGCCTTGTTTTGAAGAAACAAAAAATTGATAAAAATGAGGAGAGTAAGCTGGAAATTGATGAAGACATATTCTCTAGCATCATACAAGACTTATGTTAAAATCTTGATGTCAAGATTTTATCTCTTGAATTAATAAATTATGAGCAGCACAAACTAGAGGAGAAAACAACCATGTTTCCATTTGGACAATATGAACCAAATCATTCTAAAGTCCATGTCGTTAAAGAAGCAGTCCAAAGAGAGGAAGCCAACAATGAGAGTTTGAATTTTGTTCATTCATGAGGGTGTCCTATCAGACATTTAGCCAGGATAGAGGCCCACAAAGCATCACAAGTCATGCTTGTACCTAAGCATGAAGTTGTAGCTGAGGAAGGACGCATTCAACTTACTTATGCACTTAGTATATATGATAAACATGAAAGGATGAGTGAGTTTATTTACATCATTCATGAAGCATTGTAACAGTTCATAGAATATTTATTTGTGTTTTATCTCCTCTCAGCGATTTATGATCATGTAAAGCATCCTATGTTGGCCAAAAAAGGAAGTTATTTTGAAAACCAGTTAATGGATTCGTTTGAGCATCACTACTGTTGGTTAGTATAGGTTAGGGTAGGTGTCCTTTCCTGCTAATAAGTGTTGTTGCACAAGGTTTTAAGTGTCTTTTCCCTAAGTGCTTTATGAACAAGTTGTTTGTAGCAGACTCTTTTCAATTGGAGTAGGTTGGCAACAATGTTTTTTTGATCCATATAAAGACTCCATGCCCAATGGAAGGATGCAGGCAGCTAGTCAGTTATTTAGCAAGCAAATAACTCCCTTGAGATCGCCAAAATGTTACCTGATTTTTTATGAAAAATAAAAATAAAAATAAAAAATTCTACAAAAGCAGCAAAGCATTACAAAGTCAAAGTCAAAGGATAAGGATTACAAATATCCTATCCAAATATTTTATTCACAAAGGATAAGAATTACAAATATCTTATCTATAGAGGATAAGGATGACAACTCAAAGGATAAGATTGACAATTCATAAAGCAAAAAGGTAAATCTTATTCATTGAGGATAAGGATGACAACTCATAGGAAAAATATTTAAAGTCAACATGACTTTTTGATTTTAGGCTCTCAAAAATCTATAAATAAGAGGCCTATGTTTGTTGCAAAGTATTGGAAAAGTTTATTGTGACAAAGTGACATTTAGTCCTTTAATTTTTTCAGTCAAAATCAAATAGTCATTGTAGCAGCCTTCAGTGATTCAAAGATTAGTATTTTTGCCTCTATTTGTTTCAGTTTTCTCTGTGTATGAAAGAAAAACAAGTATTATTGTGAGTTCCATGACTCCTTGTTCACTGCTGCTCTAAGTTTACCTTTGAATTACTTTTGCAAATTACCGTTTGAAGCTTTAGATTGAGATTCATAAGTTGTGTTGTTGAAAGGAAGTAGAAATCTGCTATATTTGGTATATCACCTTCATTTTCTATTTTAGATTTAGATTATTAGATCTTTCTCATCTCTTTTCCCATCAAGGTTCTTTAGTTAGAGTTAGGTTTTAGGTGATTTACCAAGGGGAAGCCGCCCTTTAATCGGAGGTTGACCTCAAGTTCCACGAGTCTCACAGCTCGAGAGGTCATCCCATGTTTCACAGTATAGTTGGATTCAAGATTCAGCAGGGTACATATTCCAGGTGATAACAGTCACACATGTTGCAAATCTTAATATTTGGTTTAAATTAATTATTTTATAGTTTCCAATTTGTAAGTATCACTTAGAACTATGGCAGTTACTAAAAACAACCATGACAATTATAAGGTGCATAAGAGTTGTCAAGATAGGTAGAGCATGAAGAGAGGGAGTTATTTGTGGATTAGGAGAAGATCAAAGGGGATCTTTAGTCAACTACGGTATGCATGAACATCTTTCAAGAAGATGAATTAGT
>VDFB02075432.1:0-55226 GCA_007258455.2 Sequoia sempervirens
TGTCCATAGAAATATGCCATCTTTTTCAAGATTGACTTTTCTAAAGCCTAGGATTGAATTAAATGATCTTTCATTTTGGCCATGATTTAGGTGATGACTTTGGTCCCAACTTCATCTAGTTAGTGTTGCAAGTATGAAGGTGTTGTCATTGATTTCAAAAGGCTTGTGTTGTCATTGATGTCAATTGTGTAGTGGGTGAGAGAGCTTTTTGTAAAGGAATGCTCTAGTTTTGCTCCGTATTTCTTCTAGGGTGAAGATCTTCTTGTGTGGTTCATATACATTGGTTACAAGTGTTCAAAGATGCTATATTCATAATTTGTGGTGATAGATCATTGTACAAAATAAGTTATGTTCACTAGTGTGTGAAATATGCATTACAAAGGTGTTTGGGAGAAATGTCTTTGTTCCATGTTTCTCTGTAGTTGTGTTTCAAGACTTGTAGTTTTGAGGGAGAGTTGATGGTGTTGGTCTCTTGTCTGTTTCAAGAGGATTCATGGTTTGGTGTTCTAGAATATGGTCTTCCAAGTTACAATGTTTGGTAGAGTTGTCTAAGTGTACAAACCTTGTACATTCTTCAGGTGAAATTTGTTGTGAAGAATTTTGTTAGTTTTCAAGATGCTTTTTGGATCATGTTTAGATGAATTTTGTTGTCCGAAAGTTATGGATCAATCAAAGGAATCATGTATTTAAATTTTAATGGTGTTTGTATGGGTATCAGTCAACTTGGTGTTTACACTTCATACGAAGCGCCTTCAAATTTTGTGGAAGCATGTTGAGGCATGTTAGGACAGATTTGGGTCCTAGCTAAGGATTTGTGTGATCCGCCTTCATTCCTATCCACCATGGGAATTTTTTGGTGCTGACCTAATTTGAATTTAAATGTTTGAGGTGCATTGCAAACCTTGGAAAGGGTTTCAAGGTTGAGGACGGTATAAGTATGGGTTGAATTGTTGAAGGAGGTCAAGATAGATGCAAGACAGATGTGTGTGCAAAGTATATGATGTGAGTGATGTGATTGAGCAGAGCAGTGCAAAATTTCAAGTGTTGGATAACTAGATGTAGTAACCAGAAGGTGTCTACAATCATTCAAACAAATTGCAAAGGTGTTTGGTGGAATCTTTGTTGCATTGAGATCATTATCTCTATGTAAAATTTCTTCTCTATCTTATTTTTCATTTTGACAGTGAGCCTTGGTCGTGAGCCTTTCTGGACAGTGTGTCCTATTATGGCAGTGAGCCTTTGTACACATTTTGCTATTACTTATACTATGAGATAATCCTCGCCATGGTTTTTCCCTTCTTAGGTTTTCTAAGTAAATTTGGTCTTCTTTTGTGTGTGGTGTTGAGTTGTTTAAGTTTTTGTTATCTACTTTTCATGTTAAAACTTCATAATAGATTAAGGGTTTAATGAATGCATGTGGATCTGCAAGTTAATGAGGGTTTTTGTGTTTTGATAAGATACAACTGATTCACCCCCTTAGTTGTCTTTTTCATTCAATAATTGGTATCAAAGCAAGGTTCCTTAGAGAAAAGCTTAACAACTTGAGGTAGATTTGGGATGGCGAACAAGAACCTGGAGATCCCTATATTTGATGGCATAGACTATGCATTTTGGAAGATGAAGATGGAAGGATATTTGGTTTACCTTGGATATGATGTTTGGAAATCAGTGAAGACTAATTACACTATACTTGTAAATGGAATGAGCACAAGTGATGAAATCAAGGCCTATGAAATAAATGGTAAAGTAAGGTTTGTTCTTTTGAGTAGTCTTGCAAATTCTGAATTAGTGAAAGTTATGGATTTGAAAATTGCTAAAGAAATTTGGGATAAGTTGGAAAGTATTTATGAAGGAGATATTATGGTTAAACAAGCTAAGATGCAAAATTTGAAGACACAATTTGATAACCTGTGAATGTCTGAAGAAGAAAATATCACAAGCTACATGTAGAGAGTTGATGAAATTGTCAATGCAATTAGAGGTCTTGGAGGAAAGGTTAAAGAAGCTAAAGTGGTAAAGAAAATTCTTAGAACCCTTACTAAAGCTTATAGTTATAAAGTTACTACTATTGAGGAATCTCGAAACTTAGATCAATATTCCATAGATCAATTGTATGGCTCTTTAATTGTATTTGAGATGAGAGAGTTTGGTACTAGCAATGGTACAAAGATTGAGACTACTTTTGAGACTGCTAAAATAGAGAAGACTGAAGATCCAATTCAGGGAGATATTGATGATACTAACTTTGTGAGAAGGATGAGAAGATGTATTGATAAGTATAAAGGTAGGCTACCTTTCAAATATTTTACTTGTGGAAAAATAAGTCACTATGCTTCAAGATGCCCAAACATATCTATGAATGACAAAAACAAGGAGAATAAAGGTAAGAAAGTTAAGAAAAGCTATTATGTTAGAGAAGATACTGGTATTTCTGATGATGAATCTAATTATGGAGATCCTGATGATGATGAATGCTTGTTCTTGGCTTTAAAAGACGACTTTGTTTCTACTAACTCCGAAAGATGTGTGAAGGAAAGTGCTTTGAAGATAAAGGAGACAAAGATTAAGGCTAAAGGTACTTTGGTATTTGTTTTTCATGTTAGAAAAGATAAGAACTATTGGATCATTGATAGTGGTTGCTCAAATCATATGACTGGAGACAAGAGTAAGTTTGTTAAGCTTGAAAAATATGATGGAGGATTTGTTAGATTTGGAGATGATTCATGTGCTAAGACTTGTGGAATAGGTTCAATCAGTTTTGATGGCAAGCATAATACTAATGATGTTTACTATGTCAAGGGTTTAAGGCATAATCTTTTGAGTGTTGGACAAATGTGTAGCAAAGGATATAATCTTATGTTTTAGGGTGATGGATGTGAGATCAAAAAAGGGTCCAAAAATGTGATTGTTGCTAGAAAGAGGACAAATGTAAATGTTTATCAACTCAAGGGTGCTAAGGGTCATTGTTTTATGACTTAGATTAATGAAATTTGGCTATGGCATAGGAGGATGTGTCACATAAATTTTGATAATTTGGTTAGGATCAGTTTAGTTCAAGCAGTGAGAGATTTTCCAAAGATTACAAAGCCTATCAACACTATCTGCAAGGAATGTGAGATTAAAAAACAAACAAGAAGAAGTTTCAAGGGTAAAGATTGTTGGAATTGGTGCATACAAATGTTTGTGGTCCTACAAGATTGAGAAGTCTACAAGGTGATAGGTATTTCATGCTTTTAATTGATGATTATTCTAGAATGACATGGGTTACTTTTTTTAGAGAAAAATCTGAAGCCCTAAATATATTCAAAGCATTTAAAGTTATGGTTGAGAATGAAATGGATTTGAGGATCAAATGTTTGAGGTTTGAAAGAGGTGGAGAGTTCACCTCCAATGATTTTAACATGTTTTGTGAGAATCATGGCATAAAGAGGCATGTGTCTGCCCCTAGGACTCCTCAAAAAAATGGAGTGGTTGAAAGGAAAAACATGACTGTTTAAGAAGCTGCAAGGAATATGATGAAAGAAGTTAATCTACTGGAAGAATATTGGAGAGAAGCAATTCATACTGTTGTTTACATACTTAATAGAGTTTAGGCAAAAACAAGCAGTAAAAGACTCCCTATGAGTTGTGGTATGGATGGATGCCTACTGTCAAGTACTTTAGAGTGTTTGGAAGCAAATGCTATATCATAAGAGATGAAGAATTAGACTTGGGAACTTGTCCCAAGAATAGAAAATAAAAACATAATTTGATCTAAGTGGGTGTTTACAAACAAATTGAATGAGATTGGAGAAGTGGTAAGAAACAAGGCAAGGATTGTGTGTAAAGGCTACGCACAAGTTGAAGGGATAGACTTTGAGGAGACATTTGCTCTGGTGGCTAGAATGGAAGCAATCAAGATTTTTTTGGTTTTTGGAGCACATAAGGATTTTAAAGTTTATCAGATGGGTGTGAAATCCGCTTTCTTGAATGGAGAGTTGGAAGAAGAAGTATACATGGAACAACCGAAAGGATTTCAATTGTTAGAGAAATCCAATATGGTTTGCAGATTGAAGAAGGCATTGTATGGATTGAAGCAAGCTCCTAGAGCTTGGTATGCAAGGTTGGATAAGTATTTGATAGAACAAGGATTCAATAAAGGTACCACAAATAGTAATCTTTACTTTTTTGTAGAGAAAGATCAAATTTTGATTGTAGTTGTGTATGTTGATGATATAATTTTTAGAGGAAATGAAGCTATGTGCAAGAAGTTTGTAGAAGAGATACAAAAGGAGTTTGAGATGTATATGTTTGGGGAGATGAATTTCTTCCTTGGGCTACAAATCAATGAAAAAAATAAAGGCATATTCATTTCACAGTCAAAGTATGCCAAAGAAATTTTGAAGAAGTTTGGAATGGAAGACTCCAAATTGGTATGTACTCCCATGGTTATTGTTAGAAACCAAGATCAGACATGCAAACCAAAAAACCTTCCACAAAAGAGAAAATCAGAAAAAAGCAAAGCTATTGCAAGAAGATGTGCAAATAATATTATTCAGGAATACATAATTACATGAGATGAGGCTTGCTTATAAAAGCAAGCATGCACAATCCTAATCTTATCTTGAGCAACAAGATAGCTCAACAAGATAAGGATGACAACTATTAACTTAAGAATTAAAATATTACCTAAGTAAACTTATGCAAGTGTAATAATTAATTAATTACACTAACAAGGATGGGTGAATAATATTATTCAGGAATTCATAATTACATGAGATGAGGCTTGCTTATAAAAATAAGCATGCACAACCCTAATTTTATCTTGAGCATCAAGATAGCTCAACAAGATAAGGATGGCAACTATTAACTTAGGAATTAAAATATTACTTAAGTAAACTTATGCAAGTGTTATAATTAATTAATTACAATTATACCCCCCATAAGTGCAACTTAGGGAGACTAAAAAATCATGCACCTAAAAACTAAGATGAATGCAAGAAAGCATGAATGGGTCTCGACAACAAGGCCTGATCAGGTACCCATGTACAAATGCAATAAATGAGGTAGAGAAAATCGAGTGGGACAAAACCCCCCTACAATGTGATGACTGTTGTAAAGAAGCACTGGAAGAACACTATGGAGTAACACTGGAACCGTAATCCGACAAGCAAGGAAAGATGCTTCTATCTACAAGAAACCAAATGAGAGTCACTGAAGGACTCAAGTGGAATCATAATAATACAACAACAAACCCAATGCCATGGAACACTAGAAAACTCACAAACTGGAACAACCCTGGAATCCATAAAGCAATAGTAGATGATATGATGACAGAATCTGGAAACTGTGTATCTTGATGCTGATGCCAAACTGAGACTAAAACTCTTCCATGGGAACAAGTACCATAAAGACTCTGGAACATTAACCATAAAAACATTGCCCTCAAATTGAGATGGATTTGAACCAATGCAGATCAATAACCATAAACTCCCAATCTAAAGTGTGAACCGATGTGAATCTGATATGTGTCAAGCTAGAGCAAGAATGTGGCCAAAATAAACTAAGAAACTAGATACAACCCATGTGAGTTTTCATAAAAATAAGATGGAGATCAAAGTGCATGTACACTCTAATTGGATTATTATGCAAGAAACCCCCCTGATGAAACTTTATCTCAGTTCATTTATTACAATAACCCAATGATTGTAAAAAGAGAGAATGAAAAACATGCATAAAAAGAAAATAAGATTATGTGATACTGAAATGAAGTGCAAAGATTCAAGTTTCACCCTTCCAACTGCCAAAACATCCAAGTAATCTCCAAAACACCCATCGGGACAAATATGGACTAATGATCAACCTAGGACATATACAGAAAAAAGTGCATGGAAAATAACATAGAGCTCCTCAATACCTTTCCAATTCCGCAAAGAGGGAAAAAATTGGAGATCGTGGCAAAAAGTTATGAGCTCGGAAGCCATAAATGAACATCTGAATTCAAATAGAAATAAATGAAACTAAAGAAAAAATACTAAAAAATAAATTATACCACAGGATAGTGCTCGGAACTAGCTTTCCAACGGTATCTTGTTTGCAAAAAAATGATATTGTACGCAAAAGTTACACCCATTTTAGTGAAAATTGCTCCAGGAAGGCCAATTTGGCCTACAGGGCCCCTAGGGGGCTAAAAAGAAAATTTGGCCCCTGGTCCTATGCGCGACCAGGGGCTGGTGGGATGGGGCTGGCATTGTGGGTAGTCGAGGGCTGGGTGCATAGTGCCTGGTCCCCCATAGGACCGTGATGGAGCTGAAAGGGGCCCACGGGGGTTGAGGAGGCTAGTGGCGGTGCTTGGGTGCCAGAGGCCAGCGGCGACAAATGGATTATAACTAGAGGTGTAGGCATAGTTCCTAAAAAATGCCTTTTTTTGAATTTTTTTTGTTTTTCATGCCTTGGGAAGCGAGCTGGGGGTGCCGTACGACGTCCGTGGCAATTTTTTTTGCCTCAGAAACAACTTTCTCCAAAATTGATGAAACGAAAGGCGATCTTGGGGTTTTTGGCTGCTGCAAACGCGATGGTGACATCCGTTTATGCCCAAAATGCTCTAAAAAATTGACTACCTCTAGAGCTTCCAAAAAATCACCGAGCTTCAAACCCTCATGGATCTTGCAAACGATGACCAAAATCTGCAAAATAAAAGCCAATCTTGACTTTTTCCAACACTTTGAATCCAATGGTGAAGCCCGATCTAATCCAAAACGTTGCATAAATGAACTCAAGGCATGAAACCCTCGAGGAATCCCGAACGAACTCTGTAATGATTTTCTCAAAAATCTGAGAAGGGGCTGCAAATCAAGGCTCTGATACCATGTTAGAAACCAAGATTAGACATGCAAACCAAAAAACCTTCCACAAAAGAGAAAATCAGAAGAAACAAAGCTATTGCAAGAAGATGTGCAAATAATATTATTCAGGAATTCATAATTACATGAGCTGAGGCTTTCTTATAAAAGCAAGCATGCACAACCCTAATCTTATCTTGAGCAACAAGATAAGGATGACAAATATTAACTTAGGAATTAAAATATTACCTAAGTAAACTTATGCAAGTGTAATAATTAATTAATTACACTAACAGTTATTGGTTGTAAATTGAACAAAAATGATGAATCCTCTAAGGATGGTCATAGATATAATAGATTTGTGATTGGTGGACTGCTATACCTAACTGTTACTAGACCAGATAACATGCATGAAGTTTGTCTTGTGGCTAGATTTCAAGAAGATCTTAGAGTCACATGTTGTAGCAGCGAAGAGGATATTCAGATACCTAAAGGGAACTCTGGATCATGGCTTGTGGTATCCAAAGGATACTAATTTCACATTGATTTCTTACACAGATGCATATTGGGTTGGTTGTGTGGATGAAAAAAATACAAGTGGCGGTGCATTCTTTCTTGGATGTAGATTGGTGTCATGGCTAAATAATAAACAAGATTCAATTTCTTTATCTACTACAAAGGCTGAGTATATTGCAGCTGCATCTTGCTGCATACAAGTGTTATGGATGAGACAAACATTGAAGGATATTAGAGTGGTGTATGATGAGCCTATTTCTATCTTTTGTGATAATACAAGTGCAATAAATATTTCAAAGAACCTAGTGATGTATTCAAGGAAAAATCATATTTCAATCATATATCACTTTCTAAGAGAGAAGGTTGTGGAGAATGAAGTGAAGCTTGAATATGTTCCTACAAATGATTAGATTGTTGACATATTCATTGAGGCTCTTCCTAAGGATACTTTTGAGTATCTCTAGGAGAAGTTGGGGTCATTTCTCCTCCTTCCTTGAACTAGATGCATACGAAGATGCATCAATCCAGTGGATCTCATGATCTATCCTTTATTCTAGACTAATGTTGGTGGATACCTCTTAGGGGGAGTAGGTAGTGATATTGCAGATTGTTGTAGATTGGCATGTGCTCCTAAGGGGGAGTATTTAGAGTAGTAATGAAAAGAGTATTTAAAGCAGTTTAATGAAAAGAGTGTTCAGAGCAGTAAAATTTGTTGCATAATAGTAATGAGCAGTTTGTCTAAGGGGGAGCAATAGCAAGTATCTTGGTTCAATGTCAAAGGGGGAATATAACATGCAAAACATTTTATCCTTTGCCATTGATGTGAAAGGGGGAGAGAGAATCATGTGAAAAAGTGCAAGTGCAAGGTATTAGGGGGAGAAAGTTGTGTATGTTGTCTAATCATTATTGTCAAAGGGAGAGTGAAGCATGTGAACAAGAATATGTTGAAAGGGGGAGAGACAAATGTTGTGTGAGCTGTCTAATTAATAAAAAAGAAAGGAGAGTTGCCTTTGATGGTTTTTCACATCTTGTGTTGCCATCAATGACAAAGGGGTAGATCATTGCAAGTATGAAGGTGTTGTCATTGATGTCAACAGGCTTGTGTTGTCATTGATGTCAACTATGTAGTGGTTGAGAGAGATTGTTGCAGAGGTGTGCTCTAGTTTTCCTCCACATTTCTTCTAGGGTAAAGATTGACTTGTGTGGTGAAGATATGTTGGTTACAAGTGTTTAAAGATGCTATATTTAGAATTTTTGGTGATGGATCATTGTACAGAAGAAGTTGTGTTCACCAGTGTGTGAACTATTCATTTTATAGGTGTTTGGGAGAAATGTCTTTGCTCCACATTTCTCCGTAGTTGTGTTTCGGGACTTGCGATTCTGAGTGAGACTTGATGGTGTTGGTATCTTACCTGTGTCAAGAGAATTTGTGGTTTGGTGTTCGAAAAGATGGCCTTCCAAGTTACAACATTTGGCAGAGTTGTCTAAGTGTATAAACCTTGTACATTCTTTAGGTGAAATTTGTTGCAAAGAAGTTTGTTAGTTTTCAAGATGTTCTTTGGATTGTCTTTAGCTAAATTTTGTTGTTTGGAAGTTATGGATCGATCAAAGGAAGTGTGTGTTTGCCTACAGAATGTAATTCTAATCTTACGTACTACTGGCAAACTCGTAATGTGCAAAACATAGGATAAAACAGTAAACTGAAAGATATCATATTTTAACACTAGGAACTTTATTCATCATCAGAAATATCATGTACAAAAGAGTATCACAATGCTTACAGTATCATCATCGGCAACAAAGACTCGATCATAATTATTTCCCGACTATCCCAACCGACTACATATAACGCTCGGCGGTGGTTAGATAACCAACCGACACGACGTTTCATAACAACATTACATTAACATTAATCTGAACATGTTTTCCCAAAAGTACATGACATTATTATTCTTTACTAACTATTGTTTTATTAACCATTGGCTGACTACGACTACGGCTGACTACGACTATGGCCGACTACGACTACGACCGACTACAAAGTAAAGATATACGACTAACATCATCCCCCCCAAAAAAGAAGTCGTCTTCCAGATGACATACATATAGCAAGATAAGATTACTAAGAAGTAGGGGGAAGGGAGTGCGTCCCTGGATGCACAGATGACATCGGAGTGGTGGAAGAATGCTCTGCTCTCAGGCGCCTCAGCTCCTCCGTGCGTGTGCGAAGCTGCCGATCTGCCAGGATCTCCCTCTCCCTCGCCGCCTTTACCATCCGGGCTGCCTCCATTAGTTGGCTCTTTGCCTGCTCTGCTTCTGCATTCTTGGCTGCTAATTCTACTTCTTTTGCAGCCAACTGGTCCTCCAACGCTTTCATTCGCTGCTACCATGCTGCCTCTTTCTGCTGTGCCTCCTCCTCCAAGGCTGCCACCCGAGGCTCCAAGATGTCCAATCGGGCTCCCCTCTCGCTGGCAAGCCGAGATTGTTCAGCTAAGTCAGTCTGAATGCTCTTGATGGTCGCAGCTGACTCATCCTTGACCCGCTGAAGGAGTCTATAGGCATCCACTCGGCGAGATACCGCTACCTCGGTGGAAAATATCTGGCGCTTCATCAGAATGAAGACATCTCGAAAGGCAAGCTCGATGTAGTATAAACTCTCCAGGACACCTGCATCCCGCCCTACTAGCCTCGGTGGCTAACCCCGCCAGGCTCTCATCATAGCAGGAGTCTCTCCTGCTGGCCACCCCTCGCCAAATATCCGTGCAAACTCCGCCTCACACCCCATCTACACAAATCCCCGAATGCGGTGAACCTCTTGGCCTACTAGAGGCGATCGGCCGATCCTCAGGTCCCTGGAAACCTGTCCCACACGGATCATCAATCTGCTCATGTGCTTGAGCTCCTCCACATATCACTGTACCTTGCCTACTGGGTCCGACGGGTCTAGCTGTGACATTTCCATGACAAATCCCTCGGTGGAAGCACCCTCCTCGTTCTCCTCATCATCAGAAGGTATACAATGTTCTGTCTCCTCCTGGGGTTGTTCCCCGACTACCGGCTGAGGCTCCTGTGCCTCTGCTCTGCTGGCCTCCAGGTGCACAAGTGTATCCTCACCGATCCTGGCCGTCTCACTCTGCTAGGTGTGAATGATCGGCCCATCCTCCTCCCCTTGTCCCTCCGAGGGGCTCTTCTCCTGCTGGTCTAGCTGCTCGGCCACGTCCAGAGTGAGGCCCATCGATCCCAACCAACTATCGATCTGTGCTACCCCGGGTGCTCCTGGGGCCGGAGTCGTCTCCTCAGTGGCCTCAGTCATTCCCCCAGCTCCTGCTACTGAGGTTGCCACTCCTGTTGCTGCCGATGCTAACGGTGGTGTAAGGGAACATATTGCTGGTAGTATCTCAATCGAGGTAGTGGAACCTACTGCCGATATGGTGACTGCCCCCTGTGATGTGGTGGCGAGAGGTGCCCACCCTGGCGATGTACCTGGTAGTGAAGCGGATACCCTCAACATCTGCCCGGCTCCAACTGGTGCAACAGGGAGGGTGAACGTGACTGAGTGTGTACTCTGGCTGGCTGGCGGTGCCAGAAGAGTAAATCCTGCCGGCTGTAATACTAGTATATCAATCTCGCCTGCCTCCTGACCCCTGATGGCAACAGACACCTCCTCATCGGCCGGTGGACTAGACTCTGATGGCGAGGAAGATAAGTCAATAGGCTCCTCTCTATCAGATGCATCGCTCTCCTCTGAGGCCTCCTCCTCTGATGTTTCCTCTTCCACTGATGCCTCCTTCCGTTTCCTCTTTTTCCCCGAAGCTGTGCCCTCGCCTACTTGCTTTACTTCCAGTTCTGACTAGTAGAATATGGTAGGCAATCCCGGGTCTAGGTGAGTGAGTGGCCACAACCGACCCCAATTTCCCTTGGGTACCTGTGTGTGCACGACATCCAAAAAGAGAGCTATGGCGTGCTGAGTCATATAGAAGGCCTTATGCCTCTGTGCTAGAAAATCCCTTATCCGCTCTATGAGTAGCCTCGCCCAGTTGTATACTCAGCCAATGCGAAGTACGACCATGAAATCCACCTGCCATAAGGCAATGTCCGACGCTCGGCTAGCCCCTGTGAGTCAGCATTTCATTAGGTCAAGCAAACATTTCCATTCTGCCATTGCTAGGTGGTTCTTCCGGAGGCCTCGATTTCCAGTATTCCATATGATATGCTGTTCTTCGGCTGACAAGTCGCTTCGGCACACTTGCTTGACCAGCAGTTCTTTGTGTTCCTGTGTCATTCTCTTAGGTTTGTTAACCCCTATTCCCGAAGCTGGGACGCCGAACACCCGCTCAAAGTCCTGAGGCCAGAATGAAACGGTCACTCGGCAACCTCTGTAATCAATGACTGACTTGTACGTATGCCTGCAATAGTTCTCCACCATCGCCTTCAGCCAAGGCTCGAACTCCTGGGAATTGAAAAAGGGCACGAGCACAACCTTGTCTACCCAAGCGTGTCGAAGCGCAACCTTCAGAGAGTGGTCGTCGAGAGTGCTTCGCCACCATTGCTTTCACTTGTTACCGGTCAGGTTCTCCCATGCCATTGTTTCATTATTGGCATCCATCCTTTTTCTTTTCCCAGTCGAGGCTACCTTTGGCTAGAGCTACATAGCCTTCTTGCTCTTGTCCATCTTTCTGTCAGTTCGGCGATTCCAGCCGACTTTATAACTCTCGAGACTACTGAAGTTATGAAAACTGCCGAACTGCCGAAAATTGCCAAACTGTCGATGGAAACTGCCGAACTGCCAAATGATCTGCCAAGGCCGTACGGTTTGGATGAATGGCCATACGACTGTGGAACCCTGAGGCCGTACGATTTGAAGATACTCTAAAATCTGTACAATCTGGGAGTACTGCGAATTCTGTGCAAGTTCCCCTGAAATGGTGATGTCGTACAGATTCTCCTGCAGTGCTGAGGCCGTACGGAATCTTCTGAGGCAATAATGCCGTACGGCTGGGACTTCACTGAGCTGCCGTGCGATTTCAACTCTGGCACCAATTTCAGTCTGGAATAGCCGTACGATGCAGGACTTAACAAAATTTCCCAGTTGCAGAGGCCGTACGGTGCAGAACTTGGCCAAGCTTTCAATTTTCACTTGCCGTACGATGTAAATCCTGGCAAAATTTCCAACTTGCAGAGGCCGTACGATTTCTATTGGCAAATAGAATGAATACTGGGAAATGTGAAAATATCGTACGGTTTGAGAGTTCCTTGGATGCCGTACGATGTCAGGCTCTGAGTGCCGTATGATTGGTGAGTGCCATACGTTTGGTGAGTTCCGTACGTTTGGTGAGTGTCGTACGTCCTCCACAGGCTTCAACCCTTGGCGTGCTATTTGAGAAATAAAACCCCGTATGGCCTTGAAGTCTTTTAGATGCCGTACGACTTCCTTCCCTGGCGAATTGTGCTGAGTATAGAACCCCTGATGCCGTACGAATTCCTTCTCTATGCCCTGTGCACCTCTGCAACTGATAAATTCGTGCAAGTTCTTCCTCCCTTCTTTTCCTCTGTGATCTTTTCTCCAACCTGTCGCCTCTTCAATTGGCCGTACGATTTGAGGTTTTATATTTATTTCATTTTTTTTCCTTACTTTCCTTCACCCTTAGCCGTACGCCTTGCTTCCTCTTCGGGTTTTGACATATTTTAATCTTCTTTCCTTTAATCTTTTGCCTTTTACTCTCCTCAGTCAATTTCCCTTTTGGCCGTACGGTTTGTTTAATGCTCCAGGCATTTATTTTAATCTGCCTCACTTTACTTAATTTAATATTTCGCCTGATAGCCGACTTATTTAATTTATTATTTAATTTATCCTCCCTTTGTTTGCTTTCTTTTTTGACTTCTCTTTCGTTTCTTTTAATTTTCTCTTCTTTTTCTTTTTCTTCCCATACGCCTTGTTTTTCTTTACTTACTTCGTTATTTTCTTTTATTTTCATAGCTTCTTTTCTATTTATTTTTATTTTTTCCATCTTCCGTTCTTTTTCTCTCTCCTCTCTTCTCTCTTCTTTTCTTTTTATTTTTTTCCACTTCTGTTCACCTTCTCTCTCCTCCCTTCTCTCTTCTTGTCTTTTTATTCCTCTGACTCCACTGTGTGTCCGGACTTTTAATTCTGAAGTGTAATACCATTTACATGTGTGTGGTGGCCGTTTATAGCATTCTTCCTCGCAACAGGTTCCTATATATTCTATATCAAACCATTTATCGAGTAAAGGGGCAGGACCAATACCTCAAAAACTTCCGTCGACATACCTTTCGCCGTACTGTTGATACCACGTAACATCGTCGCCTTGTACTGTCGGCGGTCCCGCCAGGTTAGGAATTATTTTCCAGAGTCCATCTTGATTTGCGATCTTCCTAACCCTTGGTATTTTTCTTCTTTCTCGACGCATTTGTTTCATGAGATCTTCTATATATCCATCCACCATTGACATGAACGTATCTTCTGTCTTCAACACTGTCTTTAAACAAGGGGCCTTCTTCTCGAAATAAGCATCCCACTGCTCATCAGTCCATTCCTCCTCGTCATCCTTTTGCGGTTCATCTTGTTCTTCTGCCTATTTCTCCCTTTCTGCTTGGGCTTCAGCGTCCAAGTCCTTGGCTATATATCCCTGTTTTATTCCTTCATAAGGGGCTACATAGTGCCAATGTCCCCCCATTCGACGCCACAATGCAGGGGTTCCGAATACTGCATTGGTCAAGTGCTTGTGTATTCGTGGCACTGCAATTCCTTCTACTCGCTTCTCTGCCAACCTCTCTTCATTTATTTGATCTCGCCCTGATTCTGCCCAGACATTGTCTGCTACATAACCAGGACCTCCTAGTCCCCAGTCTTGTTCTCTCGGGCCTTCACTCTGCACAGGCCAATCTTCCTTTGTTGCATAGCCCAACATGTTTATGGCAATATTATTCTTCTCTTTTCTCTCCTGGTATGGCTTTAGCTTCGATCCGTTGATTGCCTCCAATATCAATGACCCATCGAGATTTTCCAATTTTATAGACCCATTGTCACCTACTTCCCGTACTCAGAACGGTCCCAACCAACGAACTTTAAACTTCCCCGGCTTGATCTCGTTACGACCGTTATACTTCAGAACTAACTGTCCCGGTCGGAAATTCATTCGCCGGAGATGCTTGTCATGCCAATATTTCCGTCGTCGTTGCATGTTCTCCGTCGCTCATTGTGCCATCACTCTTCGCTCGTCCAGCTTATTCAGTTGGTATAGTCTTTCCCTTAAACTTTCAGTATCGCCCAACCGATTCTCCACGGCTATCCTCAGACTTGGTACCATATACTCCATCGGCATCACCGCCTCCTGACCGTACATTAACTGGAAAGGCGTGTGGCCTGTTGTTACCTTGTAAGTTGTACGATATGCCCATAGGACGGCTAGTAACCTTTCTTCCCAGTCAGCTTCTTCCACACCACATGATTTGTGAATCACTGACATGAGCACCTTATTTGTCGACTCCGCTTGGCCATTAGCTCGTGGGTAGTACGGACTTGACAGGTTGTGAAAAATTTGGAACTCTGTCATCATCAACCTGATAACATGATTAACGAAGTGTCCTCCATGATCACTCGTGATCCGAATGGGGATGCCGTACCGTGTTACTATCTGCTCATAGATGAATCTTGCCGTACTTTGTGCTGTATTGTCTGGCAACGCTCGAGCTTCAACCCACTTCGTCAGATATTCTATAGCGACCATAATATATCGGCATCGATGCAAGTGACTCACCTTCAACGGTCCGATGAAGTCCAACCCCCATCGTTCGAACAATTCCTGAGGCTGTGAGGGATGCAGTGGCATGAAATCCCGCTTCAATGGTTTCTCGACCCTCTGGCAAGTGTCGCAGCCTACCACCCATTCTTTGGCGTCAGTGTGCATCGTCGGCCACCATAGACCTGCCAAGAGAATTTTCCTTGCTGTAGCATTAGGTCCCATATGGCCGCCAGCCAGTCCTTCATGTGCCTCTTTTAGTACGCCGGGTATTTCTTCCTCGACGACACATCTCCGGAGGATCTAGTCGGGTCCCATCTTGTAAAGTAGCCCATTGATCAATTGGAATGTCTTACTTTTCAGTACGATCTTCCTCCTCTCGGCTGGTGGCATATCACTTGGGAATGTGGATGTGGACAGATAGTCTCCAATCTTCTCGTACCATGATGGAAATATTGCAATCTGAAATAAATGTGCATTCAGAAAGTCTTCGTTCACCCCCCCTCTGCAGGTTCACCCGACCGGATTCTAGATAATTGGTCAGCAATAACATGGCTTTTTCCTGGCCGTACGATGATGGTGAACGTAAATTCTTACAACAGCAGTAACCATCTACTCACCCGTCCTTGGATAATCGGTTTGTTTACCAAGTACATCAAAGCTTGGTGGTCCACGTAAAAAGTGAACGGCGTGGCGAGGAGGTAATGCCTGAACTTTTGTACGGCATAAACCATTCCCAGTGCCTCACGCTCGGTCGTACTATAATTCCTTTCTACCTTTGAGAGTAGCCGGCTGGTGAAGAATACTGGGTGATCCAACTCGTGCGCTCCCACTTGTGCTAGGGTTGCTCCGATGGCAAAATTAGAAGCGTCTACATGTACGTGGAATTCCTTATCCCAGTCCGGGTACATTAATATGGGTGAGCTGATCAGTCGATCCTTCAGTTCCTGAAATTCCTTCTCCTGTTCTTCGGCCCACACGAATGGTTGGCCTTTCCTCATCAGTAGGTCGAGAGGGTACGATACTTGGGCAAAATTTTTAATGAACCTCTGGTAGTATCCCACATGGCCGAGGAAAGACTTTACTCCAGTGACATTCTCGGGAGCCTCCATTTGTACGATGACTCGCACCTTGTCGGGATCCGTTTTCAACCCAGCTTTGCACATAATGTGTCCGAGCAACTTCCCCTGTGGCACCATAAATCTACATTTCTTCGGATTCAAGGCAAGGCGGGCTGCTCTACATCGTTCCATGCACTCGCCTAAAGCTTTCAAATGTTTTTCTTTATTGCTATAGATCGACCAATCATCCAGGAAGGCTTTGAAATTACCTACTGACATTTTATCAAAGATGTGGAGTATTATCCTCTGAAATGTAGCTGGTGCGTTGCATAATCCAAACGACATTCGGTTGTATGCGTACACCCCATCTTCGACGACGAACATAGTCTTTAATTTGTCTTCCTCGGCGATACTGATCTGATTGTAACCCGAGAAGCCATCGAGAAAGGAGTACATTTCGTGCCTAGCAACTTCTTCCAGAATCGAGTCGGTGAAGGGAATGGGAATTGGATTCTTGATAGTCACTGCATTCAGACTACGAAAGTCAACATAGATTCTAATTTGCTCCTTCTCTTTCTTCAATGATATGACGATCGGCGATACCCACTCGCTGACTTCCACCTTGAAAATGATGCCGGCCTCTAGCATCTTCTCAATCTCCTCCTGTACTTTAGCGGCATAATTTTTGTTCATTCTGTATAGTCGCTTTCGTACGGGCTGGGCTCTCGGTACGAGAGGAATCCTGTGCACACATAACTCGGGTGGTATGCCTTTCAAATCCTTATACGTCCAGGCGAAAGCGTCTTTGTATTCCATGAAGATTCTGAACGCCGCCGCTTTCAGGACAGGGTCCCAGTCATCACCGACAAAAATCTCCTTAGGTTTGGCTAATTCCTCGAGGTTTACTTTTTTCAATGTTGGTTCCTCGTACTTCATGATTTTGTCCTGCTCGAATTTGTGGGCTGGAGTCACATCCAATTCGGCCGTACCTTCTTTATATTCTCCGTATTCAGGTGGGAATGTCTCACTGGTCGAGCCATTATCCTTTTCTACTTCCCCCTCCTTGACCTGCAGCATGTGGCAATCCGGCTGGAAGACTTCATAATCCTCCATCTGCCAGTGAAACAGTCTGCTTAGTGAACTGGTCTCATCTTTCGAGCAACTGCCGATCTCCAATACCCCTTCTTTATCTGGTTCCATTATCTTTCTCTCATCATCGTCCGAGTCTCCTCTAGATTCAGATGCCGAAGATGCCAGATCCTCACTGACGGCCTGGTTCTTTAGATCAATGGTGTATTTCCTCCCCCAATTTTCTATTGAGAGTGTATTCTGCTTCCAGTTGTGGGTTGCCTTGGCAACAATTAGCCATCCCTGTCCCAAGAGTGCATCGTACGCTTTTTTCTACATTGGGATGACTACAAAATTCAACAGGAACAGTTGCGTGCCGATCGAGACTTTCTGCTCCATTAGTATACCCAACGGTCTGATGCCATGTTGATATGCTCCCACGAGGTGGAATGTCGGGGGCCAAAGAGTCGGCTTACCCAGACACTTCCAAGTTTCTTCTGGCAGTACGTTTACTCCTGAACCACCATCGACGATAGTATTAGATAATCTCATGCCTAATATTTCCATCTCAACAACGACTGGTTTCCTCCCGATGCTTACTGCTAGGAGCATTGGATCCGAAGTCTCAGCTACCACTTCTAGCGTACGTTCTAGTGAACTCTTCGGAAGATTTTCTCCAATAGCATTGGTAAGTTCTACTTTGAGAGAAGGCATTGTTTGCAACAGATCAGTTACCTTAATGGGTACGGTTGTGTGAAGCACCTGCCGTACGATATTCTTCTCCGACTCTGACTGTAGCAATGTACTGGTGGCTTTATAGTTCTTGCCTTCATTCGTCATTGCCTCTGCTGCTTTTGTCTTGGCCTCCCGAAATATTTCTTTCTTCGTACGAGGATCTGGATAATTTGCTCGTTTTGACTGTGCTCTTGTAATCGCCAAGACCTCCTCGTCGGCTACCTCCAGCATATTGATACTTCCTTTTTGCTTTAGACAGTCAGTGTCTTCATGATCACCCGGTCCACACCACTTGCACAGTTTTCCCTCGTTGCCTTGGGCGCTCTGACAATCCCTCGCAAAGTGACCCCATTCATTACAGTTCCGGCACTGGATCATCGGTCGTCCTTTGCTGTCGTACTGAATTTTACTTCTCGGCGTATTTCACTGATTGTTGCGGTAGCCTCCAGGGGATGCATTGTTGTTCTGTGGCTTTGGTGGCGTGGTTGGAGGAGTTGATTGTTTGCCCTGAGTGAAGAATACTTGCGAACTTTTAGTTTTTAAATTGTATGGGCACTCCTTGACGGAGTGTCCCATGACCTGGCAGATGTCATAGAATAACTTTTTTGGGCAACTTGCCTTTGTGTGGCCTTCCGTTTTACAGTCCGTACACCATAATTCATTGGCCTCTTTGGATCCATCCTTGTCGGCCTTCAGTTCTTTCATTATCCGCATCATATCCCGCCGAAGGGCCTGTACGGTTGCCGATTCATCATCACTTTCCTCGGCACTCTCATCGTCATCCCTCCTCTTCCCCTTCGAGGAGGTCCTATTTTCACTTTCAATATCCATCGCCCAATTGTATGCTTTGGTGTACGAGGATGGTGGTACTACTTTTATTTTCCGCCGGAGTGAGGGAATCAATCCTTCAATGAACCATCTTTTCTTTAACCCATCGGCCGGCTGTGCCTCTAGCTTCCCGATCAAGTCTTTCAACCTCCTGTTGTAGGTCCGTACGTTCTCGTGCTTGCCTTGTTTGGTATGATATATTTCTGTGACGATCTCACTATCGTCCCGCAGAAGTTTGAACTCTACTTCAAAATTTTGCTTCAGGACCCTCCATGTGGCTCTCTGCGCTTGGTCCAATTCTGAGTACCAATCAATGGCACTATCTCTGAGTGTTGCTGGAAATGCCTTTAGCCACTGGTCGGGGTCATCCTGCCCGCTGGCTATCTAGATAGTCTCGCATGTCTTTCAATGTCGTACGAGATCCTTAGAGCCATTCCCCATGAATTTCGACAACTTTTGCCGATCCGGGTGAGCCATCTTTACCGATTGACCTCCTTGTTGACCTCCTTATGTTTTGGACCCGATTAGACTAGTGGATTCCTCGCTACGTCCCTGTGCGTCACCAACACTCTTGGCCACGTATGAGTCACTGCCACGTCCTCCGTCAGCATCCGCAACACCGTGGGTCTCCTCAGGATCCCGCCGATGCTCTCTCTGCCCTGGGGTCTTAAGCTCTGGCCTTCCCCTCCTTAATTCTGCGTCGTTGTTCGAGAGGGACAACTCTCGAAATCGTCTGGTGCTACTATTCAATTCATCTTCATTGTCATATAGGTTATATTTTCCTGCATGTGGAGTGCTGAAAGGGTCTTTGTCCCTTCCGTCTATCAAACTGTGGTGTGCTTGTTCAATAGATGTGTCTATTCTTGTCAAATTGTCATATGTTCTTTTTATGCTTTGGTTTATTTCAATTAAGTCCTCATCTAGTTCCTTACCGACTTGCCTTAGTCGTCTTCGCCGATTTTCTTGCTCTTGTAGCCTAAGTGATCGCCGAACTTGCTCTTCCGAAGTCCCGTGCCCATCAGGTACTCTATTCTTGTCTTTGTTCGGCCGTACGGGCATTTAGTTGTTCAGGCAATCATTGCCGATTTCCGGGAGTACGATGTCGGCTAGTATCTCGTTCTTCTTCCTCATGTTTGGTTCTGTCTTCACAACGTTGTACGATTTGCTGCCTGCGGCGCTCGCGATCCTCTTCTTTGTGCAAGTCTTGCAGAATAATGAAATGGCGGGCCAGCAACCTGGGCATGCGGTTCAGGAGGTGGTTCACCTCGTCGTTCACTTCCAGTCGATCCCAGATGACTTCCTCAGGGATCTCTCGAATGTGGGATTCCCTACATACGTGGTCACGGAGCGAGATTTTCCACAAATTTACCAAATCTTTTGTCAATGAGTCTTCTCGTTCCTCATTAGCATTTATAGGTTCTTCTGCCAGTTGACCCATTACGCTGCCATGGTGGATGATGCCCTAGTCCGTTCAGGCAACGGCGCCAAATGTTTGCCTACGAAATATAATTCTAATCTTATGTACTACTGGCAAACTGGTAATGTGCAGAACATAGGATAAAACAGTAAACTGAAATTTATCATATTTTAACACCAGGAACTTTATTCATCATCAGAAATATCATGTACAAAAGAGTATCACAATGCTTACAGTATCATCATCGGCAATAAAGACTCGATCATAATTATTTCCCGACTATCCCAACCGACTACATATAATGCTCGGCGGTGGTTAGATAACCAACCGACACGACGTTTCATAACAACATTATATTAACATTAATCTGAACATGTTTTCTCGAAAGTACATGACATTATTATTCTTTACTAACTATTGTTTTATTAACCATTGGCCGACTACGACTACGGCCGACTACGACTACGACCGACTACAAAGTAAAGATATACGACTAACAGTGTGTACTTAAATTTTAATGGTGTTTGCACGGGTAATGGCCAACTTGGTGTTTACACTACATGCAAAGCATCTTCAAAGTTTGTGGAAGCATGTTGAGGCATGTTAGTGATGCAGGGGCATCCAAGGTGAAATGACAATCCTATGCCCCCAAAAATATTGTTATTTCAATTTTGTTTATTTTCAATAAGGGCTTAGGGGTTAGGAGAATAAATATTTTAATTTTCAACATTATAATTTTTCCTTGTGGTGATTTGAAGAGGTAATTTTTGAAGGAATTATGCTTTGATAAATGTTTCTAAAGCATCTCCAAAGGGAATATGATTCTTGGGCATTCATTTACAAGAGGGTACCACTTTTCTTACATGTTCTTGCATTATCATTTGCATGCCTTGCATGTATTTGCATGTTGTTGCATGTCTAGGTCGTAATTGTGAGACCTAGTCTTAGTAAAACAACCATAAATTTCTCATACGGTAATGAAATTAAGAATTTCAAAGTGATCCGAAAATATGAAAACGAGGCACACCAAACCCATAAACCATTTTAAAAAATTCTGAAGAATGATAGAGCACTGATAGGTAGAAAGTGACGAGTTTTCTTGGTGGTTTAGTGGAGGTTGATTTGAGAAACCAATAGTGGTTTCTTTGCACAAAAAAATATATATTGATGCCTTGTCATTGTGAGAAGTTGGCTTTAGAGGAGTTGCAGGTTTACATAACTAGATGCTGCTGGATTGAGCATAGGATTGAAGACTCCAAGTGTTGCAGATTTTTGTATGCAGAAAATCCATGTTGTAAGGGAGCTTATGAGCTTCCGCATATTGTAATCCCAATTCATATTTGCTGCAATTAAATATAGTGTTTTCCTTCTTGCATATGTTGTGATATTTTGAGTTGTGTTATGAGTTTTTAGATTTGTAAGGGGATTTTATTTCATTAGTGGTATCAGAGTAGGAGTTCCTGAGTGTGCAGGTAGAGCTCCAAACGTGAGGCAGTTTGCACTAGGAACTGGGGGTGGAGTGTGTGTGGTGTGTAGACCAATTGCTGAATGTGATGCAATCTATACCTAAGAAGTTGAAGATTGAGAGTGTGTGGCAAGTGTTTGACAAAATGCCAAAGAAGAAAGGAAAAAAGTTTATTAGAGTTGTGTATGCAAGTGAACAAGAAGGAGAAAATATTGCAGAAGTATGTTTTGAGGAAGGCATAGAGAAAGAGAGTGAGGAGGAAGAGAAAATTGCAACAAATATTAAAGAGGTTGCAGCAACAACAAAAGGGTTGAGTGCAATGGAGAACATTGAAGAAGAGGACACTAAAGTTGAAACAATAAAAGATGAGGTAAAACTTGCATCTTGTGAGTTAATTAGTGATTCTAATTTTCTCATGAATTATGTGAATGGAATGAGTGAATATGAGGAAGCTGAAAGTTTTGTTGCAGTAGTAAGAAAGAGAGGATATATAAAGGAAGGAATAGATAGGAAGTTTCAAAGTAGAAGAAGAAACAAGTGGATAAGGAAGAAGGATGGATGAAGAACAAGCACATGATCTACAAAGGTTAGAGTTAGAGTTCAATTAGGGTTAGGTTAGGGTGAAGGTTAGGGTTTAATTAGGGTTGGTGTTAGTTTAAACTAGGGTTAGGGTTCATTTAGGGTCAGGGTTCAATTAGGGTTCAATTAGGATGCAAGTAGGATTAGGGTTAATGATTGCAGTTAGGGTTAGGATTAATGTTTTCAGTTAGCATTACAATTTTAGGATAAAACTTGGGGTTAGGGGTAGGATTTGGGTTCAATTGGGGTTAAGTTTAGGGTTAAAATTAGGTTAGGGTTAGGGTTTAATCAAGGTTGGTGTTAGGTTAAATTAGGGTTAGGGTTAAGGTCAAGGTTCATTTATGGCTTGGGATTCATTTAGGGTTAAGGTTTGGTTTAATGTCAAGGCTATATTTAAATTTAAATTAGGGCTAAGGTTAGATAACCTTCATATAATTAAGGTTCAATTAAGGTTAGAATTATTAAATGTAACCCTAATTATAATCATGAAGGATATCTTAGAGTTAACCCTAATAAAAATGCTAATTCTATCCCAAATTGCAACCTTCATCCTAACTCTAACCCTAATTATAAGCATAACCCTAAGCTTTATTTGACAACTGTAATTACAATGACATTAATAACCCTAAACATAACCCCAAACCTAACTTTAATTCTATCTCTAACTCTAATCTTAATGCTAACTGTAACTCTAATCTTAATGCTAACACTAACCCTAATCTTAACGCTAACCCCAATCTTAACCCTAGCTTTAATTAATTTAATGTCTTGCATGTTGTGTCGTGAATGTTTCTAACATATATATATATATATATTTAATAATATATATAAAATACGTCGAGAGATATCCTTCTCGAGACGTCTATTTTTTAATCAATTTCTCATATAATAATATAATAAGCGCTTCGAGAAGGATATCTTTCAACGTATTTAATATATATGCTAGTTTATTACAATATTACAAAAACAATACTTGATGATATGATCTCAAAACCTTGATTCTAAATAGAGGACTTGCCAAGTAAGTTTCTGTAAAATTTTGGAACTGAATTGAAATTTTCAAATAAGATTTTGAGAAGCACCAAATTAGAATACTCAACTAGTAAATTTTTCTCCTACATAACATTTATTTAAGTATGTGTAACACTATTTTATAAATGATAATATAAGAAGGAAAACAAACATTTTGAATTGAGCAATATATCTTTTTAATCTTGGAATTCTCTTCATCCATTTAAAACCCGATAGGTTAAATCTTCGTCCAGTTTATCAGAACAGCGGTGAAAGAATTATACAGGTCTTCGCGCTATCTGGTATGAAACTCGTTTTTACTCAGTTTCGTTTTTCCAATTAAATCTTCTGTAAAATTTTCACTAACATTCCGTAAGAGACAGTTGCAAGCGCTATATTGACTCTATGATTCGCGGATTTATCAATAAAACTGTTTTACGCTATAGATGCCTGCAAACTTTTTCCCCAGCCAAAATCTCAACTTCTTTTGGCTTAAATATCAATTACAATGGTGTAGTATCGAGAATACATTACAGTGAGAGACCCAATTTGGGACTTTGCTGGTACCATACAAGCCCATCCTGTGTAAACCCTATTCATCCCATTTCGAAATCTTCTGCGTTGTCCTTCATTTATTTTCCCAGACTAACCCTAGAAGAAGAGGGGCTTATCCAAAATATCTGTGCTGCTCTCATGCGTGACCAGTGGGATTATCTGGAACAATATGCATCCAAATTAAATAATGGCCATTTGGTTACAGGGGTTTTGCAGCATTTGCTCAGTAATGCTGATTTGGCTCTCAGATTCTTCATTTGGACTGAGAAGGAAAAGGGAGTTAAGCATTCAATTGGATCATATTCTGCCATTTTGGAAGCGCTAGTTAGAGCAGGTAGATTTATCTATATAGAGCCATATGTTCATAAAATGGCTCAAAACAATACTGATTCTGTGTTTGAAGTATTGAAATCTTTGTTAAAAACATTCAAAGGTTGGGATTCTGCTCCCTTCGTTTTTGATTTACTTTACAAGAGCTACTTGTCGTCTGGTATGCTGAAAGAAGCACTCGAGGCATATCATCAGCTGAAAATTCATGGGTATTTGCCAACTGTTCTATCCTGTAATAAGATGCTTTCCGGGCTGGTCAAATTAAATTGCTTGGAGCATGCTTGGAAATTTTATAGAGAAATGATCCACTATGAAATTTCTCCTAGCAGATATACTTTGAACATAATGATTAATTCTCTTAGCAAGTGGGGAGAAATTGAGAAGGCAATGGATTATTTTACTCGAATTGTTGCAAATGGT
Source organism: Sequoia sempervirens (assembly GCA_007258455.2). Lineage (NCBI taxonomy): Eukaryota > Viridiplantae > Streptophyta > Pinopsida > Cupressales > Cupressaceae > Sequoia > Sequoia sempervirens. Next base: position 24,567 of record VDFB02075432.1, read on the forward strand.
TTTGTTCCCGATATTGTGACTTTCAACACTCTCATCGAAGGACATTGCAGTAAAGGCAATGTGAAGGAAGCTTTAACCCTATTCAATGTGATGTATAGGAAGGGTTTAAAACCAGATGCTATTACTTGCATTGCACTGATCACTGGGTATTGTAAAGCAAAGCAATTTCAAGAGGCAAAGAGGCTTCTACAAAAGATGTCCTCAATGGGTTTGACAGCCAACCTTGCTACTTATAATATGATATTAAATGGTTTTTGTGAGCAAGGCATGCTGGATTATGCTTTCCAAGTAAGGAATGAAATGGTGGAGAAAGGATTCGTACCCAATCTTGTCACTTACACAGCACTCATACAGAGTCTTTGCAAGGAGGGAAGGACTAGACAAGCATTGCGGCTATTGAAAAAGGGCATTGCTGAAGACAGTTTGGTGCCGGATTGTGTTATTTACACCATACTGATCCATGGATACTGCAAGCAGGGAAAAACAAAGGAAGGCCTTTGGCTGCAGAATGAAATGTTGGAGAGAGGTCTCATGCCAGATACTATTACTTACACTGCACTCATTAACGGTTTTTCCAAAAAAGGTGAGATCAAGAAAGCAAAATTGATGTTTGATGAAATGCTGAAGATGAATCTGGTTCCCAATTGTTATACTTACACCACATTGATTGATGGCTTATGCAAGAAGGGTGATTTGTTGGAAGCTTCGGAACTTCTGGATGATCTTCGTGGAAAGGGGTTTGTGCTTAGCACCATTCCTTACAATGCACTTATTGATGGATTTTGTAAGAATGGAGAAATGAAAAAAGCAGAGAGCCTGAAAAATCAGATGATGAAAGATGGATTGGTTCCAGATTCTGCCACATACAATATCCTAATTGCAGGGCATTGCAAGAAAGGTAATATACAGCAGGCTTTACATTCACTTTCTGAGGCAAAAGACGGAGGCTTTGTGCCAAATGCATTTAGTTATGATGTAGTTATAAATGGCCTTTGCAAGGAAGGAAACACAAGAGAGGTGAAGCAGCTCTTCATGGAAATGCTTAGCAGAGATATAGTTCCCACTAATGGTACATGTTCTGCAGTACTTAGCATTTTATCTGAAAATGGCAATATGGTTGATACTCTGGAAGATCATGATGTAATGGATGAAAAATGCTTGTCTACATTTGATACTTACAAAGCTATTGCTAGGTTGTATAGCTAGGAAGAAAAATTCTAGGAAGCAGACAACCTTTAAATAAAATGGAGAAACAGGGTTTTCTTCCTGATGTCAGTTGCTACCACTTATTAGCTAAGGAAAGCTGAAGCAGAGGTGATTTGTAGGCAGCTATGAAAGTATCTAATTTAGATGGTGACTTGAGGTCTGATATGGGCAGCGGTAACTGGACTGGAAGAAATGCTAAATATGATTGAGGATTGTTATAGGGCAGGAAAAATCTTTGAGATGCTTAGTAATTGTGTGGTGCAGTGGTTCATATGGACTCCCTGTTTTAGCTAGTCATTTAGAATTCTATTGTTAATGGCCATCGGGAGAAATTGAACAACTGGAAGGTATGCTTTACCTCAGAGGAAATCAAGAAAAAGAAGTGGTTCCTAATATTTCTGCCTATATTGAATTCCTCGATGGTTGCTCCAAGAAGGGCTATATGTAGGGGGATGTGCAGCAATATGATGAAATGTTTTAAAAGGGTTTGACAATGTATGCTAATATGTCAAGTCAAATTATTGTCATCCCTTAAAAGCAGAATGATAAATTTTCCCTGAATGGGATTCCTTGCCTTTGATGCAATGAATGGGAGCATCTCTTCTGTCAAATTCACCTAAGACTTGCACCTATGCCACACTCAGAAATAGATGTGGTAGTTTATCAGATATCCTGTTCAAGCATTCAACATTCGTACATATTAGCATGTAACATGTCTCACAGGGGTTATAACACTGGTCTCCACTGCGAAATCCTTGATGATTACAACTTGAGCTCATCTCATTCAACCATGAAAGCAGAGAATTTTAACAACGGTGACCACTATGAAGTTCTGCTTCTTGACTCCATCACATCCTTGATGCTGACTAAAAGTTACTGCCCAGGTAGATTCAATATGCTTTGCTACTACACGGTAAAAGAGCACAAATATTCTTTATACCAGTATGGAGGATGCTTGGCAGATACTAAATTAACTTTTTGGAGAGTTAGTGTGGAAACAATGACTAATTAAAAGTCTGTTAACATTGGAAGATCCCAGCAGCAGGGACCAATGGCTGAATGAGACCACTGACAGGCATAGTCTCTAACACATGGATTAAGGTACAAATAATAAGCTTAGAGAAGAAGTATTGTTTAATAAAAGTTTGATTTATAATAAAATCAAGTTAAGGCTTAAAAAATTGAACTTCATTAAAATTGAATCTGTAGAAAAGTTGAACTTGTGCAAAGTTTAGAAATTAAATGGTATATAGTGTAAAGCTTCGACATTGGGTTCTTTAAATGGGGATTAAAGGTGGACTTTGGTCTATATCTCTTTGATATGAGATACCAAGGAGAACAATGTTAGCATTGGAAGATCCAAGACGCATGAACCAGTGGCTTAGTGAGACCGGACAGACACTGGAAAGAGCATGATCTGTAACGCATGGCAGTCTGGATGGTCTCCTTTTATGATCTCCTATTTAGGTACAAAATATTATCTTACAGAAGAAATATTATTGTAGAAAAGTTGGATTTAGAATGGAATCAGGGTAACCAATAAGAAATTGAACTTTTGTAAAATTGAATTTCTAAACAATGTGAATTTCTGCAGAGTCGTTAAGCTTGTAAAGAGTGGAAAGCTTTGATATCAGGTTCTTCTAATGGAAATTAGCAGGGAAACACAATTTCTGGTGCAGCGTCAAGTTGGATTTCTGTTTCGTATGAGGCTCCATGCAGAATTTTGTCAGCATTGGAAGATATAATATTATAAGGCATAAGGACCAATGACTTAACGAGACCAGACAAACCCTGGGGACAGGTATGACCTCCGGCCTACTTGGGTTTTTCCTTTAGATCTTGCATTCCGGCACAAAGTATCATGTTAGGGAAGAAGTATTGTTTTAGTACATTTGATTTCGCGTGGAATCAGGGGGAGCATTAAAAAATCAGATTTTTCATTTTTGTAAAAGTGAATTTGTGAATAAGGTGAACTTGTACTGAGCTATTATAATTGAACTAATGGAGAGGGAAAAACTTTAACACTAGGTTCTAATGGGGATTTGCAGTGAAATTTGGTATCCAGTGCCACCTAATGTTGAATTTCTGTTTGAGATGGGATTTCAGGCTGAAATCCGTTGGCTGAATGAGACGTGGCTGGAGGAGGCCAGACAGGCACTGGTAATGTATTAGCATCAGCAGAAGTGTTTATTCGTAGTGTAATTCAAGGAAGATTAGGAAGATGTCATCTTGTGACAATATTAGACGGAAATTGAGAGGAATTTTAGACTTACAGTTATTCAAAGGTTTTATGGAATTGTAGGCATTTGTTTTTAGGTCAGATGGTCCTAGCATTATTTAGAATAATGCTGAAAGTGTTTCAGTTGCAGGAGCAGATTCTGATTATTTCTTAGGAGTAATTCTCCCAATAGAAGTAATATATATAGAATTTGAAGCAAATAAAAAACAAAGCATACAGTCTGTAGTATTTTATTTGGAAAAATTCTTTCAAGTAAGAAATGCAACATGGTAACCTCCATCACCATTGCATAAAAACTAAGGCATTCACAATACGATAATAAAACTCTTCCTCAACCTGCATGCATTTGTGGATATTAATAGCAGATCAAAAAATAGTTTTACAAATTAAATTAATGCATTAAAACAATGGGCAAAAAATTAAAAACCCATGCATGCACCCAAAAATTTCCAATCACTAGTCTTATAGCCTCAACCAAACATAAAACATGAAAGGTAGACAACATACTTCAAACAATCTTCTGCTTGTTGCATACTTTTTGTCAATAAACAAACATAGAACACAAATAATATGATTCAAACCATCAATTCAAATCTTATTCTATGTCTAATTGTAAACCTTTGGTTGAGCTAAAAGATTATATATGAAAGATGGAAAATTATAACAAGTCCCTTACCAACAAGTTTTTTGTTGCACACAAAGTGTGAATATGCTCAAGATGAGTTGATGTGTGATGGAGAGTGTAAGGTATTCAAATTGACAACATAACAATGCATCGTAAGTCTTTATGAAAACAGTTCATATGATGAACTATTTATAGTCTTGAGGATTTGAAGATCGAGGGTTAGGATTAATTTAGAAGATTGATGGAGGAGATTGTTTAAGAAGATTGGAGCTATGAGAAGTCTCCAAGTGACATTTTTGTAATTGGTGCACAAAAGGAGTTCCATAATCAAAGAGATTTGGATGGTAGAGATCTTCTTGGAGAAAGATGGATGGTAAGGATAAAATTTAAACCCTTTCGGAATATTTTTTTTTTTTTAGAGTTATGTGAATGGTTAGGATCTTTTAGATTGAATGGATGAACAAGATTTGATGAGATGACTTTATGAAGGCTTGTGAAGCTTGGGGTTATGTACATGCAAGTCATTTTTTGGACATGTGCAATCTTAAATTTTGAGCAAGATTTTTCTTGATTAATCAAGTTTTGTATTTTGCAAATAATTAGTTAGATTGAATAATTAATTTTAGTCAACTAATGATTTGAGGGGGAAAATACAAATTAACTAAATATGCTATATTTATTTAATTGTTGGAAATGATGAATTCAAATAAATGGATTTATTTATTCAAGGTTGAAGATTATAAAATAGTTGATTAATTAAATAAATTGTCCTAGTTTATTTATAATGTTAGAGGAAGACTTAGATTAATTAATTTAGGTGTTGATGTAAAGGGAATTAATGACAATAGAAATGTTGAGAGATGATTTTAGGTGTCTACATTTTGCTTTTCTTTGAGACAACATTGCGAGTAGAAGTAATGCTATTTCAAAGAAAACTAAAATATAGTATTTTTGAGATGAAAAGGATGTTGATATGACCCGATTAGTTAGAAAAATGAAAAATGGTTGCAAGAAAGAGGGATGATAATTTTTTGAGAGGTTAGGAAAAAATAATGCAAGTGATCTCTCAAAGGAGAAATGAAGAGAAAAATGTCAGAAGAGGAAAATGTAGTGTTACCCCCGGACGTGTCCCCGGGTCTAAACCCCCCCGTCCCCGTCCCCGTCCTGGAAACGTCTCGAGGACGGGGGACGGCCAGGGGACAACAACAGTGTACTATGTTTAATATCACATGCATATTCACAATGAATTCTAAATTCTGAATGCATATTGAGTATTGACAATGAATTCTTCACACAAATGTTATATGCTAAGTTTCTATAATGTATATATGCATGCTTTATCCATGTTTTCATATGAATATTTAAAGTTTCCCTATATATTTTTAATTTTTCTATATTTTATATAGCCGTCCCCCCGCTGTCCCCAAATTTGGCTTGAAAAATCAGAAACTTGGGGACTCGTACTGCTGTCCCTTGCCATCCCCGTCCCAAAAACTTGGGGTAACACTGAGAAAATGAGTAACAAAAGAAAAATGGATGAAGTAGATGAAAAGAGATGAAAGGGGGTGAAAATTTTGATCGGGGGAGGGGGGAATGGGGGTTGTGGGTGAATAAATAAGGGTGGTCAATTATGGTGAAAATATTTTGTTTTTACCTTTAGCCTTAAGAGTTTATTAAGTAAAGTAGAGCTAGGAGTTGAGGAAAAATAAAGAATGTGTCATTAGATTTACGTTGAATGGAGTCTGTGAGACATTATAGGCAGTTAGTAGAGGTGAGAGTGATGGTATGCATGGATATTTTGAGCTTTAATTGCATTTAGGGGTCATTAATGGGAGGTAGAAGCATAGTTGGAAAACTCGGACTCGCCGCGGACTCGGCAGCCCAAAAATATGACTCGGACTCGGGACTCGGCACGGACTCGGGAAAAGACTCGGCTAGGACTCGGCAAAAAAAGAAAACCGTAGTTTTACAAAAAAACAAGAACGAATTAATGCATTTAGAGAACATAAGAGCCTAATTTGATTATCAAACACTCAATAATTGAAATTTAATCATTCATAGTCATCAAATACTCATAGTTTCAATGTATAACATCATAAGATTATAAATGTTTACTTATAATCTTGGCTTCTTTCAACCACAATTCAATTTGCAGACCTCTATTTCACAAACTTGAGTGTTAAAATGAAAGAAAAAGTTAAAAAAAACATGGGTTTTTAACCCCTTTTGACTCCCAGCCACACACGAGAGTTTTGGGTTGGGACTCCCAAGTCCAACCTCAGGACTCTTTTTAACCCCTTTTGACTCCCAGCCACACAGGAGAGTCCTGAGTTGGGACTCCCGAGTCTGACCTCAGGACTCTCCGAGGTTGGACTCCCGAGTCCTGACCCAGGACTCTCCTAGACTCGACTCCCGAGTCCGTGGCGAGTCGACTCGGCTGGCCTATGGACTCCTGAGTCCGTGGCGAGTCCGCAAACTATGGGAAGAAGAACTAGGAAAACACATGTGCCAAACAACAAAACTCATCTTTTGCTATGCATGGGAAGGTGAAGTTTATGCAAAGCAATTTAGCACATGCAATGAAAGTGGCGTGTGCATGAGAGTAGTTGTGAGGCCCACCTTTATGATAGACTTATTATTTTAGACTATTTTTTTTTTTAGTCATTGATGATACCTAATGATACTATTGATGCTATAAGGATTTAGACATTTGATTTTGCATTTATGATTATGATTAAAACCAATGAAGCATAAATCTGCAATAAAACCCGATTAATCGCGATTTTTAATAAATCTGCAGCCTGGAAGATTTTTTCCCAATTTTTTCAAAAAATCGTTGACTTTTTGGTCAATGATTTTTTTTTGGTTTCAAACTGCAAATTCGCCATAAAAACGTGTTTAAAATCTGGAAAAAAAGGAAATCAAGCTGATTTTCGCACAAGAAGGCGTTGAACTGTTTGATAAAATGCATTGGTAGACATGTATGAAAAATGTGGTAGCATAGAAAATGTAGTGAACTATTTGAAAAAATGCTTCAAAGAAATGTGGTCTCATGGTGATGGAATGCCATAACGAATGCCATGACAAGCAAATTGTTATGGATTGTCATGGCATTCCATCACCATGAGACCACATTTCTTTGAGGTTTTGAAACATTTCACTACCTTGTCTATGCTATTACTTACTATTATGCTTTGATAGATCTTTCCAAGCATCCATAACTTGTTCAAAAGCACCTGCTTTTAGGGTTTTAGCCATAGCGCAAGGCAAAGGAACTCGCTTGATAAAATGCTTTGGTAGACATGTATGATAAATGTGGTAGGTAGAAAAGGTAAACTATTTGAAAAAATGCTTCAAAGAAATGTGGTCTCATGGTGATGGAATGCCATAACGAATGCCATGACAAGCAAATTGCTATGGATTGTCATGGCATTCCATCACCATGAGACCACATTTCTTTGAGGCATTTTTTGAAACAGTTCACTACCTTGTCTATGCTATTGCTTACTATTATGCTTTGATAGATCTTTTCCAAGCATCCATGACTTGTTCAAAAGCACCTGTTTTAGGGTTTTAGCCATAGCAGCAAGGCAGTGAACTGTTTGATAAAATGCTTTGGTAGACATGTATGAAAAATGTGGTAGCATCAACAACTGTCACCATCTGATATTTATGCAGTTGTAGTATGTCTTGTGCAATGTAATCAGCGATATGAATATAACCAACAAAAATCTATTTTCTCTAATTCATGGATTGAACTCTGTATTTTATTTGCTCTCAATGTCTGTATGCTATGGAAATGCCATTAAATTTTTTTTAAAAGTAGCTTCAGACTATTTTTTTTCAATTTTTTATGTTTTTTTGTAAATCCGATTTTTTCCCCATTTTTTCCTGTTTTTTTCAAAAATTCCTGAACTTTTGGTTTGCCGATTTATTCCCCAAACGATTTATGCTGCTATGATTAAAACTACATGCTTGGTTTAGTTGACGACGTTTAATCTAATTTTGAGTATTAATGATAAATTGATGAAATATGATGCTTAAGTAAATTATGATGCAATTGCGATGAATATGAATTTAAGAGTTATTTAAATGGATATCTAGGTACTTAATTGATTTTGGAAGTTATCTAGTGGGATCTCTATGAAAATTGAATTGTAAAAACTTGTGTGAATGTGTGTGTTCAATTCAGTTGTTTCGGCTATAAATTTTAAATTGAATGAATTAATGTGTAAATGGAGCGTGTAGGTATATCCATGACCAATAGAATTAAAGGTATTCAAGGGAACCTTATGTGCTTAACCATGTTAAACCAAACTATAGTCCATTTGGAGGGACTATAGTCTCAAAAATTTAATGTGAATGTGAATATTTGTTATATGAATTTTTGTCTTGTCTTGGGCCACTAGGATGTGAGTTGGCATTTTAATTGGTCAATTTCAGATTTAACCTCCTAGGGCCTTTTCAAGGCTGAAAAATGTCATTTTAAAAGTATTTTATGGGTTTTAGAGTCCTAGGGCAGGTATCCATGGGTTGTGCATCTTTTTAACTTATAATCTTGAGCTTATCCCAAGATATGACATTTTTTTGAGGTCTTAATGAGGGTGGACAAATTTAAGGTTTTGGGGATTGGGATGTTGACTTGTTACATCCTACTTCCACTCTACCAAACTCATTTATGAGCTTTCCCTCACATGTGGGAGCCACCTTTGTAAAACTTGTGGGGTTGAGTGTAAAAGTACACTCCTCACTCCCAAAGTCCATACATGAGTATTTATAGGAGAGCGTATCTTGAAGAGTGAGTGGGAAGGTCATTCAAGGAGTTCAAATTTGAACTTGTATTTATCATCCAATGAAGGATGAAGTGGGGTTTTTTTAGCTTGGTCTTGTTTTGAGAATTTTGAAGAAGAGTTTGAAAGGAGAGCATTAAAGAGGAATTGGAAAAAAAAACTTGGAGCTCATCCACAACAATCTCTTCTTGGTTTTAGCTTGACAAGGTTGGCTTCAATCTCTTTAAGTTTTCTTTGAGAAATTTGGTTAAATATATGTGCATTGCAATTGAAATCTTTTGTGTAGTTCTTGTGCAATGTTTTGTGTGTTTTATGTGGGTTGGGTTGTGATGGGTTTGCTCTCCCACAAAATGAGAGCATCCCAAGTGTGGGATGGAGAAGGAGAACCTTCAATAGGGTTGCTTCATTCCTTTGAGAGTGACTAGGGTATGAGTACCCATGGGTAAGAGTACCTAAATTGTATTTTGAAATTTTGGTGTATGGGTGGAGAGGAGATGGTTGTGATAAGTGGCCTTTGTGAGAAAATGCGACTATGGAAGCTATTTACATATATGATTAATACTCCCCATTGTTTGAGATGTTCCCTCACTTATCTCTATGAGAACCTTGTGAAGGTTTGTGCGAGTGTGTCAATCCTTGGGTTGGGTGTCAACATGGTGTGTGTAAGAATTTATCTTTTTATGTTGTGGTTATTTGTTTGTGTGTAACTGGTTCTATTGGATACCTTCTAGCTCGAAAGTGGTTAGTTTTCTAGCCAATGGTTGGGTAGTGAGCACCACAAAGGCCTTTGGAGAAGTTGTTTTGTGTTATGTGTAGGTTGGTGAAACTGTGAAGACTAGCAAATTTGGATGAGTTGCAACTATGTCTTAGTATTATGCTTGTGTAATGGGATGCTGAAGTCCTCACTATTGTAGAACTATTCTTGGCTGGAAGTTGTGTAAACATTGAATGTAATGTCATTCTAGAGTTATGTATGAGAAGAGTTACATGTAAATGCAAGAACATTATTCTGTTTAAAATACACAGGTATCCTATTGGAAAATACAAATATATAAAGTTTTCTGTTTTGAACACAATTTGTATTTGTCTGAATTAAAAGTCTGTAATTCTGTGCTGCGAGAAATTTATGTATTTTGTTTAGAGAATGTAGGATAAGGAAGGAGGTACTTGAATATTTGTCCATATGCATTCTGTTTTAAGTTCAGATGCATTGTTCTATTATGAAATAAAATATGTACATTACTTGACATATAAGTGGTTATCCGGTCTTTGAAATAAAAGCATGCTGTTTTTTTCTTAAATGAAAGATATGTACTTCTGTTTCGAGAACGTAAAAGAAAGGAATGTTGGTTATATTTATTAATACTTATTCTGCACAGAAAGAAAATATGCTAGCCTGCTTTTAAAATAAGAAATAATGCATTTAGTTTGGAAAGTAAATTAAATTGAATATAAATATAGTCTTCTGTTATCATTGTACAGGATAATATTTACATATAGATATATTTTTTCAGAGGAAATAAGATATTCTAGTGGTAATGCAAATATATAGCCTATTCTCGAATTTTAGGTTTGATGTTTTGTTCTAAAAATGCAAGTTCTGTAGAAATGGATGTAGGAGTCTGTACACGAGATTTAGATTTTCTGTTGTTATTGTAGTTGAAATAAACCCTGTTAAAATGTTGTATAAATGTAGAGCAAGCATAATTGTACCTCTCGTATAAAATAGTTGCAGAAAATAAATAAACACATCGAAATAATTACAGGGATGTGCATGTAACTATAGTTCTGTCTTGCATTTTCTATTTGAATTTAATCTATTTAAAAAGAAAAGAAAATTAAAATTTGGAATGCTCGCACGAAGTCAGGCAAGTAGGGCAAAATATGTGTAAGTAAACAGAGTAGAAAATGAACATAGATAAAGAACAGAAAAAAAAAAAGGATATAGGCAGAGTCCGTAATCCTTTTTCTGTATAGCCGCGTCCTGGGGGTGTACAGGAAATTGCGTCCTTTCATTCTGTCGCAAGTTACCTGCAAACCCCAAGCCATTAGACAGAGATAACAAATGAGAAGCAGACCAAAAAAAAAAAAACAAAAGCTAATAAGGTAACCCGACTCGCCCTCCTTCCTTGCTGGCTGTGCTCTCTCACTCTCCTTCCGAATTGGTGGTAGCCATGCGACCTTCCCTTGCCATATCGTGCCCCTTAAACCCTTTCTGGCGGCCGCCATGTTTGTTTTTCTTCCTTCCTGCTTTCATCAAGTTTCCCCTATTCTCTCTCTGCATTAGGCTTGTAGTTGAGAAAATAAGCAGATGGGCGAGCTTTTGAAGGGGAGCTGTTCGATCAGATAGAATTAAAAGAATGAGAAGAAAACTACTGCAGATGGGTAGGCATTAGGGAGAGGGGTCAGTAGTTTTACAGGGTTCAATTGTTGTTATAGCATTTGTGCTTATAATAACCAGTCTTACCACATAGTAATAGTTTACATGCAAATAGAAAAATAATCAAATATTGGAAAGTAAGTTTTTGGATTCAATTGTATCTGTTTTTCTTTCAGAGACAGTTGAATCCAAAATCTTACGAATTTCATGGACTGTGGAAAATTCATACCAACTAAATCAAATATTGTCAAAATGGACCCATACTTGAACACATGAGAACCTATGAATGTTATATAAAAAAAGCATAAATACACCCATGAAACGGTGAAATAAATATTTTTGTCTTAAATAAAATATCACAACTACAAAATGAATATTATATAAGTGTATCATTTACAAAATAAAATGCTCATTTAATAAAATAAGACAAGTGATTTAAACAAGTATTGTTCTCATAGTGAAAAAATATTGTTCTAATGTGTATAACTATTGGGGTAGCAATGTACAAGCATTGGAGTATTTCATATTAATAATCCGTCCTATCACAAATATAAAAGGTGAGCACAGTAAATACCATGTATTTTTCCATTAAATGTGAAGGATTTTCAAAATGTTTTAGTATTCAACTATTGGTTCATTTTGTTTGATATAAGTTGTATTTTAAATAATTATGTGTTGTTTTTATAACAAAAAATAGTTTTTTTTGTGTTCAACTATTGGTCCATTTATGTTGAATATAAATGTTAGAGATAACAAAGATTTATAGTTACCAATAGATATTTGGTACGTTTAGGTTGCATATAAGTTTTATTTTAAATAAAAATATGATATTCTACAAGCAACAAATCATTTTTTTTTTGTTCAACTACTAGGGGCACCATGATTAAGTTTCAATCAAATCTTTAAAAGGTCAAAATTTGGACACTTCTTAGTAGATGTGCTGATGTGGCAAGTTGCATGATGAGTCACACCTTCAAACCTTAGTAATAGATAGATAAGAGGCTAGTCCACGTTTTAAAAAAAATGAAGGTCCTAGGATATTCCAGGCAATTGTTGCATGCTCACAAAGTTAGTAGAGGCACCCAACATTGGGCAGATTACCTAAGGAGAAGACAAAAAGAAATAAAATTATTTCTTAAGTCTCGAGGAGTGAGGGAGTCAATGATTCATTATAGGGAGTTAGTTGATAGGCTTCCCCTTTGGACTTCCCAGTCCACAAATATTTAGAATATCTAGGGGAAAGAGGCCTATAGTGGAGCACCCTAACTTCACGTTTCTCAAAATCTTACGTGTAAATTTCAAATCACTCCCAATTTTGTACAACAGTTTATTTGGCAACTCATATGCTTCTATATTTCGTTTTAGGGCCACATCATCAAATATGATGACACATTAGCATGCTTTTAGTTGAGGTATCCAAGAAGGCACAAAAAAAAGGTGAGACCGATAGTGGTGCACTAAGTCATGTGTTATTGGTGCGCTGATGTGGCATCATATGATTTGTCACTTTGCGTAGTTTATGGATAAAAAGTGTTTTGCAATTGGATATTAGAATGCTCCACTATGGGGCCCACTGAGGACTACTTCTATCCCCACTATTAGACCTTGCTCCATTATGGGCCCCTCTCCCCTATCTCATGCTGCAATACCATTTGACGATAATCAAAAAATTTATTTCTAGGAATTAACGTTTTATCTCATTATGAAGAAATGCAACAAATGGCTTGCCTCACTCCACCCAAAAATTGTGTCTCAGAAAAAATTGGAGGCTTAGGAAAAAATAAGTGGATTTTAATGCACACATCTAATCTCATTAGAACAAATATCTTCCATTGCCTTGTACGCGGTTTGGATTTGGCTGCAATTATGATTTTAGCTACATTATGTCCTTTTAGAGGATTGTATTAATGTTGCATTGCTGTCCACAGTTATACATTCCCTTTAGCTACCCTTGATCACCGCCTCCAGTTTACATAAATAGACTGAGCTGTTAACCGATCACCCCACCAAGAAGCTTTCGAGTTGGACATTTGCATCGGTTCAAAACTTCTCTGACAATACTATTTCTAACAGGTAAGAAGCTTGGATTTTGATAACAAATTTTTATTGCAGCGATTTATTATGGAATCTTTGTATGTTCAAATATTCATGCCTTGTCTTCATTTTGATTTTTCTTTCCTCTTTTGAGAAATCAATAGAACTCAACACCATAGAATTATGTTAAGCTAGACAAGGCAACACAATTTTTATCTACACATGACATCTCTATTGCAACACGCTAGACTTGTCAATACAAGACAACCTCATTTTTTCTGAAACATACGATGCTTCTAGTTGCATTTCCTTGCAGAGCCAATAAACTATCCTAAAGATCAAAGCCTTGTACTCTAACTTACAAATTGATATACCAAGAAATTTATGCTTAAATCGTTGAAATTGGATTGTGTAGTAACGATAATTATAAACTGACAAGCTTTTTGTTAACTACATACCCTGCATCAAAGCTCCTGTTTCGCATAGGTAGGAGATGGTTACACCTACTAAATGAAAATGTTAAAAACCCTAGATAATACCGGTGTGTCCCCCTCTGTCTAGGCACATCCCTTACACGTACCCCGAACCAGTCTCCCTAGAAGTGTTGCTTCAATCTATTCATAAGTAACAAAAAATAATTATTTTTGAATGAAATAAAACACAAGAAAAAATGAACAGCCGCATATAGATTCCAAAAAAGGAATTCATTGAAACCATGGCAGGTGACTTATCTCAAGATTCTGCACAAATTGCGTCATGCTATTGACCATTTTGATGAGGAAAAAATGGTAGAATTTGTAGGAAAATATTACATTCGCGGACTTACCCTCCCTCCAGGCAGAGCCCCCCTCTTCTATGGTCTGTGACACCATCCTCACAGCTCATTGAGGAAACGACCCGTCAAAGTCCACGCTGTCCACCACCATTAGTACTGTGGAGTGAGTGCCCATTGTGTGCATTAGTCTGGGCCCTACCGTTACCTTAAAGTTAAAATCACGTAGAAGATTCACCATGCTCTCATCCTTCACCTTGCCATAACTGCACAGGGAATGGCACCTTGCACAAACCACATGCTTTCCAGCTCCCTTGCTCTTCTTCATTTCTGGCTATGAATTTTGTGAAACCAATCTCCGTACAGTTACTCCTTCAATCAATTCACAATAAATGGAAAGTAGATCTAGGGGAGAGGACCCAGTAGTTGTGCACCCTAATTTTGGGCTTCTAATTATCCTATGTGGAAATTTCAAATCACTCCCAATTTTTTACAGCAGCTTATTTGGCAAGTCCCTTGCTTATAACTTTCGTTTCAGGGCCACATCATCAAATATGATGCCACATCAGCATGCTTTTTGCCAAGGTGTCTAAAAAGGCCCAAAAAAAAAGTGCTACCAATACTTGTGCATTCACATCATGGATAGTTGAACGCTGATGTGGCATCACATGATTGGTTACTTTTTAGATCAAAAGAATACATTTTGTTTAATTATGGGTAGTCAAGTCACAACTATTGGCATTATATAAACAACTACTATCACAACTATTGGGCATTATATTAACAACTACTATCACAACTATTGGAACATGCTCAACTATTGAGTCCTCTCCCCTAAATGGATTGCATGGCGATGAGAACAAGGAAGTTATGCAACTACCAGGTGTCTGCTCCCTGTGGGCCTCATTAATTAGTCTGATATTAGGTTGAGTTGGTTAACGTTAGCTTTTTAACTCCATGAAGCACTTTGTCTGTTATCGTCAAAGTGTCCAGATTAAGGTGAGTTCTTTTGTTTTCTATGTATAATTTGAGTTGAATTATAGTCTTCTTTCTCATGATTTAGCAATGCATTCTTTCGTGCCACTTCAAACAACCTAAAGTCTTTTGTGGTATGTGTAATTTCACATATGACAAACTTGATCCTGTGTCATGTCCCTGCCAAAATAGTAATCAAATCCCAAAAATAAATAAAGAGATCATAACAACTCCTTGATCGCCATCTTCCTTAAGTTGATCCTTATCGCCGCCATGAGTAAATCAAAATAAATCAAATTTATTCAGGCCGGTTCCTTTCAACCTTGGCCGACTACATCATAAAATAATTTAAAAGTGTTTATATAATTAGCGCCCAAGTTTGTAATGATAGAAGGTAGCGATCAAGTCTTTAGAGCCACGATTAATCTTATTAATGAATGAGAGAGCAACGATTATCCTATGCTTCGATTTATTGAAGGTATCAATTAAGACTTTGGGCAACGGTTCATATAAATAAAGGCATATATAATTTATTAAAAGTAATCATTAAAGAAGGTAGTGATTGATGCTAAGATAATTTTTTTAATTAAAGACACATCCATTCAAATAGTTTGTCCTTTCTAAAAGATGCATCATTTCACTTAGATATGGAGATATATAAGAAAAATCAAATCATTTGCAAAAGAAATCAATCAATGAATGAAATGAGTTTGAATAAAATAGTAGATTGGGAAGAAAAAATAAATTATAAGAGATCTATTGGATTAAGTATTATTGCAAGGATATATTTGGATAGTAAGTTTAAATATAATTATAAATATATACATTTGTTCATATGAAGTGATTATTGGAAGATTGAAAGTAATTAGAAATACACACACACACACACACATATATGATAATGTAATAATGATGCTTGTAGCAATTATTAATCCTTATTAGTTTTGGAAGAATTAGGAGATGTCATTGATGTTGTTGTTGGCAACATGAGCATGTAGGATAAGCACAAGGTATACTATTATGTATTGTAGTGTTGTCATTGATGTCAACATTGCATCTTGGTGTGATAAATTTGGTGCAGATCAATTTGGTTGGATCTAACATCACAAAACATACTAGAAGGTTTGTATGCTAATATTTGTGGAAGACCATTTTGCTAGATGGTTTGATCCGGTGAAGATACTTGTGATGGAAATTGACTAAGTGCCAATTCTAATAATTTTGTGTAACAGAGCATCTAGTTTTTGGGCCCGCATTGGTCCACATATGAACATTGCACTCTATGGTTCTAGCATAATATTTTTTGTTGGTAGAAGCATCTAATATTAGAATTCCATCTTGTTTTGGGCTTTGGTTTGAAAGTTGTGAATGACAGAAGTTCGGCTTGGCAAATTACAGTCATTTCCTGTACAATGCATATGAGTATGAGAGTATGCACTTCTCTGTGGATAGGATTTTGACTTTGCGGTCTTAAGGAAACATTGACAGATGTTAATAGAGTATGAATTCTAGCTGACATGATGTTTTGAGGTATACGTATCCAAATATGGGTATACAACTGAAGAATTTTTGTATTAGGTTTTCTGTGGTGCTGACCTAATAGGTGTGAAGATATGCGAAGGTTAAATAAGTGTTGCAGAGTTATGTGGGAACTATTATAGGTCCATGTTGACCTATTTCAAATTGTTTTAAGGATAGAATCTTGGTGTGAGACATGTATGGAAGGATTTGAGTTGACAAGTTATATATTGTATATTTTGTATGTTACATCTAATTAGGCTGACCTAATTGATGTTATGCTTGAAGCAAATATATAAGCTAGACCATCTTTGGTGTTTTGATGAATAAAAAACATGCAAGTGATGTGAATATATTACGAATTTAAGTTGTGAATGTTGAGTAGAATATTAGAGTGATGCGAATGCAGAGGAAAGCAGTATGTTAGATCTGAATTAGATAAAGTGTGTAAAGTCAATTTATTAAGCTTCATTGGAATTGTAATTCATGCATATGACAGATGCAATTGTAATAGTTTAATCTAGGTTGTGAGCCACAAACTCTCTTCTATCTCTTTTTCTCTTAGTGGATAGTGAGTTCACTTGGATAGTGAGTCCACCTACAGTGAGCACTTCTATAAATATACCATAACCGGTTATAATATATTGTGAGCTAATGGTTTTTTCCATTTTGGGTTTTCCATATAAAAATCTTGGTGTTCACATGTTATGTGATGTTGTTGAATGTTGAATGTTTTATTTCATTACTATAGTTGAATCTGCTAAGTGGATTGGACGTTTAAA
This sequence comes from Sequoia sempervirens, assembly GCA_007258455.2. Lineage (NCBI taxonomy): Eukaryota > Viridiplantae > Streptophyta > Pinopsida > Cupressales > Cupressaceae > Sequoia > Sequoia sempervirens. Next base: position 41,888 of record VDFB02075432.1, read on the forward strand.
TGTTTGAATGGTGTAAAAGAATATTGATTCACCCCCCTCTCAGTATTCAGGGTGTTCAACAATTAGTAATTATTCATTGGTTTTAATTTATTTGTTTATCTTTAAGCAGTCATGTGTAAGTTTGGCAAGGAAACATGTTAGGGAAGGGCAGTATAAGTTATCTCAATGTAAGTATGCCAACCCTAAGTTGGATGGGATTGTCTTGGTTGGATGTTCTGTCCACTTGGGGCCAAGGGGAGTATGCGCATGCCCTTGGGCTTACTTGAGGAATAATAGGTTATCACAACATAAGTACTATTGAACACCCAAAATACTGAGAGGGGGGGTGAATTAGTATTCTCTGAAACCATTTAAACATTTAAATATTTATTTCACACATAATATTCAAACTGCAATAAGGAAAGAAAACATGAAAACAATCATCAAGGCACAAACACATGAACACCATATTTTTTATGTGGAAAACCTAAAAAAGGGAAAAACCACGGTGAGGATTAGCTCACAATATATTATAACTAGTTATAAGATATTACAGAAAGGCTCACTACCAAGTGGACTCACTGTCTAGAGAATAAAAGAAATAGAAGAGAGGGCTGACTCACTACCAAGATTTGAACTACTACAAGTGCATCTACAATATGCAAGAAATATAGTTCCATTGGAGCTCAAAACACTAAATCAACACACTTCATATTATTCCTCTCTAACACTCTGCTCTATATTCACATCACATTCGCATGTTCTGCTTAGGAATTCACACACAACTTAATTTCAACTCATATCCTCTCTGCAATACTGAAAATGGTCTTACATTTATACCCATTACATTTATAAACACCTACAATATCAATTAGGTCAGCCTAATTAGATGTATCATGCAAAATAATAACTTGTCAGCTCAAAATAAAAAAATACACGCTTCAAACCTTAATTCAAAACTTGTAACACATCAAATAGGTTGGGGTGGACCTATAATAGCTTCCAAATAACCGATCAACACTTCCTTTAACTCCGCACAACCTCAAACATATTAGGTCAGCATCGCTGGCGAGACAACACCAAAATACACCAACTGATTATTCACAAATTGACACATGGACCTCCAAAACATACACCATTGGACTACACATTCATTTGACACCTATAAACACTCCCTCAAATTTGCATAACAAAATATTACTCCACAGTGAAGTGCGGACCAAACCAAATAGGTACTTTGCACTAGAAAACTTGATATACTGTCAACCATAAATTTTGCACTAGAGGACATAAAGGCATGAAACTTTGGATTTAAGGTCCTCAAACATGTATCAAAATTTCCTTAAAACCATAGACAAAATTACCTCAAGGCAAACCAATGTAGACTAAAAAATTGATGCTCTGTACACTAAAAACTGTGTTATGACACTTAGCCAAATGATCAATCCATTTGTTCTTCACTAGAGAAAAATATTTGCATCTCTATGCTAGATTACCATCTCCATGCTCACTCATGCCTCACCAACCAACTATACATAAATATTTACATCAAACCACAATGTTGACATTAATGACAACACTGTATATAATCATGCCCATGTTGCCAACAACCATACCAATGACAATCTCCTCAAACTTTCAACAATATCCCCCTTTGTTATTGATGGAAACATGCAACAACTCTTCTCCATGTCTTATCCAAACTATTCTCCCCCTTTGACATCAAGGGAAAAGGGTGCATACATATTTTTTTGTTCTATGCTCCCACTTTCATATATACATAAATGCACAAGAGTAACAAACTTCAAAAATTCAAAGCAACTCCCCCTAACAGTGCTATCTAGCTTAGAATGATCAAAATTTGCACTGGTATACTAACTTCTAACCCCCACATATATATAATGAAATCTGAAATGTATAAATAGAAAAGAAATATACATGGTCCAATCGGAAAGTGTATAACACTTGCAATTTTGCAAGGTGTGCTTGCCAATCCTTCTTGTCATTCTCTCAATGTGTCTTTGCCAGTCTAAGCATGCGGTTCACAGCCTCAAACTCCATGAGGAGTTCTTCACCTTCATCTGAAGTATTAGGTACCAAATTTAGCTCTGTTGCTTTCTCTACAAGAGCACCAAATATAGATGTGAACTTTGCATTCACCAGATCTCTAAGTTGTCCAAACTACACTATAATCTTTTCTCTTTGTTCCTGCAACTGGAAGAATTGTTCATGCAGATCTTCAATTGCTTCTCTTGTGGATCCATTTGTATCATTCACCGGATCATAGGCACCAGATGCTTTATTGATCCATGGCTCAATGGAGTCAATCTCAACCTTTATGTTCTTTGTTGAACTAGGCCACTTCAAGCAAAATTGAAATAGATCCTTGGCCTCTTCAACACAACTCTGCACATCCCTAAGGTTGATCTATAGTTTGCCATATGCGATGGCACATTTATCTGTTATGTCCGCCAACCTTCTATCATTCATCTTCTTATTGATCTCCTTTTCCAACTTCTCTTCAAGACCATAAGAATACTCTTTGAAAGAATCAAATAAAAGCTTCAAATTCTCCACACCGGATAAATAATTGTCTATACTAACACCAAGAATACTCTCCTGCAACACCTTCATTGCTTCATCTATCAGCTCCACACTCTTCTGATGTTTTTTCCAGACCTCCTTTTTGATGGAGGTGTGGAATGCATCACCGAGTTGTAACTTATGAAGAGGAGACATCTTTCCCATATCCACTTGCCCATGCTGCATAGGAATTTGTAGTAATTGGGCAGATATAGGTTGGAACAATAATTGCTTGCTCAATAGATTTTTCAATGAATCTCCAAATGTTCTAGAAGATTCTCCAACCATATTTACCTTACCTTCATCCTTCTTCACCTCTGCATTTTCCTTGTCCTTCTTGTCATCATCAACTGATTTTGCATTGTTATCCAAAGGAGGCATATTTTTGTATTTTGTGCCTCATTGATCTTCTGGTTGTCTTATACAACTTCTTCTTCAATATTCTTCTCTATTTATGGAGGGGAGATGTGACCTGTTTGAGTATCCTCCTTTTGCAACTCTTCAACTTTTTCTTCTCCAATAATGTTTTTTCCTACCCAAGGAGTGTCTTCTTGTTCATTCTCCTTTGTATCATTCTCATGTTGAGCATCCTCCTGCTATGTATCTTTTGGTATATAAATTTTCAGAATAGAAACATAATCATGTATATTTTCTTTAGTGTGTGGGGTCATAACTAACCTTTTTTCCAAGTTGGCAACTTTCTCCATAGTCTCATTTCTTAACCTCTCAATGTCATCTTTATATCTACTCATAAGGGTAGTGACCCTTTGCTTAGTTATGATCTCTTTACTGTACAGTTGAGCTAATTTATCTCTATCCTCATCAGAAAAAGTAGCACTTTCTCCAAGATAAATGATCTCAACTTTTCATCTTCATTCATTGCCTCTTCTCTTGCATACAATGCATTTTTTCAGATCTTCAGGCAATTGGCCTTCAATATCCTTTATTTTGACATCATATGTAACAATATATCTAACAATTGCTTCTTCTATTGTATACATATCAATGTGTCATTCACAGTGGTATAGAAGGCAGTAGTTTGTTCCAACATTTCATGCTCCACTATGCCATTAAACAATGTATCTAATTTCATGGGGCTATGTATTCTTATCGAGGAAGCCTTATCCTTCTTCTTCTTCTTCTTTGCTTCTAGAGATTTTTCTCCTTTACCGGACTTGGTTTTCTTCTCTCTTACATAAATTTTAAATTCCTTTTTATGTCTCTCCACCTCTGCTTCATTATCTATATCTACAATGTTGACCTTGACCTTCTTTGTACTTGTCTCTACTTGAGAGACTCTAGATTTCTCTTCCTCATGAGAGGTTGTTTTTCTACCTCTTCTTCTTCATCAACACTTAGGTTCTTTTCTCTTGTTGCCTTAGCTTTGAACCTTCTTTGTTGTGGGGCACCTTATTGTTTTACAGGAGGATCCTTTTCTTTCATTGGCACACTCTGTTGTTTAGGCAGAGTACTAGTTGACTCCTTTCTCTTTCATCCACTGATAGAGGGAAAAGTCCCGAAGGATTTGGGGGCAACCAGAGAGGGGGTAGATGTTCTACTAGATATTCTAATGTTGGATGCACCTCCCAGAGAGATAGACATGCCTTTGGCTTTCTCCACTTGTTCCTTTGAAAGGACCATCAACTGATTTCTTTATTTGTTTATCCCTTTGCTGCATGTGCACCTCTATAGAATTTTCTTGATATGATTAATATCTTTCCTCAGAGGTGTCTCTAGGCTTACTTAGCATATGGTTAGCCAGACCAACAATTACATCCTCTGCAACTTCATATCCCATTTCTAGGATCCACATAGTCCTAGGCTCAAGAACCTCCATTATATGTAACAATCCTTACCATAAAGATAATATCATTTTTATATTTTTCCACCACATTCTTAGGAATCCTTTCTCTGGATTGCATATTTTCTTGGAATTTTTTAAAGAACCCCCATAGTTTTTTCTTTTGTGTGTCTTCATCACCTACTCTCATCAAGTGGTCTCTGATTTGATGTGCCACTAGTCTTTCCTTCAACCACACTATGCTCCTAGTTACAAGAACCTCATTAAGAAAGTAGAAAACAAAAAATAATCAAAGTATCAAACTTGAAGGGGTATCGGGAGTCCATAGTCTTATGCAAATTCTCCAGGAGTTGTTCCCTCAGCAACTCACACAAATCATAATTAGAACCTTTCTTAACCATCTCATATGCAATGTTGATGGTGATTGTAGAAACAAAGTTCCCTTTATGAAATATATCTTGTACCTTATTACCATTATTGCATATTTCACCACAGGGTCTTAATGTCTTTGATTGTCAGGGCTCTTTTGTCATACCTTAAGTCTATTAACTCCATCACCATTTCATTCTTCACTAATTTGAGCGTTGAAATTGGTCTGGTTGAGCATAATCCCATAACAACCCTAATCGCTTCCTTGTTGATTATATATTGAATATCTAGCCACATAAATTTGTCATGAATCTTTCTCAAGTTGTATCTGACCCACTCATCCACGTAACAAAACATAGGAAAATTATTCCAGACATTGAGCTTCTTCTACACCAAAGTCTCAAACTCAGGTTTCAACTCAAATTGGTCTTTGGTGAGTTCATTAGACAACACATCACCTGGATTTGAGTGATTATATTCTTCCAATTTTGCATGAATGTAAATCCTAACATATTTTGTATGCAACACACCATACAAAATGCTTGAAAATGCACCATCCAGATCCATCATCAATGACTTATTAGGGCGCCGTTTGAATTTTGGACAGGTTCTATCCACAACCTCTACAACTTGTGGGGTATACATTTTTCAACACAATGAAAGTAATTCAAAAGCTTAGGGAAAATAAAAATTGTAATACCTTTCGATTGCAATCGGTTAGGGTTTCATGCACAAGAATTCTGAAACACTTCTCTTCACTCTTTCACTGCTCATCTCTATTCAAATGCTCGTTTGCAAGCGACTTAGATTAAGTGTGAAATCAATTATTGGAATAACCTAATTCATATAGAATGCACTGATTTGAAGTTAGGTGAAAAGCTGATGAACCCTAATTAAAATGCAAAGTCACCTTTGATTGCTCCACAAACTATTGCATCTTGATATTTTCCATTGGTGTTTTCTCCAATAGATCAAACATATCGACCTACATCTCATATCCATGTGCTGAAGGCATCAACACCATATCTTTGGCAAAGGATTAATGATTGCCTGTTAAAATTCTCCCTGAGCCAAAACTCTTAACTTAGTTTCTAGAGGAAAAATCTACACTAGAGGTTGGCACAAACTCATCCTTAACTCCATTCTCCTCTTTCTTTTTTCATATCTTCCTCATCTCTTTCTCCATCTCTTCTGGATTAGCCTTTTTGACTAGATCATTCTTCTTTACTGGATCAATCTTTACATTCTTGCTTCTTCAAAACTTAGCAATGTGTCCTAACTTATCACATTTGTGGCATTTGACATTTTGAACAAGCTTTCTTCTTCCCATTCTGGATCTGCATTGATTAGCTTTGTGTCCAAATTCATTGCATGTATAGCAGTAGCCATTGAATATTAAAACATCATACCATTTTTATAACCTTTCATCATTTGATTTCTGCATTCACTAGCTCTATGACCAAATATTTTGCATGCAAAATGCTAACCAAGAGAAGATTGAACATTTTGATTCATCTTCTACATTCCATAACCTTATGCCCAAATTTATTGCAAGAATAACAAAAAAATAAAAGATGGGTACCTTTGTGCATTTGGTTGTTTGATTGGTGGTCTTTTGAAGTCTTTCTTTTGATTTCAAACCTAATTTCCATTGCTTTTCTTGTCCTCAATCTTCTTTTCAGTCTTGTTTGGAGTTCAATCTATCTTTGAGCTTTCACCTTTCTCAAACCTTAGTCCTTCTTTGTCTTTAGGTTCCTTCTAATTTGCAATCATCTCATCAAGTATTGTATTTTCTCTAGATCTGATCTCAAGGTTACAGGTTCTTGTTCAAGATTTCAGAATTCTTCAGATTTGTCTTTCAGTTTAGTATTTAGGTAGTTTTCAACTCTTTTACTTTCTTCAATCTACAATTTTAGGTTGTGAATGATCTCATTTGATTGCTTGAGATATTTGATCCTATTTGTAGCTTTCTTGAGTTTCTTTCTCAATATATTAATGCATTCATTTGCATCACTAAGACCCTTTTTCAAATCTCTGTTCTCAAATTCTACTTTATTCAAATTATCTAGGGTAGATTTGAGTTCTCCTACCATATCAACAATGCAATCTTCTTCAGTAAATACTACCATAAGAATTTCTTCTGGAGGAGTAGGATATCTCCTAGTAGCCATGTGTTCAACTCCAACATCTACCTTAGTGATCAAGTCAAATGAAGGAACCAAGCTCTGCTACCAATTGTTAAACACCCGAAATATTGAGAGGGGGGGGGGGGTTAATCAATATTCTTTGAAACCACTTAAACATTCAAATATTCATTCCACACATCACATTCAAATTGCAGTAAGGAAAGAAACCATGAAAACAATCATCAAGACACATAACATATGAACACAAAATTTTTTACGTGGAAAACCCTAAAAGGGAAAAACCATGGTGAGGATTAGCTCGCAATATATTATAATCAGTTATAAGATATTATAGAAAGGCTCACAGCGAGGTGGACTCACTATCCAGAGAATAAGATAAATAAAAGAGAGGGGTGGCTCATTGCAAAGATTTGAACTGCTATAAGTGCATCTACAATATGTAGGAAATTTAGTTCCATTGGAGCTCAAAACACTAAATCAAAACAGTTCATATTATTCTTCTCTAACACTCTGCTCTACTATGCATTCGCATCAAATTCACATGCTTTGAATAGGAATTCACACACAACTTAATTTCAACTCATATCCTCTCTGCAACATAAAAAATGATCTTACATTACACCCAATACATTAAAAAACACCTACAACATCAATTAGGTCAGCCTAATTAGATGTATCGTGCAAAATAATAAATTTTTGGCTCAAAATCAAGCATTCATGCTTCACACCTTAATTCAAAACTTGTGATGCATCAAATAGGTCGAGGTGGACCTATAATAGCTTCCACATAACTGATCAACACTTCCTTTAACTCCGCACAACCTCAAACATATTAGGTCTTCACCATTGGTGAGACAACACTAGAATACACCAACTGATTATTCACAAATTGACATGTGGGCCTCCAAAACATACGCCAGTTGGACTACACATTAATTTGACACCTGTAAACATTCCCTCAAATCTACATAACAAAATATTACTCTGTGGTGAAGTGTGAACCAAACCAAACAACTACTCTACACTAGCAAACCCGATATACTATCAACCCATAACTTTTGCACAAGAGGACATAAAGGCATGAAACTTTGGATTTAAGGCCCTCAAACATGTACCAAAATTACCTTAGAACCGTAGATAGAAATACAACAAGGTGAACTAATGCGAACCAAAAAATTGATGCTTTGCACACTGAAAACTGTGTTCTGACACTTAGCCAAATGATCAATCCATCTGTTTTTCACCAGAGCAAAAACATTGGCATCTCTATGTTGGATTGCCATCTCCATGCTCACTCATGCCTCACCAACCAACTATACATAAATCTTAAGTTGTTATCCATTATTTTATAAATGTTAATATTTCATTTATTCTTAAGTTTAATATTTCTTATATGATTTACTATGGAATATTATTTATAAAACAATTCTATGTTGTGTAAGTGTCTCTTAAGGAAATTTCAAGCATACTCCAAGTAGGGGACATTACAATTGGTATCACATCTTCCTTAGAATGACCCTTATTACCACCGTGAGGAAATCAAAAGAAATAAAATTTATTTAGGCCAACTCCTTTCAACCTTGGCCATACACATCAGAAAATAATTTAAAAGTGTATATAATTAGCACCCAAGTTTGTAATGATATAAGGTAGAGATCAAGTCTTTAGAGCAAGAAATAAGATCTTATCAATGAATGAGATAGCATCGATTATCTTATGCAACGATTTATTGAAGGTAGAAATTAAGACTTTAGGCAATGATTCATATAAATAAATTCAGATATAATTTATTAAAAGTAATTATTAAAGAAGGCAGTGATTGCTGCTAAGACAAATTTGTTAACTAAAGACACATCCATTCAAACAGTGTCTCCTTTCTAAAAGATGCATCATTTCACTTAGACAAGGAGATATATAAGGAAAATCAAATCATTTGCAAAGGACATCAATCAAGGAATGGAATGAATTTGAATAAAACAATAGGCTAGGAAGAAGAAATAAATTATAAGAGATCTATTGGATTAAGTATTATTGCAAGGATATATTTGGACAATAAGTTTATATATATATATGTGTGTGTGTGTGTGTGTGTGTGTGTGTGTGTACATATATGTATACATATATATACATATGTTCTTATGAAGTAATTATTGGAAGGTTGAAAGTATATATTTATATATATACGATCATGCAATAATGATGCTTGCAACAATTATTAATCCTTACTAGTAATTATTCATTTGATTTAATCTATTTGTTTCTCTTTAAAAAATCATGTGTAAGGTTGGCAAGGAAACATGTTAGGGAAGGGCAGTATAAGTTCTCTCAATGTAAGTACGTCGACCCTAAGTTGGATGGAATTATCTTGGTTGGATGTTCTGTCTACTTGGGGCCAAGGGGGGTATGAGCACACCCTTGGACTTACTTGAGGAATAATAGGTTCTCACAATGTAAGTGTGCCAACCCTAAGTTGGATGGGATGGTCTTGGTTGGATGTTCTGTCCACTTGGGGCCAAGGAGGGTATGAGCATTCCATTGGGCTTACTTGTGATGAATAGGTTTTCTGGCGCCCTATCAACATTTCTCTTTGATTCCTACCATGATTAGTTATTGGAAAGAGTCTATAGATTGGATTCAAGTTTAAGTTGTCCATTATTTCATATATGTTTAGTTCATTTATTCTTAAGTTCAATATTTCTTATATGATTTACTATGGAATAATATTTGTAAAAGAATTTTATGTTGTGTAAGTGTCTCTTAAGGAAATTTTAGGTATACTCCAAGTAGGGGACATGGCATCTCGATCTCTGGCTGTAATTTTAAATATAGATTGATAGTTGTGTTTTTTAGAAATCTAATTTAGTGAAGGGAAGCAACTCACCTGAGAAGAACATACACGAGAACACCAAACTAACAGTATAATAATAGTATGATTTTTTCTGTTTGCCATTCATACCCTTCATCTTAATGGTAAGACAACACATATAAACAAAAATCACAATGTGAATTTTCATAGATAAACATGCAAGATATATTCAAATTACCTTGAGCAAAAATCAATTTCCATGAGATATTTGCTTACAAGGATGAGTTTTTATTTTTATGAATAAGTTATATTTAATTTTTTAATTAATTTAAAAAATACTATCATATTAAAAAAATTATATCTGTGTGTTGATTTTAATGATCAATTGCATATAAATTCTCTTCACATCAACATTTGAAGAGTTTTTGCCCTAGAATTGGTAATGAGAATTCATTGATTGTTATCCATATTATATGGAATGTCAACATCTATATGGTTCATGCTTATCATTTGGATTTGAATTTTTTTCTCTTTTGAAACTATTTTGTTTAAATTTTTGTATTGTATGAAGTTAACAATATAGATAATCTATTGACTGTTATTTTCATTAGGCAGGGAATGCCAACATATTTATATTTATGTTCATAACAGTTGAATTGGAACAAATTCTTCTTCAAACTATTTTATTTATAATTTTAGTTTTATTTTAATTTAGTATTTTATTTTCTTCAAATTAAAGTGTTTGTGCTCAATTTGTTGTTTAATGCTATTTATATTACTAGTTCTATAAAAGAACTTTATGTTTTCTTACAAAAATGTTATTACACTAATTTTTTAAATTGATTAAGTTATGTTTCTAAAAATTTCATAACTCTTCTTATTTCTTTGCAAATGTTCATTTTTTATTTTTAATTAATTTTATAAACTATTTCTTTATCAAATACCCTTTTCATAACCATCAATTTACACTTTTCTCTTTCAAAATTTATAAATCATAATTATTTTCCTACTTGGATCAAATTTTCACATTTTTCCTCCTCTAAATTAACATTTGTTTGACTATTTTTAGGTCATGACAAATCCTCAACATCTAATTCAAGCAATTGATATTTCAAGTAGTAATTCAAAAGTTAATGCTCCATGCATCGGTTCAAATGTGTGGGAATTGGAATGGGTTTAATGAAACAAAAAATCAAAATTTTGTAAGTTGTCTTTAACTTAGTTGTAGCCAAATCGTTGAATAGGTCAAAGTAACAAGCTCATGTGCACACGATTCCCAAGAGTTTGAAGTTAAAGCAATGGAGGAAACTGTAAATGAGTTTCATGCAACATGCGTGAAATTATCTGGGTTTTGCATTTGTTTGAGGGAAGTCTATTGTAATGAGATTTATGGAGAAGACAATGCTCCTGATATTCTCTATGCATTTCAAAACTATATGAATCATATGTAGTATGGTATTATTAAAGTTCCCTATGTAGTTTACTAACAACTGATCTTATAGTAGCTCTTATACATAAATAAAATGGTGAACATTTTTTTCCCTTATGCTCATCGAAATCTTCCATGCTTTTCTCTTATGTTTCATCAAAATATTTGATAAGTTAACTTTACTAACTCTGTATTTATTGCACTAAAAAATTAGCAAACAAATATTATATCAATCTTAATAGATAGTTATAACATACATTATATATCTCTATTAAAATTTATAATTGAAAAATTTCAATTAATTATTTCAACCCTTTCATATTACACTTATCTAGTCTTTAATGAATGCTTTAACCCTATTTTCTATTATAGTAAAAAACAATATGTTTTTGTTTTCTCCAAAATACAAATAATTTTAAATATACACCCATTTTTTATTCCATTTTTTACTTTAATCACTAATTTATCAATTTGTTTAATCAAAGTTTATATTACTTATAGAACACATTGAAGTTGCATGACTTAGAATCAAGATGAAATTTAATCAACTCGTTTATTCAAGTTCTATTGTGCTCTTATTCTTGCTAATTTTTTACTTTTCCTTCATAGGATAATATTTGTTTCAACCAAATAATTCCTACTAAGAACCCCATCATCATTGTTAGCTACAAGTATGTTTTTTGATCTTCATTACCGCTATGGTTCATCTTTTTTCATGATCATTTGCTTGATTACTTCATGATGATGCTATGTTGTGTTTGGAGTTTGACATGTATTGATTGGTTATAGGTGCTCATGGATACATGGAGACTCAGGTGAGGCTTGGAGTTCTCTTGTGGTTAGACATGTTGTTGAGATGGTTACTCTTGATGAGATTTCAGCAGGAAGTTCGAGGAGCCTACAACTTGGTTGGATGTGAGTCCAACATGGACCTATGAGGAGAGTGTTCTTAGATGAGTCATGATGACTTGGATATCTTGGAGGTGCATTCTCATTCACACTCTTGGTCTACTTGGTTGTTCACTTGAGAGGTATCGCCCATTATTTCTTTTTGGTGCATTATATTTATGCTTTGTCTTCTCATGCATATGGATTTTGGGCTATGAATATTTGGTTTCAGAGGGTTGATGCAGGAGCATCCATGGTTGACTGTCAATCTTGCATCAACCAAAAATATTTAATTTTAATTTTTTCTTTAGTTTGGTCTTTTCATATTTTAGGTGAATAAATATTCGTAATAAGGCCTGAAATATTTGATAAATATTTCTCCAAGTTGTTATGTTGCAGTTTTATGGTGATTTGGGCTCATTTTGTGGCCTTTTTCAAGGAAAAATATTCAAATATTCCTTCTTGGGCATGGAATTTGTGGATTTACAAGTTGCGACAACTAATTTAATGTTCCTAAACTTTTTCATGAAGAATTTGGATGCCCAAGAGCAAGTGGTTTAGCTTTTTCTATTCTGGGGCTCCTATTTGTGAGGAAGTGGCTGCTTTTCTTGGCCAATCATGGATGGAGGTTACAAAAGATTCCTTTTCAGAATTTAATGATTTAAAATACATTTTTGAAAGAATATTTTATATTTTCCAAGCATAGAAAATTGGGAGTTACATGAAAGGTGTGAAGGAGTTAATTTATATACTTTATTTTGGTCATTTTTGGGAGTTGCTGCTGCCAGATTGAAGTTGTGTTTCCCGGGAATGGATTTTTGAAGGAAGAAGGTAGAAGCCATGAATTTTTAGGTTTGAGAGAGTGTTGAGACAAACAATGGTAGATTAATTCCATGGTTGAAGGTGAATTCATCCACAAATTGAAGATTGCAAGTGTAGATTTTTGTTGTTTGAAGTTTGCAATGAAGGGAGAGAAATTGTAACTATGTTTGCTTAGTAGTTTCATATTTAAAATCTGATTATGATTTATTTTTACTGTTGTATATCAGTCCTATTGACTATAATATATGATATAATCAAATATATGGATGTTTGTATGTCATTTGCACAAGTTTGAATTAATGGAAATTGCTTCAAAGTTGTTGCTTTGCATTAAAATCTCTGTTATTTGTTGAATGGTTTTTGAGAGAGGATTTGATAGTAGGATTGAGAGAGTATCCTCTCTTGAGAGGTTGAGTTTTCCTTATTTCATTAGTGGTATCAGAATAGGAGTTCCTGAGAGTCCAGACAGAAGCGCCGATTAGAGGCAGTTTGCACCAAGACCTAGGGGTGGAATG
>VDFB02075432.1:55326-140187 GCA_007258455.2 Sequoia sempervirens
CCTAAAACCCTAAATAAGATGCAAACTAATGCAAGTAAACAATCCTAAATGAGATGAAAATCCAAGTAGTGTAATGCAAAGCCTAGAACTAGGGTTGAAAATGAACTCCAAATCAGCAAGTTATAATGCTCAAAAATCAGGTTTACTAGAATGAAACAATGAAAAATAGGGGGTGTGTTTGTTTAATGTTGTTAAAGGGGGGTTCACCAAAATTATAATGAATAGACCTATATTTTCCTTCATTCCATTAGGAAATGAGATCCCAACAATTAATTTATTAATAACCTTTAGGTGAATCAACCCTTAGGTGAATCAACCCTAAGTGAGAATCTTTAGATTTCCTTATGACTAAAGGATGGGGGTCAAGGTCAAATAGCACTTTAGGGAGAAAAACTAAAAATAGAAATCAACACTAAGAAAAACTAAAAATAGAAATCAACACTAAAATGAAATCTAACACTTGAAACAGCAATATTAAACTCAATATTTGGAGAACCAAAAAACAAAATGCAGATATGAGAAGGGAAAAAACATGTGTACCAATCACCAAAATGCTTTCTGGAAGTTGATTTGAGACTCATTCGCCCATGGGCGAATGGGTCCAAGTACAGGGGTTTCAACAATCTTTTGGGAGCCTCTGGTGTAGATCTATAACTTTTGATTTGTCCAAGTTTTAGTGTTGAAAATTCAGAAATCTGATATGTAGGTTAGATTTCATGATTGACAACAACTTTGACAACTTTTTGTAACTTTGACGACTTTGTAAATCTTGCACTTCAAAAGGTCTTCAAGTCTTCTTTAACCTAAATCTACAATCACACACACAAGAGAGAAAAATGTTTTTTTTTTGGTGAATAGGGGTTTTCCTTGGTCAAACCCCATTTTGGTAATCAAACCTTAAATTGAAATAACATGCATGAAAGAGGGAATGAAGAATGAAAAAAGCTATGTTACCAATCCACAAACCCTTGAATGAAACCTTGATAATGGATATCTTAGGAGGTTTACAACTTGCATGAAATGGATGAATTAGATGTGGATCTTGACACTTGAATTTGATGCTTTGAATGCTTGAATGGAACTTGAAACCTACATCGCAATGTTAGCTCCAAAAACATGCATGATGCAAGAAGACTTTGACATGATGAATAGATCTTGAATGCTGCAATAAATCTCTAATATATCTACTCTTGAGTGCCCTTAAATGCTCTTGAAATGATCCAAAATTGCTCATAAAATTCTCTTATAAATCTCATAAAATTGGTAGGTGAAACTTAGTGATATAACCTTGTATTTATAGGTATGTATCCTTAATTTCTCGAAATTCAAATATCACAAGCTGGCATTGAATTATGGATTTGAAAACATTAAAATACCACCAAAAACATAATTTAAATTTAGGTCCAAAGGTCTAGGGAGGACCCATTCACCCATGGGTGAATGGGTCCCAGGTCCCTATACCTAGAACACACATTGCTCAATGTAAATTGTTATGTTTAGACATTAATGATTTCCAGTTTTTCTCTTCAAAAAATATAATTTATTAGGCTTGTAAATGAATTAAAGGGCTAATTAAGGCATAATTAAGCTCAATTTTATTAAGAGGGCCCAAATAAGTGTGTAAATATAAAAAGGTACATTTAACAACACTAAATTAAGGCACTATTAAGTCCATTTTAAATAAGGAGGACCCAAACAAGTGAGAAAATGTAAAGGGTTACATTTTTCAACACTACAATAGTTAATGGCCCATATTGAAGAGAATTAATTTTCTTATGGTGTCCCTGAAGTCTCTCCTTCTAGAGGTGAAGCCAAACCTTGTCATCAACCTAAAAATGATGAGGGTCATGTTGTTCCTTGTACTTTTGGTTAATGTGTTGCACTATCTCATGGACTTATTGAATATGATGAATCTTTTCAACAAACTTGGATACTCCTCAACACATGGTGTTTTCCCAGTCATCATGGCTAGAAGTGCAACATCATCCAAAGGGTACAATAGTCAGTATCCCATACATACTTCAAATGGACTATGCCTCATGGAGCCATGTATTTCATGGTTGTAACTATGTTGTACATATGAAAGAGAGTTACCCCATGTGTGTGGATGTTTAGAATGGTACATCCATAAAATTTGAATGATCATTTGATTGACCACCTTAGTCTGACCATATGTCTATGGATGGAAGGTATTAGGCTTCGTTAGTTTGGTTCCCATCGTAACCTAAAGCGCAAACCAAAATTGTTGATGAACTTGCTATCCCTATTGGAGATAATATTTGTGGTATCTAAAGTGAACTGATACATGTGCAAAGAAAAGTTTGGCACTTTCTTTTGTTGAGACCCCCTTATTGTAGGCTATCATGATGGCCATTTTCAAAAATATATCTACCACCACATACACATAGTTGTGACCATATTTGGTAGTGGGAAGGCAAAACATGAAGTCCATTGAAATTGATTACCAAGGCTTATCAAGGATGGGAAGTGATATTCACAATCCTTGTTTATGATTTGTAAGCTTTATAATGGTACATGTTGTACAAGATTGAATATATGAAGTAACATCATGATGCATTTTTTGTCAATAAAAATAACTTTGAAGAACAACAATATTTTTCCCTACTCCAAAATGTCCTACAACACAACTATAGTGTGCTTCCCATATCATCTTCTATCTCTCCCTTATAGGAACACATATGTGACCTATTTTATAGAGAATACCATAGGTGAGTGAGATCATGATGGGCCAAACAATGGCGATAGAAAAAAAATGAAATTTTAGTTAGGCAAAATCGTGAAATGCATCTTTGACTTTATACTTGGTTTGGATTAAAAGTACATTTTGCTATGGTAAACACCAAAGCAAATTGATATCCATTATTAAAATCCAAAATATAGATATCCGATGTAAACAGATTTCTAATTTTTGCACAAAATGGATATCCATAACTTATAACAATATCCATTGTTTTTATATAATATAATAAATAATATATATCATATGATATAATATATTATATGATATTATAAATAATATATATTGTACGATTATATAAATAAAATATTTTGATTTTTTTTTTTTGATAGGTTAACACTTTTGATTGGAGCTATGAACCAGTGAGGCCACATTCAAGGGAACTCATCCCCATCATTCTCCCTTCTCCTCCTCCTCTTCCTCTCTTTTTCTTCCTCCTCTTCCTTCTCTCCTCCTCCTTGCTACTCTCCTCTTCCACCTCTCTTTCTTCTCTCCTCCTCCTTACTCCACTCCTTTTTTACTTCTCCTCTACCTCCTCCACATTCTCTCATCCTCCTCTTCCTCATCTATTTCTTCTCTCCTCTCCTCCTCCTTACTCTACTCATTTTTACTTCTCCTCTACCTCCTCCACATACTCTCCTCCTCCAGCTCACCTCAATCTCCTTCCTCCTTTCACCATACTTCTCCCTGCCATCTCTCCACACCGTTTCAACCTCCTATTGTCGCCTTCACCCCTGCATCGCGTCCTTCCTTCCCCTACCACCATGCTACTCCACCTCTGATCCATGATTCTCCTCCTCTCTGCATCTACTCCTTCCTTCTTAGCACTATCTCTCCCTTCATCTACTCCATTTGACCCCATGCTGCTCATCCTCCCCTTTGATCATACCGTTTACCGTCCACCTTACACATTGTCGCCACTCCTTTGTCTGTTTTCCTCCCACCATCTCCATCTATAGTTTGTTGGATTCCATCACACCCTACTCGATCATTGGGCAACCATTCACCATCGTGCCTTCCTACCGCCTTGACCTTGCAGTCAAGTCTGATCATGTTGTCTTCAACAATGTCCTTCGTCCTTTGTCTTCTAGCTTTCGGCATCCAAACACCAGTGATCATTTTGTCCCACCATCACTTGTGGGATTCGAACTCCTACGGTAGTGAAGTAACTTCCTTGCAAGTACCGTTGCATTGCGGGGTCATCCCTCATAATATAAATAAAATATTATTATATTATATCATATTATATTATATTGTATTATTATATTATATTGTATTATTATATTATATTATACTATATTATATTATATTATATTATTTTATTTTATTTTATTTTATTTTATTTTATATTATTTTATTTTATTTTATTTTATTTTATTTTATTTTATTTTATTTTATATATATTATATTATATTATATTATATTATTATACATGATATATAATCAATATTTTATAATAATGTATAATATCATAATTTATTATAAATTATATTGTATATATTATGACAATATAAAAAATATTATTATATTATAAATTGGATAATATTATTATACTATACATGATATATAATATATTATAATCTGTAATATATATTACTATAATCTATATATAATAATAATAATTTTATAATATAATGTAAAATATTATATTATATATCATAAAATAATATTAGTAATATTTAATATAATAATATTTTATTTATATTATAATAATATATATTACTTATAATATTATAATATATTATATATCATATAATATAATAATATATTAAATTATAGCATGCTTAAATTAATAATATAATAATATAATATATTGATATTGAAAAGGAAATTACAACATGATTATCTACTATTAAGCCAAGGTTTCCAATACATTAGTGTATATATCCCTTCCCCCATTTCCTTTTCTCTCATAATCTAAAGAGGGGAGAGCAGGTCACCATTCTTTGTTACATAGTTCAAAAAATTGCCCATGTCCATAACGTCCATCCCTTCTCGAAAGATGCACAAGGTCATCGCAGTCTTGGATTTCTTCTTTCGTGGTGTGTGGGAGTCAAACAGACTTGCAATGATCCCTCTAGAGAGTGTCAAACTCAACCATTAAGTGGCACGTGCATTAAACATACTTAGAGATTTTGCAACCCAATATCACTATAAATTTGGTCCTTATATTATACCAATGTATTCGATATTGCTATGTTTCTATTTGTTTATAATATATATGTTATGATAATATAAATAAAATACTATTATATTATATTATTATATATTAGATAATATTAGTATATTATACATGACATATAATATATATTCTAATAATATATAATATATTATTATAATCTATATAATAATGTTATAATATCATATATTATATATGATGTATAATATAATAATATTATATAATATTTAATATAATAATATTTTATTATATTATAATATTACATTTTACTTATAATATTATAATATATTATATATCATAATATTATGATATATTTGTATATTATATTATATTATATTATATTATATCATTATATTATATAATATTATATATGATATATAATATTATATTATATTATATTATATTATATTATATTATATTATATTATATTATATTATATATCATAATTATGTATCATAGTATTATATATATCATAATATTATATATTTGTTTTGGAGAGCTATGTATAATATAAAAAGCTATTCAAAATGGATATCTATTCTAGAGAGCTATGTATAATTTAAAAAGTTCCCCAAAATGGATATCCATTTTCGAGAGCTATATATAATATAAAAAGTTGTCCAAAATGGATATCCATTTTGGAGAGCTATGCATAATTTAACAAGCTCTCCAAAATAGATATTTGTTTTGGAGAGCTCTTTAAATTTTTAAAAAAAAACTTTTTGAGATGGATGTCCATTTTGGAAAGCTATAAATAAAGAAAAAAATACATTTTATCTTCATTTGCACAGTCGACCACTTGGACAGAGGGGATGTGAGAAACGAATATCCACTTCAGAACATATATTTATTTTGATTAGCATCAAATTTTCCACCAAATATATATTTCCATCAAATTTATCACATGTAAGTCATTTTTTATCTATTTATCATCATTTTTTGTTTTATCATAGTTTATTTGTTTTAAAATTTGTTAATTTTTAATTTTTAATTATAAATAGGGTTAAAAATGGTTGAAGAATTTGAGAATAAAAACCCTCCACCAAAACCTCCTTCAATTCAAGATCAATTGATATAAATCTCACTAAATTGAAGAATATTGTTGAAAAGCACCCTCAATTATGTTTGATGACACCGAACTTAGACGAAATAATTAGCCATGTGAAATCCCTCACAAGGCAACATACTTCATTTCAGGAGAGAAGAGAATTAAAGATTTTACAATATGCTAACGGTTTGTCTTATGACCAAGTCAAAGAATTAGAAATATCCAAAGGCCAATTAGCCCAATATTTTGTGAATCCCAAAAATAGACAACCTATTGATGTACGTAAGCCCAAATTTTCAATCAAATGGTGCACACATGAGGGTATAAAAATAAAATTTTGGGATCATTGGTGGATGGTGTTTGATAAACCACCCAACAACATTCTTGATGTCCCTCTTTATTTTCTTTGCAAATTATGATCTGAATTAAGGATCTATGACAATTGCTTTGAATGCTTACGTTAACAATTACAAACCAAAGGTGCTTAATTAAAACTTAACACACAACAAAATTAAATTTATGAAATTACAAAGAGATCAAAGAAACAACAAAATGAGAGAGAGAAAGAGAGTACAAACGAAATTGATAACGGAGTTCGTCATTTGAAACGACTACATCTCTGGGCCCCTCTTCAATGAGTGGACCGATCCAATTATTCCTCCAGAAATTTGGTTACATTCGTTGGCAGAACCTCCCTTGGTTTACAAAGATATTTACAAATGCACTTCCAAAGTGCGTGGAAACAAGCTTCTCCAAAAGCACAGAAATACAATAATTTCTCCAAGGAAAACAATCTCACACTTGCAAAATTCTTCCAAAATCACTTGCCTTCACACCCCAATTCTACCCCTTTTTATATTACATTTTTTGCCAAAATTGGTGTAAAACCAATTAACTACTCAATCTCCCTTACATAGAGAAAATTCCAATAATATCCCCTTCTTATGATTCCCGGAAGGATAATATCCCCTCAAGATAATTTCTTTTTCCATTTGAATGGTTATGAAGGGATTTATTCCCTATTAATTTGGGGATGTAGTTTGAATAGGCTCCTTAATTTAGAAATAATATTCCTAATATTCCCGAATAGATGGGTATAAAATTTCCATGGTTTAAAAATTTATGAAGTAGTCTTATTTTAAGGCATTTTATGCCAAAAATCATTTAAGTTTTAGAGAGAATGGGGGGTGGTGGTCCCACCACACTCCCCTCCTCTTTATCTCCTCCTATTAAAAGGGGATGCGTTATATTTAAAGAGGGTTTCCCCCCATGGATGGGTGGGGCCCATCTTAAATGTTCTATTATTTTTTTATTTATTATCATTTTTTTATTTATTTTTTTATTATTTTTTTTATTTAAAAATAATAATTGCCACTTGTGCCAATAATGGCCTTCCGTGTGGAGGGGTGATATGTCATTGGGTGTCAAGAGCTGACTGGGTTCTGACTGGGCGTTGACGTCATCATTGCAACTTTGACCCAATCTTTGACCTTCCATAACTTCGCCATACGAACTCTGTTTTCCATGAAACGAACTCTATCGGAATCGTGATGACGAGCACTACACTATGGTGCTGACTTTGACCAGTTTTGACGACTTTGATTTTTTGCCCTTTTTTTGGCCTGGTTCTGAGAGTTGACTAGAAGTTTGACCATATATATCTTGAGCTCTAGGACTCTAATTGACTCTGTTCAAGTTGCGTTGGAGTCAAGATCTCGAGCACTTTCTAATGATACCAAAACTGGAGAAAATGGAGAATTTCAAATTTTGATGAAAATCCTCTAGATCAAATTATATGCAAAGTTTGTTTTAGGAAAACATGTGAATTATTTTGACTTTAGACAATTTCAAGGAGTAGGTAGAGGAATGCCCCAATGGGGCAATATGACAACTCCAAGGTCCATATATTCTCCCTCCTCTTATTGTTCCCCCACCTCCAATAGCCCACCCAGGAATTGTTGCATATGCAAAAATGCAAAGCCTCATGGTCGTACACTCTTTAATTGACCATTTGATTACACAGTCTTCTCAATTTTCCCAGCCACCTGACAATGATACTCCTAGTGGATCAGAACTAATGTTGTTCATATGTGTTTAGGTCCTATCAAAGAGACTATTGAGCCTCCCTAAACACAACTGAGTATGAGGTCCATGATATGACACCTAGAGGATATGAGCTAGGAGGGTTTACTACATATGTAGAGACATGTGAAGCAAGAACAAAAGGATAGACATCCATGGCTAGAGATGAGGAGCAAGAGAAATCTTATGTACAGGTAGAACTTAAATTTATTTCACAGTGCATTTCATTTTAAATTAGTATAACAAATAGTATTACTAATGTATATTTAAGTGGGATTGAACAATTGATGACCAAGGATGAACTTAGAGAAGTCCATCATGGTACTCTTTCGGCCATGGAATTTGGCCTAGACATGGTATAATTTTTGGGACATTTTTAACTTTTTTATTAAATGCATATCATTTAAAGTGTGATTAATTAAATACATATTAATTTATATCTTGATTTTAGTTTACTTTTATAGTCTACTCCAAATGTGAATGACGTGACACCTTTTCCAATTTCATATACTAAAACACCTAATCATCCTAAGGGACTCTCATTCATAGAACAACTCTTAGACCAATCAGAAAGAGTCAAGGTAATTGAACTAAATTTTAATTGGATTAATAGTTTAGTTAGAACTTATAGAACTTATTGTAGTGATTTAGACATCAATTTCAAATATATTATTTGTATGCACATGCATTTATAGTATTACATTCTTGTGTTGTTTTATACAGGAAGTTGCAGTTATTGTATCGATGATGAGTTATTCTCAAACAATCGAAGAAGCATTGTCGGTCCAAGTATATGGTTTCTTTTATATCTAGTAGATATATAAGTTTCTAGCTATAAGTAGATATATGTTTAGTTTATGTTTATTTGTCAGTAATTATATATATTAATTTTATCGATTTTATTTTTCCTATTATAGAGTATTCCACCATCCACCTATGTGGATCCTCTACCATTTTGATATGGTAGGACTCCTAATCATCCTAAGGGACCATCATTTGCAAAATGTTTTTAGCAAACAAACAAAGGCTTGAGATAATCAAGAATTGAATTTGACTTTAATTGATATTTTTGAGAAATTATAGTTTATTATAGTGATTAGATGTTACTTTAAAAGTTATAAAAAATAGTAGATAAGTTTCTATTTAGTAATCTAATTTATTTACCATTGAGATAATTAATCTAATTTTTGGTTTGAATTGTGTATCCAACTTCTCATCCATCAGGTGGCATGAAAAGGCTACATTTTGATGATCAGACACAACTTTAGGATTTTCTTGAGATGGCATAACTATTTGAGACGTACATTATATATAGACCTTGAGATGGCATAGCTATTTTAGATGTACATTGTAAATAGATCTTGAGATGGCATATGCCACATTTTGTAAATATTGTTTCGAGTTGGCATATATGCCAAATTTGTATATGTGCATACACAATTACTCTACACTTTTATATATAAAAATTGATATTTGATATAATTTTTTCCTTGTGTGCATGTTTTCCTACTTTGAAACTTAAAATTTAAATATATAATCACTTTATAATGGTTTATCTATGATCAATAACATGTTATATATTGATTTCTTGCAATCTTGCACTTTAATAGTTTATGAATTACTTATCATTTTCACTCATAAATTATCATTGATCATTTACAATTGGTAATCCATCTTGATCTTTGCACCACCGCCTCTAAAAGATATATTTATCATAGATTCTTTCAAGTTAACATCTAAAGGAAAAAGTTGACTCAAAATAAAATTAAAAGCATTCAAATGTTTTTCTCTAAATTACCATATTTTATTTACAAATATTATAACCATTTTTAAGATGCAATTTATTGGCTAAATTTTACTTAGGTAAAAATTACTTGTGCTCTTCTATAGCTTGTATGTAGAGGTCCCCACCCATTTACATTAACATCTATACTACTGTTAAATTCAATTGCCCTGGACAACTTCACCAAATTTGATCACTTTATCCTTAGTCTCTATAGTTGCAATATCCTTTATCCCTTGATTCCTTGATCTGTTAATGTCGTTAATCTTAATAGTTTCATTTTGGTTTTGATCCTTTGAATAAAGGTTAATTTTCCCTTTAGCAATGATGGCTTTTTCAATTTGAATTTTTCTTTTTCTTTTGATTACTGCATCAAAATAAGTGACATGGAATATCAATTTTGGGTTCAATTTAAATATAGAGTTGTATATAAGTTTCTTTATCAATATATATATGTTGTGCATGTCACCTAAGATCCCCTTTTCCCTTCTATTTGAATTATTCCAAGATCTTTAAGAAGTAAGGCCCGAATAAATTATAAGATATCAACATAATTACTCAATCCATTCACCACATCTTTCATGTCTTTCCACTCTTGTTCAAGATATGAGATAAGTAGTAGTGAAGGAGGTTCTAGATGTATTAATGAGAGTTATGTTGGGTGTATTGGTTTTGATGTGTGACCAAAGGAATTGAGGTGATGAAGGACAAGTGTCTAGAGAGTTAGGGTATACTATTTTTTAAGCCTAGAGAAGTCATATCCTTGTTGAAAATCAAGGATGATATTCGAATAAATAGTATAGTCATGTTGATTAGGATTTTCATTATTAATTTCATGAGTTTAGGGCTGTCATAATCCACATAATAGTCCATTATCACATTGGGATAGTCATAACAACACACAAGATCATGAAATCCCATGAACACATGCTAAAAAAAAATATTTTGGTTGTTTATGGTAGTACATATGAAGATCTAGCTATGGGGTGTCATTATGTCCACAAAAATGAGAAAAATGGGATAGCCCTAGGTTGCCCATGGGAAAATTATTTTTCAAACAAAAGTTGGTAAATTGTAAAATTGCAAATTTGTTAGCAGGTTTGACAAACGAGATATGCCAACACATCTAGGTAGGTAGGTAAACACTAGGAAAGGGATCTATTCATTCTCCAAGTCACCTGATCATTTTGGAGTGCACTATTCTAGTGTAGTCTCTTAAGAGCCCTAAGAGAAAAAATTCATTGTACTACATGATAGAGTTTTTCTCGGAGCTCATGGCACCTAAGAATGTTTTATCTACACCTAAAATTCAATATGGCATCCCTCCACATTAACCTCTATCAATTTTGGTCAACTCAACACTGTTTGACCATGCCAACTTAGAATGCATACTTGTAAAAACTGTCATTAGAGAGCAATCCAAATTTGGCAAGAAGCATATTTTTTATTTCATGTGCCTTGGACCAAAACTGACTGTGCCAACACAATCAAGTGGGCAAGTAAACACTATGTAAGGGATTTTTTTAATCCCCAATTTACCTAATCATTTGGGAGTGTACTATTTTGGTGTAGTTTCTTAAGAGCCCTAAGAGCAAAAACCTATTGAACTATGACAAAGTGGTTCTCAAAGCTCATGGAACCTATGAATGTTTTGTTTGCACCTACAAGTAAATATGGAATCCCTCCATATTAACCTCTCTAAATTTTTTTCAACTCACACTATTTGACCATGCCAACTTAGAATGCATACTTGCAAAAACTATCAGTAGAGAGCAGTGTAAATTTGACAAGAAGCATATTTTTTGTTTCATGTGTGTTGGACCAAAACTAATTATTCCAACACGTCTAGGTGGATAGGTAAATGCGAGGGAAGGGATCTATTCATCCTCCAAGTCACCCAATCATTTTGGACTCACTATTTTGATGTAGTCTCTTAAGAGCCCTAAGAGCAATAAACTTTCAAACTATGATGGAGTGGTTCTCGAAGCTCATGGCACCTAATAATGTTTTGTTTGTACCTACAAGTCAATATGGCATCCCTCCACATTTACCTCTCTCATTTTTTGCCAACTCAAAACTGTTTGACCATTCCAACTTAAAATGCATACTTACAAAAAATGTCAATGGAGAGCAGTGTAAATTTGGCAAGAAGCATATTTTTTATTTCATGCATCCTAAACCAAAATCAACTGCACCAACATGTCCAAGTGGGTGGGTAAACTCTAGGGAAGGGCTATGTGTTCATTCTCCAAGTCACCCGATCATTTCAAAGTGCACTATTCTGATGTAGTCTCTTAATAGCCTTATGAGCATACACATGAGATGAAAGGAAATATGCATCCACCCAAGATAATTTACACATAACCTAAATAGATAAATATATGAAAACAAGTATTCAGAATCTGTATGAAAAATAATAAACATACCATCAAAGATGACACAAGATATACCCTGAGAAAACCCTCAAGAGGGAAAAACCTAACCTGCAAAAGCATCCATCACTCATGTATTATTCAACAAAAGAGATTACAATGCATCTTCAGAGTCCTTCATGAACACCTTTGAAACATCAATCCCTCTACAAGAAATCCATGTGAACAAGCATGTAACCACACATCTCATGCCATGTTTCAACCCTCACAAATGCTAACAAGTGTTAACCTATCAAACTATCAACTATCCAACCTTAGACAACTACCCATGCATTTTATTTTATAACAACTGGCTCGCACTCACAAAAGGATATGAATATCACAGTAAAACTTTCCTGGGAATTGGACATTCCGACAGGTGACTAATATCTCTCTATGGACATTCATTTACTTGTCAAACCAGGGGACATAGACTTTAAATGGCGCAGCAAAATATATGCACTAGAAATTTGTTTTGGTCAAATCTTAGCAAAAATACATATTGGAACGAAATTCTATCTAAGCGACAGAATGGTATTGCAGAATTCTTTAACTCAACTATGCTTAATTAAAACAGAAACCGTAACAGCTACGACTGAGGCACAAACCATGAACTGGCCTTATGCTGCAGGAACAGTCACAGGGATGGACTCTCTATGCTGCAGGAATAGTATAAGACTGAATTTGTATAAAAACTTCAAAGATGAAAACTAACTGGATATCAGCAGAAAAGAACATCTAACTAATTAACTACAGATACTTACTAAGTGGGCCCCCTTAGCAAGCATCTACTGATTACACAGATGCTAAACTCAGAACTTCATCAATCTTTATTTAGAACTTCCTCAAAGTCGTGCAGGAAATGGACTTTACTGCAAGGCTGAGATCGGCTGCGCTTGACTCAATCATTCTTCAACAACCTGCGAAACAAAAGGTAACAGACGCACAAGAAAAGGCATATGGCACATACACGATACCTATTCATTAATCACACATTTTAAATCTACTTCACCATTCAAAAACTGTATACAATATACCAGCCATTTTCGAGAGTCAACAGGGCAATAAATGCAATCAAGTCAACACAATAGGCTGCAGAAATATAAAAGTGTCCTGCTATAGGATATTCCCACAAAAGGTTTCAACAAAGTTTAAACAGCCGTGAAATAACTAAAATAAAGTCATTTAAAAGTTTATCATAACATCAAATTATGAGCATATTTTAGGCTCATCACTGCCCCCTACTTAGCCCAATGCTGGTCCTCCAGCATTAACTTTCCTGGTGGTTTCTCTGAAGTCAGTAGTGGTTGTATGACTCTGGAATGCATGTTCAAACCTGTAATAGAATCCTCTGAAATCCCGGCACCTTTCATATCTTCGGTCTTCTAATTCACTATTAAGATTTGTAGCCTGATGAGGATACAGGGGCCACATTAGCACAGGGGGTCTGAATGTCAGTGGCAGCCACAGTTCAAATCTTGTTTGAAGTCCCAATTGAATATATCTGTTGGTTCGTTTGAGTGCAGCTATAAAGTTTAGGGGACCATGTGGTTCTGACTTCCTTAACCCGACAGTTAATTTTTCCCATCTTTTCTCATTTCTAGCATATGCTAATCTCCAAAATGAATATTGTTGTGCTTGGAATTCATCATATACTTGCTTTCTGATGTCAAATATTTTCACTCTGGCTGAAACATTATTAATACCATATGTCAAAGCAAACCAATCTTTCAACATTGCATGTGGGTTTGAACTTTGAGAGCGTAATGGGAATAGGCTCTGTTTTCTCAATTTCCTCATACGTTTCCCACTGCCTGCCATAATTCACCTCATTTGCTGCCCATGACATAAATGCTCTCAAATGAATATCACCAATGTATGGAAGAGGATTCCATTCTGTTTCAAATGGTATTAAAAAGCCATGCAAATAGAATTCACACAGAGAATTCCTTAACCAGTTAGGGGCTGCTTGATATGCTTCATAAAATTCTTTGGCAGTATGAATTATAGGGTCTTGGTTTCTGGAAATTCTCATCAATTGAAACCATAAAACTGTTCTTTAAGGCACAGAGCATAAACTCTGGGTGGCATTCCATAATTTGACCAGTTACCTTCAACATTTCGTCCATTTTTGCTTTCAACTCAGCAATTTCCTGTTTCTGACTTTCAATTTTCTTTTTCAATTTCTTCTTTTCTACTTGCCACAGACTTTGTTGCATGTCAGTCTGGGCTATGTGTCGAAAAGTCAAAATTTGTAGTGTAACTGTTTCCCAATTATTTTTAACATATTCCAGAAACTCAATTAAAAAGGTCCTCCTATACACAACAATGGCTTTACACATTGCAGGATGAAATACAACTTCATTAGGCACATTCAGTTGTTCATCATGTTCTTGTTCTTGTTGCAGGATAAATTCTTCTTGTTGCTGCGGTGGAGAAGTTTGTGTTTCCTCCGAGAATTGCATAGCAGCAGTAGCCAGATCATCAAGATTTGGCAACTCGTGCCCCTTATGCCCTACTTCTTTTGTCTCTACTTGTTCCTTTTCAGGAACGAGCGAACTCTGAGCAGCATTCTCAGATTCATTTCGAGAAACATTAAATTCAGATTCAACAGACCCCTCTGAAATTACAATCACCTCAGGTTGCGGTAAAACAGGGGAGGTCCTAGATTGCTTCCTTGTGGAAACCCTTCTTGGTACTGATGTAGTTGCAGGTGGTGTTCCGGTAGCTTTTCTTTTTCTTGTTTGTTCAGGGGGCTCTGCCCTAGCAGAGGATGACGGTGAACTGGTAATATCAACAGTTGTTGCTGTAGGAGAAACTGTTGCAGGGGAAGGTGCTACAGGAGAGGAGCATTGCCTTTTCTGAGAACAAGGGTTAGATTCTGGGGACCCTTCTGCCTTTATTTTTCCTTTCTCCCTCCTAGTAGCAAACCTAGTTTGTACCCTAGTAGAGGATTCAGCTGTGACGGCTACAGGATCGGGTGCTACAGGAGTAGATGACCCTTGCCCTGTTCCACTGGTAGATGCAATTTCTTTCTTATTTCTTTGAGGCCGTGGGGTAATTACCCTAGGGGGTTGTGGAGGTTGCAAACTCTTTTAGGCAACAAATTATTGCTAGGAGAGAGGTGAGACGTCCCTCAAAGAGCGCTCAATCAGTAATTTAATAAGGCCATGATGAGTGACAGAGTTATCTTTCCCCTATTGAGTTCCATGGGCACTTTTCTTTAAAAACTTTAACAAGAAATTCAGAACATTCACAACCAACCCATGCCTTATATGGCTCAATAATTTAAAATGATGAGAATGCAGGTAGGAAAAACGGCCTTCACAGGTTAAATACCTCATTATATAAGTGGTATACTCTGAATATGGAAGAGGCAGTGACACACGCTTGCATCCTTGCTTAGAGACTTCCAGAGGTCCATCAGCAGGCATTGAAAACTCAGCCCTTGCAGCTGTAGCATTTGAAGAAAAGTTTTCTCCAACGGCTGGGAGCCCGGTTACTTCAGTAATTCTGTCTTCGGTTGCAACAACTGTTAGACCCCATATGGTGGCTTCCCCTTCAGAAAGTGTTCTCAAAAATTCTCCCGCAGCCTCCTCATCAAAATCATTTAAACTCATAAAATAATTTAACCATCCACAGAGGCTGAATGCGTGGACTGTCTGCGGATTTTGCAATAACAATTCATGAGCTACAGGCTCATGTCGCACCAACTGACCACCCATGTTTGCAGTTTTTCTAGCTGAACTCAATTTCTTGCTGAAGATTCAAATTCTTTATTTCCCTTTTTGTTCTAGTTTTTCACTGTCATGCCGCCACATTTCTTTCTTTTTTTCAAAAATAAACTTTTTTAAACAAGCAGTCTTAATCGTAGTTTGCAAGAAAAGATGCATTAAAGAAGGACATGCAATCACGTTTGGAAACTACCAGAAATGTATTAAAGAAAGATTATTTTGTAGTTATGGCAGCGGCAAAAAGACGGGTTTCAAAAGATGGATTACCCCACCCCCTTCTTAAAGGATGACATGTGTCCTCACATGTACTAAAGAACAGGTAGAGATTCGGGGGATAATGACCAGTACATGCATAGCAGTAATTGAATAGAATGAAATAAATCAAATATGTGATAAGAAAAGATATGGCGTACCTTTAGTAATTGCACGTACGTGTGAAGAAAGATGACAACGCTGCATGAATTGACAAGTTGGAAAGATATCTTAATTAAGGTTGATGCGAATGGATGAAGTGGATGGGTGACGTGGGCGGATGAAATGTACGAATGAAATGGATGGATGGGATGGATGGATGGAAGATAAAGAAGTGAGATGGGGGCGATAAATGAAAATGGAGAAAAAGGGTTTTCTTAAAAAAAACCTTTATTATGGGCATGCTTTTTGAAAATTATCGGAACACTACAGGAGAAAGGCTAGAGCCTTCAGTTGCAGAAAGAGTAGCCGGCGGAACCTGAATGAACTGCTTCATGAAGTCTTCCTTGGAAACTGGCTTATAGTACAGTCAAAGTCGGTGGCCATTAACGAGCAATTTGAAACAGACTGGATCAATTGTGACCAACTGCACAGCTTCGTTGTCAAACACATTTTCAACTTCATAGGGGACAAGCCAGCGTGTTATGAGTTTACCCTGGTTTTCTTGGTATCTGGAATCATATAACAGAGCCCAATCTCCAGCAGAAATTTTTTTGGTTTTGATGTGCTGATCATTCCATTTCTTTCTCTGCTGTTGGATTACTTCTGTATGCTACAGGGCAGCTTTTCTCATTTTGTCCAAAGCATTTAGCTGCAGGAGACGATCCTTCTGTGCTTCGGATAAGTCCATGTTGAGTTCAAGAGCTGTCCTCAAAGTTTTATGTGCAAATTCAATGGGTAACATAGCTGTTTTCCCATAGAGCAACTCAAAAGGTGTAAACCCAGTTGTTGTTTTCCATGTAGTTCTGTAAGCCCAAACTGCTTCAGGAAGTCTATTACTCTAGTCTTTCTTATGAATCTGCACTGTCTTTGTGAGGATCGCCTCAATTTCTCTGTTTGTTACCTCCGCCTGACCATTGGCTTGAGGATGATAGGGGCTGGACTTCCTATGTTTGATCTTATATTCATTCATAAGTGTAGTGATCAGATTTGACGTAAACTGAGCTCCTTGATCAGTTACAAGCTCTCTGGGAACTCCAAATCTTGTGAAAATTTGTTCATACAAAAATTCAGCAACTTTGTTATCTCGAGCATTAGTCATAGCTTTTACCTCGACCCATTTTGTGACATAATCCATGCAAACTAGAATGTATGACTTTCCGTTTGATGGTGGATCAATTGGCCCCACAAAATCCATCCCCCATTTATCAAAAGGGGTGACTATGACCTACGGATATAGTGGCATTTCATCTGACTTAGTTGGTCTTCCCATACGCTAGCATCTGTCACACTTCCTTGTATAGGCCACAGCATCCTTGTGTAATGTTGGCCAGTAATACCCTGTTGTAAGAACTTTCATTGCTGTTCTTTTTGCTGCAAAATGCCCCCCACATGGTTCATCATGGCAAGCATACAAGATATCATAAGTCTCATCTTCTCTTACACATCTTCGCATTACTTGATCAGGGCCAGTATAGAACAGACAATTTGCAATCCAGATAAAATTAAAACTTTTCTCTATCAACTTCTTTTCTTTTGGGGAAAAATGGGCTGGTATTCTGTTTCCTGCCAGATAATTAGCAATGTTTGCATACCAGGGTGTATGTGCAGTAATGGCAAACAAGTGTTCATCTGGAAATCTATCATCAATGACCTCATTTTCCTTAGATGCAGTTGATTGAAGTCTTGATAAAAAGTCAGCTACAACATTAGCTCTTCCTGGTTTTTCAATGATTGTAATATCAAATTCTTGTAACAACAGGAGTCATCGTGCCAATCTACTAGAAATGGCAGGTTTGTTCATCAAGTACTTGATTGCTGCATGGTCAATATGGACGAATATTTGATAACCTGTGACATAATGCCTAAATTTATTCAAAGCATACACTACTGTAAGCAATTCCTTTTCTGTAACAGTATAATTGAGCTCAGGACCTTAAAGGTTTTTGCTGATAAAGTAGATAGCATGCTCAATTGAATTTTCTTTTTGACTTAAAACTGCTCCTATACCAAAATCAGATGCATCAGCATGTATGTGAAAAGACAGGTTCCATTGTGGACCTTGAAGAACAGGGGCTTTAGTAAGCAAGTCCTTTAGCTGCAGGAAGGATTTTTCGCAGGCCTCGGTCCACTCAAATTGGGAATCCTTTGTTAACAAAGCATAAAGTGGACTGGAAATTTTACTAAAGTCTTTTATAAACCTTCTATAATACCCTGCATGACCTAGAAAACTTCTAACATTTTTTTGTTTTGCAGGAGTTTGTAAATTCTGAATAACTTCAATTTTAGCAGGGTCAACCTGAATTCCATTCTTTGAAATATGATGACCTAGAACAATACCTTCTTCCATCATTAAAAAGCACTTTTCACTGTTTAGAGACAAATTTTGCTCTCTACACCTTTTTAATACTTTTTCTAAATTCACCAGTGCTTCTTCAAATGTGACTCCATATGTAGTGAAATCATCCATATAAATCTCCATACATTCATGAGATATATCAGCAAATATACTAATTACTGCTCTCTGAAATGTTGCTGGTGCATTGCATAAGCCAAAAGGCAAGACCGAATAAGCAAATGTTTCCCATGGACAGGTAAAAGTGGTCTTGTCTTGATCCTCAAGGGCAATTTTTATCTGATTATACCCGCTGTAACCATCTAAGAAGGAAAAATATCTTTTGCCAGACAGTGAGTCTAGTACTTGGTCTACAAAAGGTAATGAAAAGTGATCTTTTTTAGTGGTATTGTTCAACTCTCTGTAATCTACACATACTCTCCATTTTCCTCCTTTCTTGGGGACAATGACTAATGGAGAAACCCATTGGCTATCAGAAATTGGGTAAATAAAACCAGCATCAAGCAACTTTTAAAGTTCATTTTTCACTATTTCTCTAAGTGCTGGATTTACTCTTCTCTGAGGTTGTCTAACTGGTAAACAATCTTCTTTGATATATATACTATGAGTACAAACTCGAGGATCTATTCCTTGCATGTCCCCATATTCCCATGCAAAAGCTTTATGCTGTTCTTGGAGCATTTTTAATAAGTTAGCCTCTTGAGACTGAGACAACTTGCTATTAATATTCAAACAATGATCTGGAGACAATTCTATCTGCTTAATGAGATTACTCATAGAATCAACAGGTAATGTTTGTACCTCTTGTGGAAGTAGCTTATGAAAAATTGTCGAAAATTTAGGCAATGAACTCTTGGAATCTAGCTGATGCAGGAAATATTGATGATGACTGTCACTTGGATCAGATAAACTATCTGTATCAAGATTGAATTGCAGAATTTGAAAAAGCAAAGAATCTTCACTTTGAAGTTGAAAGAATGGATCATTTTGGAGCATCATTAATTGAGCCAAAGAATTGGCTTCTTCTGTTTCTTCTCCCACATCTTGCCAAACAGGTTGGGACAAATCTGGTTGAAGTTTAGCAGGCGGATACAAAGCCAATTTCTTTGTGGACTGCCCATCAGAAATGGTCATATCTCCAGAATGGCATCCTATAAAAGCATCAGCAGTTGCTAACCATGGCCTACCAAGGATGACTGGATACCCTCCTAAAGTTTCCTTAACTGATAATATTGTGAAATCAGCAGGATACTCCCAAGATTCAAGAGTGACAATTACATCCTCTACCATCCCATCAGGTTTGACTGTGGAACTGTCTGCAAGCTGCAGAACTGTGGGTGTAGACCTAATGTTTGAAATATTCAAGGAGTCCATAGTATGCTTTGTCATTACATTGATGGAAGCTCCTAAATCAATCAAAACATTTTTTACAACTTGGCCATTTATATGTATCTGTACTACAGGGCTTCCAGGGTCAATATACTTTGGAATGACTACATTTCCCAACATTATATCAGCCAATTTCCCTAAGACATGAATTGTTTGGGGATCCTTTTTCTTTCGTCCAGGCTTCTTCAAACAGGCTTCTTTAATAGTTTTTCCAAAAATAGGAACATCTTTAATAGCTTGAAACAAAGGGATTTGAATTTGCACATTTTTGAGCTGATCTAGAATGTCAAAAGTTGGTTCTTCCATGAGTTTAGATTCAGTACTTTGCAACCTCTGAGGAAAAGGTGGTTTATCTTGTCTCTACAAAACAGGTTCCGTAGAAACTGTATCGGTTATAGGCTTATGCTCAGTGGGAACAGCAGGTGCATTAGGTTCCTCAAGGGGAGAATCAGATATTTCTGTAATTAGAGGTGGTTTGGGAGCAGGTAAAGTAGTTCCAGACCTCAAATGGATGTCATTAATATTTAAGGCATAAGCTTGATATTGGTTGGCTTCAGAAATATACACAAGCTGTTGAGGCTGCTGCTGTTGCTTATTATTGGGATTAG
The DNA here is from genome assembly GCA_007258455.2 of Sequoia sempervirens. Taxonomy (NCBI): domain Eukaryota; kingdom Viridiplantae; phylum Streptophyta; class Pinopsida; order Cupressales; family Cupressaceae; genus Sequoia; species Sequoia sempervirens. Next base: position 76,086 of record VDFB02075432.1, read on the forward strand.
GCAACGGCTGGGCAGGCATAGGCGTTTTCTTTGGAGGTCCAGGATTTGTGGTAATTGCTGCAGGAGGCGGCATAAGGGCCTGTTGTTGTGGCTGTGGAGGTTGCAGGAACCCAGGAGTCTGGTTTTTCCATTGTTGAGGACCTCTCCATTGAGGATTTTGTTGCCAATTTCCTGAAGGTGGGGTCCATTGCCCTTGTGGCTGCTGCCAACCTCCTTGAGGAGATTGCCACTGTGGGGTTTGATAATTAGGCCAACTTGGTTGAGGCGGATTCCATGGTGGTGGTGGTCCATATGCTTGTTGCCATTGGTTATTATAGCCAGAATAGGGATTACCAAAAGTTAAAGGGTCTTAAGGCATACCTTGCCTTTGGGCCCATGGTCTCCTTTGTGCAACAAAGAACACTTGATCATCATCACCTTCTACTGGTTTGAAATCAGTAGGCAGTTGTCTGGCTTCCAAATTAGCCACCATCTTGTATCTGCAATCACACTTCTTTTGTCTACAATATGGACATAACTTAGCCAAAACTACCTCAGCTTCTGCATGTTTCTTCCGAGCTTGCATAGTGTCCAATTGTGTAGCCATATTATTAATGATGTCCTGCTTGAAATCAGATAGCAGATTTGTGATCTCCATCTGGGAAACTCCACCAGAAGAAGACTTCCCCATTGAAGCATGATGACCTCAACCTTTCTTAACTATTGCTCGAGAGTAGTTAAGACATATCTTCTGGATATCATCCCAAGGCAGTTGAGTTATATCACCTCCTCCCATTAGGTCCAGGGCGTCAATACAGGCATCACTGATTCCCCTTAGAAAAAGTAGTTTCTGAGAGTCCTCGTTAAGAGTATGGTTTGAGTTTCTTTTTAATGAAAATAAAAACCTTGAAACATAATCTTCCAGACTTTCATCCTCCTTCTGCTGAATTCAGAATATGTCATCACCTTTGCTGCACTCTTACAATATTCCTTATACTTTTCAAGGAATTTCATGCATGGCTGCCCAACTATTTACAACGCCTTCCCGACTCATGAACCATCTGAGAGCTCCCTCCTTCAAAGTGGAAGGAAATAGCTTCGCCTTTATGAGCGCCTGGTGGTTGTAGTCATAATCTGATAGAGGAAATCAAATTCAAAAGAAAGGTTTCTGGGTCTTCAGACCAGGCCATAAAACTTTGGAAGCAAGGAAGAGGGGATGTTTTTAAGATTGTCAGTATCTTGTTGGGAACAATGGGAAACTCAAATGTAGGAGGTGGATTATTAGGTGGATTATTTGCCATGTCTGGTGCTGGAATAGCAGAGCAAATGGATTTTCCTCAGGTTCGTTATCAGCTGGGTCAAATGGTAGTTCAATAAACAGATTTTCAGGGAGGAACCTTCCCAGTGCGTCTCTTCTTCTTCTATGCATGCAATACGGTGAGTAATGGCTTGAAAGATTTTGAAATTTTTTTGACTAACAGACTAAACTAATGCTGAAAATGACTTTGTCAAACTCCTAGTTAGACGCCATCCCCGGCAACGGCGCCAAAAATGGCTTGCACTCACAAAAGGATATGAATATCACAGTAAAACTTTCCCTAGGAATTGGACATTCCAACAGGTGACTAATATCTCTCTGTGGATGTTCATTTACTTGTCAAACCAGGGGACGTAGACTTTAAATGGCGATATATGCACTAGGAATTTGTTTTGTCAAATCTTAGCAAAAATACATACTGGAACGAAATTCTATCTAAGCCACAGAATGGTAATGCAGAATTCTTTAACTCAACTATGCTTAATTAAAACAGAAACCGTAATAGCTACGACTGAGGCACAAACCATGAACTGGCCTTATGCTGCAGGAACAGTCACAGGGATGGACTCTCTATGCTGTAGGAACAGTATAAGACTGAATTTGTATAAAAACTTCAAAGATGAAAACTAACTGGATATCAGCAGAAAAGAACATCTAACTAATTAACTACAAATACTTACTAAGTGGGCCCCCTTAGCAAGCATTTACTGATTACACAGATGCTGAACTCAGAACTTCATCAATCTTTATTCATGAAAACAGAATGAGAAACATTGTTTTGTTGATGTGAAAACTAACAAACTCTGTTTCTGGTCAAACAGATTCTGTCTTTCATTATCATACTAATTCTTACATGATATCTGCTACTCTGTTTCTATCTTACCCTGAATATCATCTATTACCCATTCTATTCATCTTCTACTACTCTCTCGCGCAGGAGGAGTATCTTATTTTTAAATCAGAAGAACAACTAACTAACTTCATCAAAGAAAGTCGTGGAAGTAAAGTGTATCCCTGAATCAAGGAACAAACTTCATAAATGAATTTATGTGTTTAACCCGATTCAGAGAGAATCTAGCGCTCCACTCTTTTCAGATTGACTTATCATTAAAAATCTTTCCAAATCGGTTTCAGTCAAAGAGTCTTCGCCGGAGCTTCCTCAAAGTCGTGCAAGAAATGGACTTTACTGCAAGGCCGAGATCGGCTGCGCTTGACTCGATCATTCTTCAACAACCTGCGAAACAAAAGGTAACAGACGCGCAAGAAAAGGCATATGGCACATACATGATACCTATTCATTAATCACACATTTTAAATCTACTTCACCATTCAAAAACTGTATACAATATACTAGCCATTTTCGGGAGTCAACAGGGCAATAAATGCAATCAAGTCAACACAATAGGCTGCAAAAATATAAAAGTGTCCTGCTACAGGATATCCCCACAAAAGGTTTCAACAAAGTTTAAACAGCCGTGAAATAGCAAAAATAAAGTCATTTAAAAGTTTATCATAACATCAAATTATGAGCATATTTTAGGCTCATCAACAACCTTACACAAAACCACCAAGTGGTATTACATAAAACCATGTGACTAATACCATGAGCTTACAAAACCAGTAACCCCTCATTTAATATACCATGGTAGTGAGTTTTTCTCAATATTAAATATTATTCTCATGTGCAACGCCACATTAAATATTTAAACCAATATTACATACAACACATAAAGTGGCCCCAAGAATGATAGACTCATATGATGCATGCATCCCTATAATCCCCTGGGAGCATCACATAATAAATAAATGATTACATTATAACATTATGCAAGGTGGACAACACATATTTTCCTGAAATTAGATCCCACTTGTATACATTACATAAGGGGTAAACAAGTAAACTCAAACATGAATAAGGGAAAAATCCCTCTAGCCACATATACCATCAAGGAATCAAAGTGCTCCATGTTCTCCATCAAGATACCTCTAACAAAAAACAAGGTGACCACCACCTCAATCATGAATGCTCTCATCCTCCATCATGCTAATGCACAAAGATAAGAAACCATCCAAAGAGATTCCATACTATCTATCATAATGAAGCTTAAGTCCTACCTCTAACTGATATCCCAATACACAAACACTCAATCCAAAGGTAAAAAGTATGTATCAATAATTGTCAATATATAATCACTGTAGTTGTAAATAGCACCCATAGCAAACACTAACACATCCAACTATAAATACCTCAAAGGTATACAAATAATAACAAGTGAATATCATGCGATCAACATATATAACCCATAACATGCAATCACAAGCTCCAAGTGACAATCATGTCATATAATGAACATACACATCCAGGAACTCCCACTGCATAGGTAATGTCAAATTTGAAAATGATCAAGGCATCCAAGATCCACTAATAGCAACACATAGAAGTGCAACCAATATGATGTAGTACCAAGGAACATCCACAAAGATATGCAAATCCTACAAACCAATATGCTACAATACATCTCTCACATCAAGTCTCCATAGCTCTCCCAAGTTCTCCACACCCAATAAAGGAAAGAGATACAGGAACCTCCATGTCATCACCAAAAAATAATGAAGTACAAGTAACAACACATGACCAAAAACATAGTGATCACCATGGCTCCACACAAAGTCTCAAAAATAATGTCATGTGAATACAAACATCTAGGAAGTAGAACAAGATCAAAGAGAAAACGTGCAAATCAAAACCTGTAGCATGCCCTTCTACACACACCTCTAAATGCTAAATTGTGATATGTATGATCTCCTCCATAAAACCCCAAAGAGAATATCATTATCCACATATAACCATAACCAAGATGTATACATATCAAACCAAAGGAAGATCAAACCATATCCATTCCCAATCAAGGAAATAAGCCCAATAACATCTCCTAAACTCAACATCAATGAATAATCTCACAATGCATAAGGAGATAAACATGCCAACATCCCTCAAATGAACCTTTGATGAAATAAGGAAAACTCAACCTCTCAAGAGGGGATACTCTCTCAATCCCACTATCAAATCCTCCCTCAAAAACCATTCAACAAATAACAAAGATTTTAATGCAAAGCAGCAACTATGAAGCAATTTCTATTAATTCAAACTTGCACAAATGACATACAAACATCCATATATATAATTATATCAGATATTACAGTCAATAGGACTAATAGACAGCAATAAAAATAAATCATAATCATATTTTAAACATGAAACTACTAAGCAAACATAGTTACAATTTCTCTCCCTTCACTGTAAAGTTCAAAAATTTGCACTTGCAATCTTCAATTTGTAGATAAATCCACCTTCAACCATGGAATTAATCTTCCATTTTCTGTCTCAACACTCTCTCAGACCTGAAAAATCATGGCTTCTACCTTCTTTCTTCAAAAGTCCATTCCTGGGAAGCATCAGCTTCAATATGGCAGCAAAAACTCCCAAAAATGACCAAAATAAAGTATATAAATTAACTCCTTCACACCTTTCCTATAACTCCCAATTTGCTATGCTTGGAAAATATAAAATATGTTTTCAAAAATGTATTTAAAATCATTAAATTTTGAAAAGGTGTCTTTTGTAACCTCCATCCATGATTGGCCAAGAAAAGCAGCCACTTCCTCACAAATAGGAGTCCCGGAATAGAAAAATCCAAACCACTTGCTCTTGGGCATCCAAATTCTTCATGAAAAAGTTTAGGAACATTAAATTACCTTTCACAACTTGTAACTCCACAAATCCCATGCCCAAGAAGGCATATTTGAATTTTTTTCCTTGAAAAAGCCACAAAATGAGCCCAAATCACCATAAAACTACAGCATAACAACTTGGAAAAATATTTATCAAATATTTAAGGCCTTATTACGAATATTTATTCACCTAAAATATGAAAAGACCAAACTAAAGAAAAAAATGAAAATTAAATATTTTTGGTTGATGCAAGATTGTCAGTCAACCATGGATGCTCCTACATCAAACACCCAAGGTAGAAAAAATTTGTGAGCTTGGTCTCACAAAATGGAGTTGGATAGTAAGACCATCCCTTCAAGTTGTAAACAAAATTCAAAAAACTCCATTACTAAATTTTGCAATGCCAATGAGTTCTTCTTTCTCCTCTTCCAGCACCTAGCTAGAACAAGTATCCTTCTCCTTTGACGATTCTTCTCTGCACTCAACATCTTCAATGTGGAATCAACTCCACCATAAATCAACCACCTCCACCAAATGCAACTCAAAATTTCTTCCAATATTGTGGGATTCAACCCACCATAGTTCAACCACCTCCACCAAAATGCACCTACACTAAACTTTGCAACTCCAAACAAATCTTCTGTACACCAAACATCGCTAGAAAACTCTATTTGAATCAACTTATTCAAAATATGCAAATCATCACCTTTTCCAAATTTAACAAAATATGAATCAATATTATCTTTTGCTACAAATATTTCATCAACATAAAATACACTATCATCTTCATCATAAAAATGAAAAATATTGTGTATTACCTCTTTCTCTACAACCTTTTTCTCACCATTGTCTGTTACCATATTTTTGTAACCTTCACTCTCAACTGCAATTTCATTTTCCAATGCCTTTAATGCCTCCAAAGGACACTCATCTACTACTGCAACATCATTTTTCTCTTCAATTATTGCACCTTCTTTTTTCCTCTCAACCTCTGCTATACTTTTTTCACCATCTTCCTTTACGCTATCCTCAAAACATACTTCTGCAATATTTTCTCCATCCTATTCACTTGCATACATGACTATGAAAAACCTTTTTCCTTTCTTCTTTTTCATTTCATCAAACACTTACCACACGTTCTCAAACTTCAACCTCTTAGGTATAGACTGCCTCATGCTCGACAATCTGTCTATGCACCCACACACATTCCACCCCTAGGTCTTGGTGCAAACTGCCTCTAATCGGCGCTTCTGTCTGGACTCTCAGGAACTCCTATTCTGATACCACTAATGAAATAAGGAAAACTCAACCTCTCAAGAGAGGATACTCTCTCAATCCTACTATCAAATCCTCTCTCAAAAACCATTCAACAAATAACAGAGATTTTAATGCAAAGCAACAACTTTGAAGCAATTTCCATTAATTCAAACTTGTGCAAATGACATACAAACATCCATATATTTGATTATATCATATATTATAGTCAATAGGACTGATATACAACAGTAAAAATAAATCATAATCAGATTTTAAATATGAAACTACTAAGCAAACATAGTTACAATTTCTCTCCCTTCATTGCAAACTTCAAACAACAAAAATCTACACTTGCAATCTTCAATTTGTGGATGAATTCACCTTCAACCATGGAATTAATCTACCATTGTTTGTCTCAACACTCTCTCAAACCTAAAAATTCATGGCTTCTACCTTCTTCCTTCAAAAATCCATTCCCGGGAAACACAACTTCAATCTGGCAGCAGCAACTCCCAAAAATGACCAAAATAAAGTATATAAATTAACTCCTTCACACCTTTCATGTAACTCCCAATTTTCTATGCTTGGAAAATATAAAATATTCTTTCAAAAATGTATTTTAAATCATTAAATTCTGAAAAGGAATCTTTTGTAACCTCCATCCATGATTGGCCAAGAAAAGCAGCCACTTCCTCACAAATAGGAGCCCCAGAATAGAAAAAGCTAAACCACTTGCTCTTGGGCATCCAAATTCTTCATGAAAAAGTTTAGGAACATTAAATTAGTTGTCGCAACTTGTAAATCCACAAATTCCATGCCCAAGAAGGAATATTTGAATATTTTTCCTTGAAAAAGGCCACAAAATGAGCCCAAATCACCATAAAACTGCAACATAACAACTTGGAGAAATATTTATCAAATATTTCAGGCCTTATTACGAATATTTATTCACCTAAAATATGAAAAGACCAAACTAAAGAAAAAATTAAAATTAAATATTTTTGGTTGATGCAAGATTGACAGTCAACCATGGATGCTCCTGCATCAACCCTCTGAAACCAAATATTCATAGCCCAAAATCCATATGCATGAGAAGACAAAGCATAAATATAATGCACCAAAAAGAAATAATGGGCGATACCTCTCAAGTGAACAACCAAGTAGACCAAGAGTGTGAATGAGAATGCACCTCCAAGATATCCAAGTCATCATGACTCATCTAAGAACACTCTCCTCATAGGTCCATGTTGGACTCACATCCAACCAAGTTGTAGGCTCCTCGAACTTCCTGCTGAAATCTCATCAAGAGTAACCATCTCAACAACATGTCTAACCACAAGAGAACTCCAAGCCTCACCTGAGTCTCCATGTATCCATGAGCACCTATAACCAATCAATACATGTCAAACTCCAAACACAACATAGCATCATCATGAAGTAATCAAGCAAATGATCATGAAAAAAGATGAACCATAGCGGTAATGAAGATCAAAAAACATACTTGTAGCTAACAATGATGATGGGGTTCTTAGTAGGAATTATTTGGTTGAAACAAATATTATCCTATGAAGGAAAAGTAAAAAATTAGCAAGAATAAGAGCACAATAGAACTTGAATAAACGAGTTGATTAAATTTCATCTTGATTCTAAGTCATGCAACTTCAATGTGTTCTATAAGTAATATAAACTTTGATTAAACAAATTGATAAATTAGTGATTAAAGTAAAAAATGGAATAAAAAATGGGTGTATATTTAAAATTATTTGTATTTTGGAGAAAACAAAAACATATTGTTTTTTACTATAATAGAAAATAGGGTTAAAGCATTCATTAAAGACTAGATAAGTGTAATATGAAAGGGTTGAAATAATTAATTGAAATTTTTCAATTATAAATTTTAATAGAGATATATAATGTATGTTATAACTATCTATTAAGATTGATATAATATTTGTTTGCTAATTTTTTAGTGCAATAAATACAGAGTTAGTAAAGTTAACTTATCAAATATTTTGATGAAACATAAGAGAAAAGCATGGAAGATTTCGATGAGCATAAGGGAAAAAAATGTTCACCATTTTATTTATGTATAAGAGCTACTATAAGATCAGTTGTTAGTAAACTACATAGGGAACTTTAATAATACCATACTACATATGATTCATATAGTTTTGAAATGCATAGAGAATATCAGGAGCATTGTCTTCTCCATAAATCTCATTACAATACACTTCCCTCAAAAAAATGCAAAACCCAGATAATTTCACGCATGTTGCATGAAACTCATTTACAGTTTCCTCCATTGCTTTAACTTCAAACTCTTGGGAATCGTGTGCACATGAGCTTGTTACTTTGACCTATTCAACGATTTGGCTACAACTAAGTTAAAGACAACTTACAAAATTTTGATTTTTTGTTTCATTAAACCCATTCCAATTCCCACACATTTGAACCGATGCATGGAGCATTAACTTTTGAATTACTACTTGAAATATCAATTGCTTGAATTAGATGTTGAGGATTTGTCATGACCTAAAAATAGTCAAACAAATGTTAATTTAGAGGAGGAAAAATGTGAAAATTTGATCCAAGTAGGAAAATAATTATGATTTATAAATTTTGAAAGAGAAAAGTGTAAATTGATGGTTATGAAAAGGGTATTTGATAAAGAAATAGTTTATAAAATTAATTAAAAATAAAAAATGAACATTTGCAAAGAAATAAGAAGAGTTATGAAATCTTTAGAAACATAACTTAATCAATTTAAAAAATTAGTGTAATAACATTTTTGTAAGAAAACATAAAGTTCTTTTATAGAACTAGTAATATAAATAGCATTAAACAACAAATTGAGCACAAACACTTTAATTTGAAGAAAATAAAATACTAAATTAAAATAAAACTAAAATTATAAATAAAATAGTTTGAAGAAGAATTTGTTCCAATTCAACTGTTATGAACATAAATATAAATATGTTGGCATTCCCTGCCTAATGAAAATAACAATCAATAGATTATCTATATTGCTAACTTCATACAATACAAAAATTTAAACAAAATAGTTTCAAAAGAGAAAAAAATTCAAATCCAAATGATAAGCATGAACCATATAGATGTGGACATTCCATATAATATGGATAACAATCAATGAATTCTCATTACCAATTCTAGGGCAAAAACTCTTCAAATGTTGATGTGAAGAGAATTTATATGCAATTGATCATTAAAATCAACACACGGATATAATTTTTTTAATATGATAGTATTTTTTAAATTAATTAAAAAATTAAATATAACTTATTCATAAAAATAAAAACTCATCCTTGTAAGCAAATATCTCATGGAAATTGATTTTTGCTCAAGGTAATTTGAATATATCTTGCATGTTTATCTATGAAAATTCACATTGTGATTTTTGTTTATATGTGTTGTCTTACCATTAAGATGAAGGGTATGAATGGCAAACAGAAAAAATCATACTATTATTATACTGTTAGTTTGGTGTTCTCGTGTATGTTCTTCTCAGGTGAGTTGCTTCCCTTCACTAAATTAGATTTCTAAAAAACACAACTATCAATCTATATTTAAAATTACAGCCAGAGATCGAGATGCCATGTCCCCTACTTGGAGTATACCTAAAATTTCCTTAAGAGACACTTACACAACATAAAATTCTTTTACAAATATTATTCCATAGTAAATCATATAAGAAATATTGAACTTAAGAATAAATGAACTAAACATATATGAAATAATGGACAACTTAAACTTGAATCCAATCTATAGACTCTTTCCAATAACTAATCATGGTAGGAATCAAAGAGAAATGTTGATAGGGCGCCAGAAAACCTATTCATCACAAGTAAGCCCAATGGAATGCTCATACCCTCCTTGGCCCCAAGTGGACAGAACATCCAACCAAGACCATCCCATCCAACTTAGGGTTGGCACACTTACATTGTGAGAACCTATTATTCCTCAAGTAAGTCCAAGGGTGTGCTCATACCCCCCTTGGCCCCAAGTAGACAGAACATCCAACCAAGATAATTCCATCCAACTTAGGGTCGACGTACTTACATTGAGAGAACTTATACTGCCCTTCCCTAACATGTTTCCTTGCCAACCTTACACATGATTTTTTAAAGAGAAACAAATAGATTAAATCAAATGAATAATTACTAGTAAGGATTAATAATTGTTGCAAGCATCATTATTGCATGATCGTATATATATATATATATATACTTTCAACCTTCCAATAATTACTTCATAAGAACATATGTATATATATGTATACATATATGTACACACACACACACACACACACACACACACACATATATATATATAAACTTATTGTCCAAATATATCCTTGCAATAATACTTAATCCAATAGATCTCTTATAATTTATTTCTTCTTCCTAGCCTATTGTTTTATTCAAATTCATTCCATTCCTTGATTGATGTCCTTTGCAAATGATTTGATTTTCCTTATATATCTCCATGTCTAAGTGAAATGATGCATCTTTTAGAAAGGAGACACTGTTTGAATGGATGTGTCTTTAGTTAACAAATTTGTCTTAGCAGCAATCACTGCCTTCTTTAATAATTACTTTTAATAAATTATATCTGAATTTATTTATATGAATCATTGCCTAAAGTCTTAATTTCTACCTTCAATAAATCGTTGCATAAGATAATCGATGCTATCTCATTCATTGATAAGATCTTATTTCTTGCTCTAAAGACTTGATCTCTACCTTATATCATTACAAACTTGGGTGCTAATTATATACACTTTTAAATTATTTTCTGATGTGTATGGCCAAGGTTGAAAGGAGTTGGCCTAAATAAATTTTATTTCTTTTGATTTCCTCACGGTGGTAATAAGGGTCATTCTAAGGAAGATGTGATACCAATTGTAATGTCCCCTACTTGGAGTATGCTTGAAATTTCCTTAAGAGACACTTACACAACATAGAATTGTTTTATAAATAATATTCCATAGTAAATCATATAAGAAATATTAAACTTAAGAATAAATGAAATATTAACATTTATAAAATAATGGATAACAACTTAAGATTTATGTATAGTTGGTTGGTGAGGCATGAGTGAGCATGGAGATGGCAATCCAACATAGAGATGCCAATGTTTTTGCTCTGGTGAAAAACAGATGGATTGATCATTTGGCTAAGTGTCAGAACACAGTTTTCAGTGTGCAAAGCATCAATTTTTTGGTTCGCATTAGTTCACCTTGTTGTATTTCTATCTACAGGTTCTAAGGTAATTTTGGTACATGTTTGAGGGCCTTAAATCCAAAGTTTCATGCCTTTATGTCCTCTTGTGCAAAAGTTATGGGTTGATAGTATATCGGGTTTGCTAGTGTAGAGTAGTTGTTTGGTTTGGTTCACACTTCACCACAGAGTAATATTTTGTTATGTAGATTTGAGGGAATGTTTACAGGTGTCAAATTAATGTGTAGTCCAACTGGCGTATGTTTTGGAGGCCCACATGTCAATTTGTGAATAATCAGTTGGTGTATTCTAGTGTTGTCTCACCAATGGTGAAGACCTAATATGTTTGAGGTTGTGCGGAGTTAAAGGAAGTGTTGATCAGTTATGTGGAAGCTATTATAGGTCCACCTCGACCTATTTGATGCATCACAAGTTTTGAATTAAGGTGTGAAGCATGAATGCTTGATTTTGAGCCAAAAATTTATTATTTTGCACGATACATCTAATTAGGCTGACCTAATTGATGTTGTAGGTGTTTTTTAATGTATTGGGTGTAATGTAAGATCATTTTTTATGTTGCAGAGAGGATATGAGTTGAAATTAAGTTGTGTGTGAATTCCTATTCAAAGCATGTGAATTTGATGCGAATGCAGAGTAGAGCAGAGTGTTAGAGAAGAATAATATGAACTGTTTTGATTTAGTGTTTTGAGCTCCAATGGAACTAAATTTCCTACATATTGTAGATGCACTTATAGCAGTTCAAATCTTTGCAATGAGCCACCCCTCTCTTTTATTTATCTTATTCTCTGGATAGTGAGTCCACCTCGCTGTGAGCCTTTCTATAATATCTTATAACTGATTATAATATATTGCGAGCTAATCCTCACCATGGTTTTTCCCTTGTAGGGTTTTCCACGTAAAAAATTTTGTGTTCATATGTTATGTGTCTTGATGATTGTTTTCATGGTTTCTTTCCTTACTGCAATTTGAATGTGATGTGTGGAATGAATATTTGAATGTTTAAGTGGTTTCAAAGAATATTGATTAACCCCCCCCCCCTCTCAATATTTCGGGTGTTTAACAATTGGTAGCAGAGCTTGGTTCCTTCATTTGACTTGATCACTAAGGTAGATGTTGGAGTTGAACACATGGCTACTAGGAGATATCCTACTCCTCCAGAAGAAATTCTTATGGTAGTATTTACTGAAGAAGATTGCATTGTTGATATGGAAGGAGAACTCAAATCTACCCTAGATAATTTGAATAAAGTAGAATTTGAGAACAGAGATTTGAAAAAGGGTCTTAGTGATGCAGATGAATGCATTAATATATTGAGAAAGAAACTCAAGAAAGCTACAAATAGGATCAAATATCTCAAGCAATCAAATGAGATCATTCACAACCTAAAATTGCAGATTGAAGAAAGTAAAAGAGTTGAAAACTACCTAAATACTAAACTGAAAGACAAATCTGAAGAATTCTGAAATCTTGAACAAGAACCTATAACCTTGAGATCAGATCTAGAGAAAATACAATACTTGATGAGATGATTGCAAATTAGAAGGAACCTAAAGACAAAGAAGGACTAAGGTTTGAGAAAGGTGAAAGCTCAAAGATAGATTGAACTCCAAACAAGACTGAAAAGAAGATTGAGGACAAGAAAAGCAATGGAAATTAGGTTTGAAATCAAAAGAAAGACTTCAAAAGACCACCAATCAAACAACCAAATGCACAAAGGTACCCATCTTTTATTTTTTTGTTATTCTTGCAATAAATTTGGGCATAAGGTTATGGAATGTAGAAGATGAATCAAAATGTTCAATCTTCTCTTGGTTAGCATTTTGCATGCAAAATATTTGGTCATAGAGCTAGTGAATGCAGAAATCAAATGATGAAAGGTTATAAAAATGGTATGATGTTTCAATATTCAATGGCTACTGCTATACATGCAATGAATTTGGACACAAAGCTAATCAATGCAGATCCAAAATGGGAAGAAGAAAGCTTGTTCAAAATGTCAAATGCCACAAATGTGATAAGTTAGGACACATTGCTAAGTTTTGAAGAAGCAAGAATGTAAAGATTGATCCAGTAAAGAAGAATGATCTAGTCAAAAAGGCTAATCCAGAAGAGATGGAGAAAGAGATGATGAAGATATGAAAAAAGAAAGAGGAGAATGGAGTTAAGGATGAGTTTGTGCCAACCTCTAGTGTAGATTTTTCCTCTGGAAACTAAGTTAAGAGTTTTGGCTCAGGGAGAGTTTTAACAGGCAATCATTAATCCCTTGCCAAAGATATGGTGTTGATGCCTTCAACACATGGATATGAGATGTAGGTCGATATGTTTGATCTATTGGAGAAAACACCAATGGAAAATATCAAGATGCAATAGTTTGTGGAGCAATTGAAGGTGACTTTGCATTTTAATTAGGGTTCATCAGCTTGTCACCTAACTTCAAATCAGTGCATTCTATATGAATTAGGTTATTCCAATAATTGATTTCACACTTAATCTAAGTCGCTTGCAAACGAGCATTTGAATAGAGATGAGCAGTGAAAGAGTGAAGAGAAGTGTTTCAAAATTCTTGTGCACGAAACCCTAACCGATTGCAATTGAAAGGTATTACAATTTTTATTTTCCCTAAGCTTTTGAATTACTTTCATTGTGTTGAAAAATGTATACCCCACAAGTTGTAGAGGTTGTGGATAGAACCTGTCCAAAATTCAAACGGCGCCCTAATAAGTCATTGATGATGGATCTGGATGGTGCATTTTCAAGCATTTTGTATGGTGTGTTGCATACAAAATATGTTAGGATTTACATTCATGCAAAATTGGAAGAATATAATCACTCAAATCCAGGTGATGTGTTGTCTAATGAACTCACCAGAGACCAATTTGAGTTGAAACCTGAGTTTGAGACTTTGGTGGAGAAGAAGCTCAATGTCTGGAATAATTTTCCTATATTTTGTTACGTGGATGAGTGGGTCAGATAGAACTTGAGAAAGATTCATGACAAATTTATGTGGCTAGATATTCAATATATAATCAACAAGGAAGCGATTAGGGTTGTTATGGGATTATGCTCAACCAGACCAATTTCAACGCTCAAATTAGTGAAGAATGAAATGGTGATGGAGTTAATAGACTTAAGGTATGACAAAAGAGCCCTGACAATCAAAGACATTAAGACCCTGTGGTGAAATATGCAATAATGGTAATAAGGTACAAGATATATTTCATAAAGGGAACTTTGTTTCTACAATCACCATCAACATTGCATATGAGATGGTTAAGAAAGGTTCTAATTATGATTTGTGTGAGTTGCTGAGGGAACAACTCCTGGAGAATTTGCATAAGACTATGGACTCCCGATACCCCTTCAAGTTTGATACTTTGATTATTTTTTGTTTTCTACTTTCTTAATGAGGTTCTTGTAACTAGGAGCATAGTGTGGTTGAAGGAAAGACTAGTGGCACATCAAATCAGAGACCACTTGATGAGAGTAGGTGATGAAGACACACAAAAGAAAAAACTATGGGGGTTCTTTAAAAAATTCCAAGAAAATATGCAATCCAGAGAAAGGATTCCTAAGAATGTGGTGGAAAAATATAAAAATGATATTATCTTTATGGTAAGGATTGTTACATATAATGGAGGTTCTTGAGCCTAGGACTATGTGGATCCTAGAAATGGGATATGAAGTTGCAGAGGATGTAATTGTTGGTCTGGCTAACCATATGCTAAGTAAGCCTAGAGACACCTCTGAGGAAAGATATTAATCATATCAAGAAAATTCTATAGAGGTGCACATGCAGCAAAGGGATAAACAAATAAAGAAATCAGTTGATGGTCCTTTCAAAGGAACAAGTGGAGAAAGCCAAAGGCATGTCTATCTCTCTGGGAGGTGCATCCAACATTAGAATATCTAGTAGAACATCTACCCCCTCTCTGGTTGCCCCCAAATCCTTCGGGACTTTTCCCTCTATCAGTGGATGAAAGAGAAAGGAGTCAACTAGTACTCTGCCTAAACAACAGAGTGTGCCAATGAAAGAAAAGGATCCTCCTATAAAACAATAAGGTGCCCCACAACAAAGAAGGTTCAAAGCTAAGGCAACAAGAGAAAAGAACCTAAGTGTTGATGAAGAAGAAGAGGTAGAAAAACAACCTCTCATGAGGAAGAGAAATCTAGAGTCTCTCAAGTAGAGACAAGTACAAAGAAGGTCAAGGTCAACATTGTAGATATAGATAATGAAGCAGAGGTGGAGAGACATAAAAAGGAATTTAAAATTTATGTAAGAGAGAAGAAAACCAAGTCCGGTAAAGGAGAAAAATCTCTAGAAGCAAAGAAGAAGAAGAAGGATAAGGCTTCCTCGATAAGAATACATAGCCCCATGAAATTAGATACATTGTTTAATGGCATAGTGGAGCATGAAATGTTGGAACAAACTACTGCCTTCTATACCACTGTGAATGACACATTGATATGTATACAATAGAAGAAGCAATTGTTAAATATATTGTTACATTTGATGTCAGAATAAAGGATATTGAAGGCCAATTGCCTGAAGATCTGAAAAAATGCATTGTATGCAAGAGAAGAGGCAATGAATGAAGATGAAAAGTTGAGATCATTTATCTTGGAGAAAGTGCTACTTTTTCTGATGAGGATAGAGATAAATTAGCTCAACTGTACAGTAAAGAGATCATAACTAAGCAAAGGGTCACTACCCTTATGAGTAGATATAAAGATGACATTGAGAGGTTAAGAAATGAGACTATGGAGAAAGTTGCCAACTTGGAAAAAAGGTTAGTTATGACCCCACACACTAAAGAAAATATACATGATTATGTTTCTATTCTGAAAATTTATATACCAAAAGATACATAGCAGGAGGATGCTCAACATGAGAATGATACAAAGGAGAATGAACAAGAAGACACTCCTTGGGTAGGAAAAAACATTATTGGAGAAGAAAAAGTTGAAGAGTTGCAAAAGGAGGATACTCAAACAGGTCACATCTCCCCTCCTCCATAAATAGAGAAGAATATTGAAGAAGAAGTTGTATAAGACAACCAGAAGATCAATGAGGCACAAAATACAAAAATATGCCTCCTTTGGATAACAATGCAAAATCAGTTGATGATGAGAAGAAGGACAAGGAAAATGCAGAGGTGAAGAAGGATGAAGGTAAGGTAAATATGGTTGGAGAATCTTCTAGAACATTTGGAGATTCATTGAAAAATCTATTGAGCAAGCAATTATTGTTCCAACCTATTATATCTGCCCAATTACTACAAATTCCTATGCAGCATGGGCAAGTGGATATGGGAAAGATGTCTCCTCTTCATAAGTTACAACTCGGTGATGCATTCCACACCTCCATCAAAAAGGAGATCTGGAAAAAACATCAGAAGAGTGTGGAGCTGATAGATGAAGCAATGAAGGTGTTGCAGGAGAGTATTCTTGGTGTTAGTATAGACAATTATTTATCCGGTGTGGAGAATTTGAAGCTTTTATTTGATTCTTTCAAAGAGTATTCTTATGGTCTTGAAGAGAAGTTGGAAAAGGAGATCAATAAGAAGATGAATGATAGAAGGTTGGCGGACATAACAGATAAATGTGCCATCGCATATGGCAAACTATAGAACAACCTTAGGGATGTGCAGAGTTGTGTTGAAGAGGCCAAGGATCTATTTCAATTTTGCTTGAAGTGGCCTAGTTCAACAAAGAACATAAAGGTTGAGATTGACTCCATTGAGCCATGGATCAATAAAGCATCTGGTGCCTATGATCCGGTGAATGATACAAATGGATCCACAAGAGAAGCAATTGAAGATCTGCATGAACAATTCTTCCAGTTGCAGGAACAAAGAGAAAAGATTATAGTGTAGTTTGGACAACTTAGAGATCTGGTGAATGCAAAGTTCACATCTATATTTGGTGCTCTTGCAGAGAAAGCAACAGAGCTAAATTTGGTACCTAATACTTCAGATGAAGGTGAAGAACTCCTCATGGAGTTTGAGGCTGTGAACCGCATGCTTAGACTGGAAAAGACACATTGAGAGAATGACAAGAAGGATTGGCAAGCACACCTTGCAAAATTGCAAGTGTTATACACTTTCCAATTGGACCATGTATATTTCTTTTCTATTTATACATTTCGGATTTCATTATATATATGTGGAGGTTAGAAGTTAGTATACCAGTGCAAATTTTGATCATTCTAAGCTAGATAGCACTGTTAGGGGGAGTTGCTTGGAATTTTTGAAGTTTGTTACTCTTGTGCATTTATGTATATATGAAAGTGGGAGCATAGAACAAAAAAATATGTATGCACCCTTTTCCCTTGATGTCAAAGGGGGAGAATAGTTTGGATAAGACATGGAGAAGAGTTGTTGCATGTTTCCATCAATAACAAAGGGGGGTATTATTGAAAGTTTGAGGAGATTGTCATTGGTATGGTTGTTGGCAACATGGGCATGATTATATACAGTGTTGATATTAATGTCAACATTGTGGTTTGATGTAAATATTTATGTATAGTTGGTTGGTGAGGCATGAGTGAGCATGGAGATGGTAATCTAGCATAGAGATGCAAGTATTTTTCTCTAGTGAAGAACAAATGGATTGATCATTTGGCTAAGTGTCATAACACAGTTTTTAGTGTACAAAGCATCAATTTTTTAGTCTACATTGGTTTGCCTTGAGGTAATTTTGTCTATGGTTTTAAGGAAATTTTGATACATGTTTGAGGACCTTAAATCCAAAGTTTCATGCCTTTATGTCCTCTAGTGCAAAATTTATGGTTGACAGTATATCGAGTTTTCTAGTGCAAAGTACCTATTTGGTTTGGTCCGCACTTCACTGTGGAGTAATATTTTGTTATGCAACTTTGAGGGAGTGTTTACAGGTGTCAAATGAATGTGTAGTCCAATGGTGTATGTTTTGGAGGTCCATGTGTCAATTTGTGAATAATCAGTTGGTGTATTTTGGTGTTGTCTCACCAACGATGCTGACCTAATATGTTTGAGGTTGTGCAGAGTTAAAGGAAGTGTTGATCGGTTATTTGCAAGCTATTATAGGTCCACCCCAACCTATTTGATGTGTTACAAGTTTTGAATTAAGGTGTGAAGCGTGTATTTTTTTATTTTGAGCTGACAAGTTATTATTTTGCATGATACATCTAATTAGGCTGACCTAATTGATATTGTAGGTGTTTATAAATGTAATGGGTATAAATGTAAGACCATTTTCAGTATTGCAGAGAGGATATGAGTTGAAATTAAGTTGTGTGTGAATTCCTAAGCAGAACATGCGAATGTGATGTGAATATAGAGCAGAGTGTTAGAGAGGAATAATATGAAGTGTGTTGATTTAGTGTTTTGAGCTCCAATGGAACTATATTTCTTGCATATTGTAGATGCACTTGTAGTAGTTCAAATCTTGGTAGTGAGTCAGCCCTCTCTTCTATTTCTTTTATTCTCTAGACAGTGAGTCCACTTGGTAGTGAGCCTTTCTGTAATATCTTATAACTAGTTATAATATATTGTGAGCTAATCCTCACCGTGGTTTTTCCCTTTTTTAGGTTTTCCACATAAAAAATATGGTGTTCATGTGTTTGTGCCTTGATGATTGTTTTCATGTTTTCTTTCCTTATTGCAGTTTGAATATTATGTGTGAAATAAATATTTAAATGTTTAAATGGTTTCAGAGAATACTAATTCACCCCCCCTCTCAGTATTTTGGGTGTTCAATAGTACTTATGTTGTGATAACCTATTATTCCTCAAGTAAGCCCAAGGGCATGCGCATACTCCCCTTGGCCCCAAGTGGACAGAACATCCAACCAAGACAATCCCATCCAACTTAGGGTTGGCATACTTACATTGAGATAACTTATACTGCCCTTCCCTAACATGTTTCCTTGCCAAACTTACACATGACTGCTTAAAGATAAACAAATAAATTAAAACCAATGAATAATTACTAATTGTTGAACACCCTGAATACTGAGAGGGGGGTGAATCAATATTCTTTTACACCATTCAAACATTTAAACGTCCAATCCACTTAGCAGATTCAACTATAGTAATGAAATAAAACATTCAACATTCAACAACATCACATAACATGTGAACACCAAGATTTTTATATGGAAAACCCAAAATGGAAAAAACCATAGCGACGATTAACTCACAATATATTATAACCGGTTATGGTATATTTATAGAAGTGCTCATTGTAGGTGGACTCACTATCCAAGTGAACTCACTATCCACTAAGAGAAAAAGAGATAGAAGAGAGTTTGTGGCTCACAACCTAGATTAAACTATTACAATTGCATCTGTCATATGCATGAATTACAATTCCAATGAAGCTTAATAAATTGACTTTACACACTTTATCTAATTCAGATCTAACATACCGCTTTCCTCTGCATTCGCATCACTCTAATATTCTACTCAACATTCACAACTTAAATTCGTAATATATTCACATCACTTGCATGTTTTTTATTCATCAAAACACCAAAGATGGTCTAGCTTATATATTTGCTTCAAGCATAACATCAATTAGGTCAGCCTAATTAGATGTAACATACAAAATATACAATATATAACTTGTCAACTCAAATCCTTCCATACATGTCTCACACCAAGATTCTATCCTTAAAACAATTTGAAATAGGTCAACATGGACCTATAATAGTTCCCACATAACTCTACAACACTTATTTAACCTTCGCATATCTTCACACCTATTAGGTCAGCACCACAGAAAACCTAATACAAAAATGCTTCAGTTGTATACCCATATTTGGATACGTATACCTCAAAACATCATGTCAGCTAGAATTCATACTCTATTAACATCTGTCAATGTTTCCTTAAGACCGCAAAGTCAAAATCCTATCCACAGAGAAGTGCATACTCTCATACTCATATGCATTGTACAGGAAATGACTGTAATTTGCCAAGCCGAACTTCTGTCATTCACAACTTTCAAACCAAAGCCCAAAACAAGATGGAATTCTAATATTAGATGCTTCTACCAACAAAAAATATTATGCTAGAACCATAGAGTGCAATGTTCATTTGTGGACCAATGCGGGCCCAAAAACTAGATGCTCTGTTACACAAAATTATTAGAATTGGCACTTAGTCAATTTCCATCACAAGTATCTTCACGGATCAAACCATCTAGCAAAATGGTCTTCCACAAATATTAGCATACAAACCTTCTAGTATGTTTTGTGATGTTAGATCCAACCAAATTGATCTGCACCAAATTTTTCACACCAAGATGCAATGTTGACATCAATGACAACACTACAATACATAATAGTATACCTTGTGCTTATCCTACATGCTCATGTTGCCAACAACAACATCAATGACATCTCCTAATTCTTCCAAAACTAATAAGGATTAATAATTGCTACAAGCATCATTATTACATTATCATGTGTGTGTGTGTGTGTGTGTGTGTGTGTGTGTGTGTGTGTGTGTGTATTTCTAATTACTTTCAATCTTCCAATAATCACTTCATATGAACAAATGTATATATTTATAATTATATTTAAACTTACTATCAAAATATATCCTTGCAATAATACTTAATCCAATAGATCTCTTATAATTTATTTTTTCTTCCCAATCTACTATTTTATTCAAACTCATTTCATTCATTGATTGATTTCTTTTGCAAATGATTTGATTTTTCTTATATATCTCCATATCTAAGTGAAATGATGCATCTTTTAGAAAGGACAAACTATTTGAATGGATGTGTCTTTAATTAAAAAAATTATCTTAGCATCAATCACTACCTTCTTTAATAATTACTTTTAATAAATTATATATGCCTTTATTTATATGAACCGTTGCCCAAAGTCTTAATTGATACCTTCAATAAATCGAAGCATAGGATAATCGTTGCTCTCTCATTCATTAATAAGATTAATCGTGGCTCTAAAGACTTGATCGCTACCTTCTATCATTACAAACTTGGGCGCTAATTCTATACACTTTTAAATTATTTTATGATGTAGTCGGCCAAGGTTGAAAGGAATCGGCCTGAATAAATTTGATTTCTTTTGATTTACTCATGGTGACAATAAGGATCGACTTAAGGAAGATGGCGATCAACGATTTGCTATGATCTCTTTATTTATTTTTGGGATTTGATTACTACTTTGGCAGGGACATGACACAGGATCAAGTTTGTCACATGTGAAATTACACATATCACAAAAGACTTTAGGTTGTTTGAAGTGGCACGAAAGAATGTATTGCTAAATCATCAGAAAGAAGACTTTAATTCAACTCAAATTCTACATAGAAAACAAAAAAACTCACCCTAATCTGGACACTTTGACAATAACAGAAAAAGTGCTTCATGGAGTAAAAAAGCTAACGTTAACCAACTCAACCTAATATCAGACTAATTAATGAGGCCCGCAGGGAGCAGACACCTGGTAGTTGCATAACTTCCTTGTTCTCATCGCCATGCAATCCACTTAGATCTACTTTCCATTTATTGTGAATTGATTGAAGGAGTAACTGTATGGAGATTGGTTTCACAAAATTCATAGCCAGAAATGAAGAAGAGCAAGGGAGCTGGAAAGCATGTGGTTTGTGCAAGGTGGCATTCCCTGTGCAGTTATGGCAAGGTGAAGGATGAGAGCATGGTGAATCTTCTACGTGATTTTAACTTTAAGGTAACGGTAGGGCCCAGACTAATGCACACAATGGGCACTCACTCCACAGTACTAATGGTGGTGGACAGCGTGGACTTTGACTGGTCGTTTCCTCAATGAGCTGTGAGGATGGTGTCACAGGCCATAGAAGAGGGGGGCTCTGCCTGGAGGGAGGGTAAGTCCGAGAATGTAATATTTTCCTACAAATTCTACCAATTTTTCCTCATCAACATGGTCAATAGCATGACGCAATTTGTGCAGAATCTTGAGATAAGTCACCTGCCATGGTTTCAATGAATTCCATTTTTGGAATCTATATGCGTCTGGTTCATTTTTTCTTGTGTTTTATTTCATTCAAAAATAATTCTAATGTTATTTTTTGTTAATTATGAATAGATTGAAGCAACACTTCTAGGGAAACTGGTTCGGGGTACGTGTAAGGGATGTGCCTAGACAGAGTGGGACACACCGGTATTATCTAGGGTTTTTAACATTTTCATTTAGTAGGTGTAACCATCTCCTACCTATGCGAAACAGGAGCTTTGATGCAGGGTATGTAGTTAACAAAAAGCTTGTCAGTTTATAATTATCGTTACTACACAATCCAATTTCAACGATTTAAGTATAAATTTCTTGGTATATCAATTTGTAAGTAGAGTACAAGGCTTTGATGATTGTTTTCATGTTTTATTTCCTTATTGCAGTTTGAATATTATGTGTGAAATAAATATTTAAATGTTTTAAGTGGTTTCAGAGAATACTAATTCACCCCCCCCCCTCTCGGTATTTTGGGCGTTCAACAGTACTTACGTTGTGATAACTTATTATTCCTCAAGTAAGCCCAAGGGCGTGCGCATACCCCCCTTGGCCCCAAGTGGACAGAACATCCAACCAAGACAATCCCATCCAACTTAGGGTTGGCATACTTACATTGAGATAACTTATACTGCCCTTCCCTAACATGTTTCCTTGCCAAACTTACACATGACTGCGTAAAGAGAAACAAATAGATTAAAACCAATGAATAATTACTAATTGTTGAACACCCTGAATACTGAGAGGGGGGTGAATCAGTATTCTTTTACACCATTCAAACATTTAAACGTCCAATCCACTTAGCAGATTCAACTATAGTAATGAAATAAAACATTCAACATTCAACAACATCACATAACATGTGAACACCAAGATTTTTATATGGAAAACCCAAAATGGAAAAAACGATAG
Organism: Sequoia sempervirens; assembly: GCA_007258455.2. Lineage (NCBI taxonomy): Eukaryota > Viridiplantae > Streptophyta > Pinopsida > Cupressales > Cupressaceae > Sequoia > Sequoia sempervirens. Next base: position 99,538 of record VDFB02075432.1, read on the forward strand.
CGAGGATTAGCTCACAATATATTATAACCGGTTATGGTATATTTATAGAAGTGTTCACTGTAGGTGGACTCACTATCCAAGTGAACTCACTATCCACTAAGAGAAAAAGAGATAGAAGAGAGTTTGTGGCTCACAACCTAGATTAAAGTATTACAATTGCATCTGTCATATGCATGAATTACAATTCCAATGAAGCTTAATAAATTGACTTTACACACTTCATCTAATTCAGATCTAACATACCGCTTTCCTCTCCATTCGCATCACTCTAATATTCTACTCAACATTCACAACATAAATTCGTAATATATTCACATCACTTGCATGTTTTTTATTCATCAAAACACCGAAGATGGTCTAGCTTATATATCTTCTTCAAGCATAACATCAATTAGGTTAGCCTAATTAGATGTAACATACAAAATATACAATATATAACTTGTCAGCTCAAATCCTTCCATACATGTCTCACACCAAGATTCTATCCTTAAAACAATTTGAAATAGGTCAACATGGACCTATAATAGTTCCCACATAACTCTGCAACACTTATTTAACCTTTGCATATCTTCACACCTATTAGGTCAGCACCACAAAAAACCTAATACAAAAATTCTTCAGTTGTATACCCATATTTGGATACGTATACCTAAAAACATCATGTCGGCTAGAATTCATACTCTATTGACATATGTCAATGTTTCCTTAAGACCGCAAAGTCAAAATTCTATCCACGTAGAAGTGCATACTCTCATACTCATATGCATTGTACAAGAAATGACTGTAATTTGCCAAGCCGAACTTCTGTCATTCATAACTTTCAAACCAAAGCCCAAAACAAGATGGAATTCTAGTATTAGATGCTTCTACCAACAAAAAATATTATGCTAGAACCACATAGTGCAATGTTCATTTGTGGACCAATGCGGGCCCAAAAACTAGATGCTTTGTTACACAATTATTAGAATTGACACTTAGTCAATTTCCATCACAAGTATTTTCACCGGATCAAACCATCTAACAAAATGGTCTTCCACAAATATCAGCATGCAAGCCTTCTAACATGTTTTGTGATGTTAGATCCAACCAAATTGATCTACACCAAATTTTTCACACCAAGATGCAATGTTGACATCAATGACAACACTGCAATACATAATAGTATACCTTGTGCCTATCCTACATGCTCATGTTGCCAACAACATCATCTCCTAATTCTTCCAAAACTAATAAGGATTAATAATTGCTACAAGCATCATTATTGCATTATCATATATGTATGTGTGTGTGTGTGTATTTCTAATTACTTTCAATCTTCCAATAATCACTTCATATGAACAAATGTATATATTTATAATTATATTAAAACTTACTATCCAAATATATCCTTGCAATAATACTTAATCCAATAGATCTCTTATAATTTATTTTTTCTTCCCAATCTATTGTTTTATTCAAACTCATTTCATTCCTTGTTTCATTTCTTTTGCAAATGATTAAATTTTTCTTATATATCTCCATGTCTAAGTGAAATGATGCATCTTTTAGAAAGGACACACTATTTGAATGGATGTGTCTTTAGTTAAAAAAAATTGTCTTAGCATCAATCACCACCTTCTTTAATAATTACTTTTGATAAATTATATATGCCTTTATTTATATGAATCGTTGCCTAAAGTCTTAATTGCTACCTTCAATAAATCGAACCATAAGATAATCGTTGCTCTCTCATTCATTAATAAGATTAATCGTTGCTCTAAAGACTTGATCGCTACCTTATATCATTACAAACTTGGGCGCTAATTATATAAACACTTTTTAATTATTTTATGATGTAGTCGGCCAAGGTTGAAAGGAACCGGCCTGAATAAATTTGATTTATTTTGATTTACTCATGGTGGCGATAAGGATCAACTTAAGGAAGATGGCGATCAAGGAGTTGTTATGATCTCTTTATTTATTTTTGGGATTTGATTACTATTTTGGCAGGGACATGACAGGATCAAGTTTGTCACATGTGAAATTACACTTTGACGATAACAGACAAAGTGCTTCATGGAGTAAAAAAGCTAACGTTAACCAACACAACCTAATATCCGACTAATTAATGAGGCCCATAGGGAGCAGACACCTGGTAGCTACATAACTTCCTTGTTCTCATCGCCATGCAATCCATTTAGATCTACTTTCCATTTATTGTGAATTGATTGAAGGAGTAACTGTAGGGAGATTGGTTTCACAAAATTCATAGCCAGAAATGAAGAAGAGCAAGGGGAGCTGGAAAGCATGTGGTTTGTGCAAGGTGGCATTCCCTGTGCAGTTATGGCAAGGTGAAGGATGGGAGCATGGTGAATCTTCTACGTGATTTTAACTTTAAGGTAACGGTAGGGCCCAGACTAATGCACACAATGGGCACTCACTCCACAGCACTAATGGTGGTGGACAGCGTGGACTTTGACGGGTCGTTTCCTCAATGAGCTGTGAGGATGGTGTCACAGGCCATAGAAGAGGGGGGCCTCTGCCTGGAGGGAGGGTAAGTCCGAGAATGTAATATTTTCCAACAAATTCTACCAATTTTTCCTCATCAACATGGTCAATAGCATGACGCAATTTGTGCAGAATCTTGAGATAAGTCACCTGCCATGGTTTCAATGAATTCCTTTTTTGGAATCTATATGCGGCTGGTTCATTTTTTCTTGTGTTTTATTTCATTCAAAAATAATTCTAATGTTATTTTTTTGTTAATTAAGAATAGATTGAAGCAACACTTCTAGGGAGACTGGTTCGGGGTACGTGTAAGGGATGTGCCTAGACAGAGGGGGGCACACCGGTATTATCTAGGGTTTTTAACATTTTCATTTAGTAGGTGTAACCATCTCCTACCTATGCGAAACAGGAGCTTTGATGCAGGGTATGTAGTTAACAAAAAGCTTGTCAGTTTATAATTATCGTTACTACACAATCCAATTTCAACGATTTAAGCATAAATTTCTTGGTATATCAATTTGTAAGTTAGAGTACAAGGCTTTGATCTTTAGGATAGTTTATTGGCTCTGCAAGGAAATGCAACTAGAAGCATCGTATGTTTCAGAAAAAATGAGGTTGTCTTGTATTGACAAGTCTAGCGTGTTGCAATAGAGATGTCATGTGTAGATAAAAATTGTGTTGCCTTGTCTAGCTTAACATAATTCTATGGTGTTGAGTTCTATTGATTTCTCAAAAGAGGAAAGAAAAATCAAAATGAAGACAAGGCATGAATATTTGAACATACAAAGATTCCATAATAAATCGCTGCAATAAAAATTTGTTATCAAAATCCAAGCTTCTTACCTGTTAGAAATAGTATTGTCAGAGAAGTTTTGAACCGATGCAAATGTCCAACTCGAAAGCTTCTTGGTGGGGTGATCGGTTAACAGCTCAGTCTATTTATGTAAACTGGAGGCGGTGATCAAGGGTAGCTAAAGGGAATGTATAACTGTGGACAGCAATGCAACATTAATACAATCCTCTAAAAGGACATAATGTAGCTAAAATCATAATTGCAGCCAAATCCAAACCGCGTACAAGGCAATGGAAGATATTTGTTCTAATGAGATTAGATGTGTGCATTAAAATCCACTTATTTTTTCCTAAGCCTCCAATTTTTTCTGAGACACAATTTTTGGGTGGAGTGAGGCAAGCCATTTGTTGCATTTCTTCATAATGAGATAAAACGTTAATTCCTAGAAATAATTTTTTTGATTCATGAAAATAAATTTTTTGATTATCGTCAAATGGTATTGCAGCATGAGATAGGGGAGAGGGGCCCATAATGGAGCAAGGTCTAATAGTGGGGATAGAAGTAGTCCTTAGTGGGCCCCATAGTGGAGCATTTTAATATCCAATTGCAAAACACTTTTTATCCATAAACTACACAAAGTGACAAATCATATGATGCCACATCAGCGCACCAATAACACGACTTAGTGCACCACTATCGGTCTCACCTTTTTTTTGTGCCTTCTTGGATACCTCAACTAAAAGCATGCTAATGTGTCATCATATTTGATGATGTGGCCCTAAAACGAAATATAGGAGCACGAGTTGCCAAATAAACTTTTGTACAAAATTGGGAGTGATTTGAAATTTACACGTAAGATTTTGAGAAACGTGAAGTTAGGGTGCTCCACTATAGGCCTCTTTCCCCTAGATATTCTAAATATTTGTGGACTGGGAAGTCCAAAGGGGAAGCCTATCAACTAACTCCCTATAATGAATCATTGACTCCCTCACTCCTCGAGACTTAAGAAATAATTTTATTTCTTTTTGTCTTCTCCTTAGGTAATCTGCCCAATGTTGGGTGCCTCTACTAACTCTAGGGGAGAGGGGCCAATAGTCATGCACGCTAACTTTGTGAGCATGCAACAATTGCCTGGAATATCCTAGGACCTTCATTTTTTTTTAAACGTGGACTAGCCTCTTATCTATCTATTACTAAGGTTTGAAGGTGTGACTCATCATGCAACTTGCCACATCAGCACATCTACTAAGAAGTGTCCAAATTTTGACCTTTTAAAGATTTGATTGAAACTTAATCATGGTGCCCCTAGTAGTTGAACAAAAAAAAAATGATTTGTTGCTTGTAGAATATCATATTTTTATTTAAAATAAAACTTATATGCAACCTAAACGTACCAAATATCTATTGGTAACTATAAATCTTTGTTATCTCTAACATTTATATTCAACATAAATGGACCAATAGTTGAACACAAAAAACACTATTTTTGTTATAAAAACAACACACAATTATTTAAAATACAACTTATATCAAACAAAATGAACCAATAGTTGAATACTAAAACATTTTGAAAATCCTTCACATTTAATGGAAAAATACATGGTATTTACTGTGCTCACCTTTTATATTTGTGATAGGACGGATTATTAATATGAAATACTCCAATGCTTGTACATTGCTACCCCAATAGTTATACACATTAGAACAATATTTTTTCACTATGAGAACAATACTTGTTTAAATCACTTGTCTTATTTTATTAAATGAGCATTTTATTTTGTAAATGATACACTTATATAATATTCATTTTGTAGTTGTGATATTTTATTTAAGACAAAAATATTTATTTCACCGTTTCATGGGTGTATTTATGCTTTTTTTATATAACATTCATAGGTTCTCATGTGTTCAAGTATGGGTCCATTTTGACAATATTTGATTTAGTTGGTATGAATTTTCCACAGTCCATGAAATTCGTAAGATTTTGGATTCAACTGTCTCTGAAAGAAAAACAGATACAATTGAATCCAAAAACTTACTTTCCAATATTTGATTATTTTTCTATTTGCATGTAAACTATTACTATGTGGTAAGACTGGTTATTATAAGCACAAATGCTATAACAACAATTGAACCCTGTAAAACTACTGACCCCTCTCCCTAATGTCTACCCATCTACAGTAGTTTTCTTCTCATTCTTTTAATTCTATCTGATCGAACAGCTCCCCTTCAAAAGCTCGCCCATCTGCTTATTTTCTCAACTACAAGCCTAATGCAGAGAGAGAATAGGGGAAACTTGATGAAAGCAGGAAGGAAGAAAAACAAACATGGCGGCCGCCAGAAAGGGTTTAAGGGGCACGATATGGCAAGGGAAGGTCGCATGGCTACCACCAATTCGGAAGGAGAGTGAGAGAGCACAGCCAGCAAGGAAGGAGGGCGAGTCGGGTTACCTTATTAGCTTTTGTTCTGTTTTGGTCTGCTTCTCAGTTGTTATCTCTGTCTAATGGCTTGGGGTTTGCAGGTAACTTGCGACAGAATGAAAGGACGCAATTTCCTGTACACCCCCAGGACGCGGCTATACAGAAAAAGGATTACGGACTCTGCCTATATCCTTTTTTTTGTTCTGTTCTTTATCTATGTTCATTTTCTACTCTGTTTACTTACACATATTTTGCCCTACTTGCCTGACTTCGTGCGAGCATTCCAAATTTTAATTTTCTTTTCTTTTTAAATAGATTAAATTCAAATAGAAAATGCAAGACAGAACTATAGTTACATGCACATCCCTGTAATTATTTCGATGTGTTTATTTATTTTCTGCAACTATTTTATACGAGAGGTACAATTATGCTTGCTCTACATTTATACAACATTTTAACAGGGTTTATTTCAACTACAATAACAACAGAAAATCTAAATCTCGTGTACAGACTCCTACATCCATTTCTACGGAACTTGCATTTTTAGAACAAAACATCAAACCTAAAATTCGAGAATAGGCTATATATTTGCATTACCACTAGAATATCTTATTTCCTCTGAAAAAATATATCTATATATAAATATTATCCTGTACAATGATAACAGAAGACTATATTTATATTCAATTTAATTTACTTTCCAAACTAAATGCATTATTTCTTATTTTAAAAGCAGGCTAGCATATTTTCTTTCTGTGCAGAATAAGTATTAATAAATATAACCAACATTCCTTTCTTTTACGTTCTCGAAACAGAAGTACATATCTTTCACTTAAGAAAAAAACAGCATGCTTTTATTTCAAAGACCGGATAACCACTTATATGTCAAGTAATGTACATATTTTAATTCATAATAGAACAATGCATCTGAACTTAAAACAGAATGCATATGGACAAATATTCAAGTACCTCCTTCCTTATCCTACATTCTCTAAACAAAATACATAAATTTCTCGCAGCACAGAATTACAGACTTTTAATTCAGACAAATACAAATTGTGTTCAAAACAGAAAACTTTATATATTTGTATTTTCCAATAGGATACCTGTGTATTTTAAACAGAATAATGTTCTTGCATTTACATGTAACTCTTCTCATACATAACTCTAGAATGACATTACATTCAATGTTTACACAACTTCCAGCCAAGAATAGTTCTACAATAGTGAGGACTTCAACATCCCATTACACAAGCATAATACTAAGACACAGTTGCAACTCATCCAAATTTGCTAGTCTTCACAGTTTCACCAACCTACACATAACACAAAACAACTTCTCCAAAGGCCTTGGTGGTGCTCACTACCCAACCATTGGCTAGAAAACTAACCACTTTCGAGCTAGAAGGTATCCAATAGAACCAGGTACACACAAACAAATAACCACAACATAAAAAGATAAATTCTTACACACACCATAATCTTCACAGTTTCACCAACCTACACATAACACAAAACAACTTCTCCAAAGGCCTTGGTGGTGCTCACTACCCAACCATTGGCTAGAAAACTAACCACTTTCGAGCTAGAAGGTATCCAATAGAACCAGGTACACATAAACAAATAACCACAACATAAAAAGATAAATTCTTACACACACCATAGTCTTCACAGTTTCACCAACCTACACATAACACAAAACAACTTCTCCAAAGGCCTTGGTGGTGCTCACTACCCAACCATTGGCTAGAAAACTAACCACTTTCGAGCTAGAAGGTATCCAATAGAACCAGGTACACACAAACAAATAACCACAACATAAAAAGATAAATTCTTACACACACCATGTTGACACCCAACCCAAGGATTGACACACTCACACAAACCTTCACAAGGTTCTCATAGAGAGAAGTGAGGGAACATCTCAAACAATGGGGAGTATTAATCATATATGTAAATAGCTTCCATAGTCGCATTTTCTCACAAAGGCCACTTATCACAACCATCTCCTCTCCACCCATACACCAAAATTTCAAAATACAATTTAGGTACTCTTACCCATGGGTACTCATACCCTAGTCACTCTCAAAGGAATGAAGCAACCCTATTGAAGGTTCTCCCTCTCCATCCCACACTTGGGATGCTCTCATTTTGTGGGAGAGCAAACCCATCACAACCCAACCCACATAAAACACACAAAACATTGCACAAGAACTACACAAAAGATTTCAATTGCAATGCACATATATTTAACCAAATTTCTCAAAGAAAACTTAAAGAGATTGAAGCCAACCCTGTCAAGCTAAAACCAAGAAGAGATTGTTGTGGATGAGCTCCAAGTTTTTTTTCCAATTCCTCTTTAATGCTCTCCTTTCAAACTCTTCTTCAAAATTCTCAAAACAAGACCAAGCAAAAAAAACCCCCACTTCATCCTTCATTGGATGATAAATACAAGTTCAAATTTGAACTCCTTGAATGACCTTCCCACTCACTCTTCAAGATACGCTCTCCTATAAATACTCATGTATGGACTTTGGGAGTGAGGAGTGTACTTTTACAATGAACCCCACAAGTTTTACAAAGGTGGCTCCCACATGTGAGGGAAAGCTCATAAATGAGTTTGGTAGAGTGGAAGTAGGATGTGACAAGTCAACATCCCAATCCCCAAAACCTTAAATTTGTCCACCCTCATTAAGACCTCAAAAAAATGTCATATCTTGGGATAAGCTCAAGATTATAAGTTTAAAAGATGCACAACCCATGGATACCTGCCCTAGGACTCTAAAACCCATAAAATACTTTTAAAATGACATTTTTCAGCCTTGAAAAGGCCCTAGGAGGTTAAATCTGAAACTGACCAATTAAAATGCCAACTCACATCCTAGTGGCCCAAGACAAGACAAAAATTCATATAACAAATATTCACATTCACATTAAATTTTTGAGACTATAGTCCCTCCAAATGGACTATAGTTTGGTTTAACATGGTTAAGCACATAAGGTTCCCTTGAATACCTTTAATTCTATTGGTCATGGATATACCTACACACTCCATTTACACATTAATTCATTCAATTTTAAATTTATAGCCGAAACAACTGAATTGAACACACACATTCACACAAGTTTTTACAATTCAATTTGCATAGAGATCCCACTAGATAACTTCCAAAATCAATTAAGTACTTAGATATCCATTTAAATAACTCTTAAATTCGTATTCATCGCAATTGCATCATAATTTACTTAAGCATCATATTTCATCAATTTATCATTAATATTCAAAATTAGATTAAACGTCGTCAACTAAACCAAGCATGTAGTTTTAATCATAATCATAAATGCAAAATCAAATGTCTAAATCCTTATAGCATCAATAGTATCATTAGGTATCATCAATGACTAATAAAAAAATAGTCTAAAATAATAAGTCTATCATAAAGGTGGGCCTCACAACTACTCTCATGCGCACGCCACTTTCATTGCATGTGCTAAATTGCTCTGCATAAACTTCACCTTCCCATGCATAGCAAAAGATGAGTTTTGTTATTTGGCACATGTGTTTTTCTAGTTCTTCTACCTCCCATTAATGACCCCTAAATGCAATTAAAGCTCAAAATATCCATGTATACCATCACTCTCACCTCTACTAACTACCTATAATGTCTCACACACTCCATTCAGCGTAAATCTAATGACACATTCTTTATTTTTCCTCAACTCCTAGCTCTACTTTACTTAATAAACTCTTAAGGCTAAAGGTAAAAACAAAATATTTTCACCATAATTGACCACCCTTATTTATTCACCCACAACCCCCATTCCCCCCTCCCCCGATCAAAATTTTCACCCCCTTTCATCTCTTTTCATCTACTTCATCCATTTTTCTTTTGTTACTCATTTTCTCAGTGTTACCCCAAGTTTTTGGGACGGGGATGGCAAGGGACAGCAGTACGAGTCCCCAAGTTTCTGATTTTTCAAGCCAAATTTGGGGACAGCGGGGGGACGGCTATATAAAATATAGAAAAATTAAAAATATATAGGGAAACTTTAAATATTCATATGAAAACATGGATAAAGCATGCATATATACATTATAGAAACTTAGCATATAACATTTGTGTGAAGAATTCATTGTCAATACTCAATATGCATTCAGAATTTAGAATTCATTGTGAATATGCATGTGATATTAAACATAGTACACTGTTGTTGTCCCCTGGCCGTCCCCCGTCCTCGAGACGTTTCCAGGACGGGGACGGGGACGGGGGGGTTTAGACCCGGGGACACGTCCGGGGGTAACACTACATTTTCCTCTTCTGACATTTTTCTCTTCATTTCTCCTTTGAGAGATCACTTGCATTATTTTTTCCTAACCTCTCAAAAAATTATCATCCCTCTTTCTTGCAACCATTTTTCATTTTTCTAACTAATCGGGTCATATCAACATCCTTTTCATCTCAAAAATACTATATTTTAGTTTTCTTTGAAATAGCATTACTTCTACTCGCAATGTTGTCTCAAAGAAAAGCAAAATGTAGACACCTAAAATCATCTCTCAACATTTCTATTGTCATTAATTCCCTTTACATCAACACCTAAATTAATTAATCTAAGTCTTCCTCTAACATTATAAATAAACTAGGACAATTTATTTAATTAATCAACTATTTTATAATCTTCAACCTTGAATAAATAAATCCATTTATTTGAATTCATCATTTCCAACAATTAAATAAATATAGCATATTTAGTTAATTTGTATTTTCCCCCTCAAATCATTAGTTGACTAAAATTAATTATTCAATCTAACTAATTATTTGCAAAATACAAAACTTGATTAATCAAGAAAAATCTTGCTCAAAATTTAAGATTGCACATGTCCAAAAAATGACTTGCATGTACATAACCCCAAGCTTCACAAGCCTTCATAAAGTCATCTCATCAAATCTTGTTCATCCATTCAATCTAAAAGATCCTAACCATTCACATAACTCTAAAAAAAAAAAAATATTCCGAAAGGGTTTAAATTTTATCCTTACCATCCATCTTTCTCCAAGAAGATCTCTACCATCCAAATCTCTTTGATTATGGAACTCCTTTTGTGCACCAATTACAAAAATGTCACTTGGAGACTTCTCATAGCTCCAATCTTCTTAAACAATCTCCTCCATCAATCTTCTAAATTAATCCTAACCCTCGATCTTCAAATCCTCAAGACTATAAATAGTTCATCATATGAACTGTTTTCATAAAGACTTACGATGCATTGTTATGTTGTCAATTTGAATACCTTACACTCTCCATCACACATCAACTCATCTTGAGCATATTCACACTTTGTGTGCAACAAAAAACTTGTTGGTAAGGGACTTGTTATAATTTTCCATCTTTCATATATAATCTTTTAGCTCAACCAAAGGTTTACAATTAGACATAGAATAAGATTTGAATTGATGATTCGAATCATATTATTTGTGTTCTATGTTTGTTTATTGACAAAAAGTATGCAACAAGCAGAAGATTGTTTGAAGTATGTTGTATACCTTTCATGTTTTATGTTTGGTTGAGGCTATAAGACTAGTGATTGGAAATTTTTGGGTGCATGCATGGGTTTTTAATTTTTTGCCCATTGTTTTAATGCATTAATTTAATTTGTAAAACTATTTTTTGATCTGCTATTAATATCCACAAATGCATGCAGGTTGAGGAAGAGTTTTATTATCGTATTGTGAATGCCTTAGTTTTTATGCAATGGTGATGGAGGTTACCATGTTGCATTTCTTACTTGAAAGAATTTTTCCAAATAAAATACTACAGACTGTATGCTTTGTTTTTTATTTGCTTCAAATTCTATATATATTACTTCTATTGGGAGAATTACTCCTAAGAAATAATCAGAATCTGCTCCTGCAACTGAAACACTTTCAGCATTATTCTAAATAATGCTAGGACCATCTGACCTAAAAACAAATGCCTACAATTCCATAAAACCTTTGAATAACTGTAAGTCTAAAATTCCTCTCAATTTCCGTCTAATATTGTCACAAGATTGACATCTTCCTAATCTTCCTTGAATTACACTACGAATAAACACTTCTGCTGATGCTAATACATTACCAGTGCCTGTCTGGCCTCCTCCAGCCATGTCTCATTCAGCCAACGGATTTCAGCCTGAAATCCCATCTCAAACAGAAATTCAACATTATGTGGCACTGGATACCAAATTTCACTGCAAATCCCCATTAGAACCTAGTGTTAAAGTTTTTCCCTCTCCATTAGTTCAATTATAATAGCTCAGTACAAGTTCACCTTATTTACAAATTCACTTTTACAAAAATGAAAAATCTGATTTTTTAATGCTCCCCCTGATTCCACGCGAAATCAAATGTACTAAAACAATACTTCTTCCCTAACATGATACTTTGTGCCTGAATGCAAGATATAAAGGAAAAACCCAAGTAGGCCAGAGGTCATACCTGTCCCCAGGGTTTGTCTGGTCTCGTTAAGTCATTGGTCCTTATGCCTTATAATATTATATCTTCCAATGCTGACAAAATTCTGCATGGAGCCTCATACAAAACAAAAATCCAACTTGACACTGCACCAGAAACTGTGTTTCCCTGCTAATTTCCATTAGAAGAACCTGATATCAAAGCTTTCCACTCTTTACAAGCTTAACGACTCTGCAGAAATTCACATTGTTTAGAAATTCAATTTTACAAAAGTTCAATTTCTTATTGGTTACCCTGATTCCATTCTAAATCCAACTTTTCTACAATAATATTTCTTCTGTAAGATAATATTTTGTACCTAAATAGGAGATCATAAAAGGAGACCATCCAGACTGCCATGCGTTACAGATCATGCTCTTTCCAGTGTCTGTCCGGTCTCACTAAGCCACTGGTTCATGCGTCTTGGATCTTCCAATGCTAACATTGTTCTCCTTGGTATCTCATATCAAAGAGATATACACCAAAGTCCACCTTTAATCCCCATTTAAAGAACCCAATGTCGAAGCTTTACACTATATACCATTTAATTTCTAAACTTTGCACAAGTTCAACTTTTCTACAGATTCAATTTTAATGAAGTTCAATTTTTTAAGCCTTACCTTGATTTTATTATAAATCAAACTTTTATTAAACAATACTTCTTCTCTAAGCTTATTATTTGTACCTTAATCCATGTGTTAGAGACTAAGCCTGTCAGTGGTCTCATTCAGCCATTGGTCCCTGCTGCTGGGATCTTCCAATGTTAACAGACTTTTAATTAGTCATTGTTTCCACACTAACTCTCCAAAAAGTTAATTTAGTATCTGCCAAGCAACCTCCATACTGGTATAAAGAATATTTGTGCTCTTTTACCGTGTAGTAGCAAAGCATATTGAATCTACCTGGGCAGTAACTTTTAGTCAGCATCAAGGATGTGATGGAGTCAAGAAGCAGAACTTCATAGTGGTCACCGTTGTTAAAATTCTCTGCTTTTATGGTTGAATGAGATGAGCTCAAGTTGTAATCATCAAGGATTTCGCACTGGAGACCAGTGTTATAACCCCTGTGAGACATGTTACATGCTAATATGTACGAATGTTGAATGCTTGAACAAGATATCTGATAAACTACCACATCTATTTCTGAGTGTGGCATAGGTGCAAGTCTTAGGTGAATTTGACAGAAGAGATGCTCCCATTCATTGCATCAAAGGCAAGGAATCCCATTCAGGGAAAATTTATCATTCTGCTTTTAAGGGATGACAATAATTTGACTTGACATATTAGCATACATTGTCAAACCCTTTTAAAACATTTCATCATATAGCTGCACATCCCCCTACATATAGCCCTTCTTGGAGCAACCATCGAGGAATTCAATATAGGCAGAAATATTAGGAACCACTTCTTTTTCTTGATTTCCTCTGAGGTAAAGCCTACCTTCCAGTTGTTCAATTTCTCCCGATGGCCATTAACAATAGAATTCTAAATGACTAGCTAAAACAGGGAGTCTATATGAACCACTGCACCACACAATTACTAAGCATCTCAAAGATTTTTCCTGCCCTATAACAATCCTCAATCATATTTAGCATTTCTTCCAGTCCAGTTACCGCTGCCCATATCAGACCTCAAGTCACCATCTAAATTAGATACTTTCATAGCTGCCTACAAATCACCTCTGCTTCAGCTTTCCTTAGCTAATAAGTGGTAGCAACTGACATCAGGAAGAAAACCCTGTTTCTCCATTTTATTTAAAGGTTGTCTGCTTCCTAGAATTTTTCTTCCTAGCTATACAACCTAGCAATAGCTTTGTAAGTATCAAATGTAGACAAGCATTTTTCATCCATTACATCATGATCTTCCAGAGTATCAACCATATTGCCATTTTCAGATAAAATGCTAAGTACTGCAGAACATGTACCATTAGTGGGAACTATATCTCTGCTAAGCATTTCCATGAAGAGCTGCTTCACCTCTCTTGTGTTTCCTTCCTTGCAAAGGCCATTTATAACTACATCATAACTAAATGCATTTGGCACAAAGCCTCCGTCTTTTGCCTCAGAAAGTGAATGTAAAGCCTGCTGTATATTACCTTTCTTGCAATGCCCTGCAATTAGGATATTGTATGTGGCAGAATCTGGAACCAATCCATCTTTCATCATCTGATTTTTCAGGCTCTCTGCTTTTTTCATTTCTCCATTCTTACAAAATCCATCAATAAGTGCATTGTAAGGAATGGTGCTAAGCACAAACCCCTTTCCACGAAGATCATCCAGAAGTTCCAAAGCTTCCAACAAATCACCCTTCTTGCATAAGCCATCAATCAATGTGGTGTAAGTATAACAATTGGGAACCAGATTCATCTTCAGCATTTCATCAAACATCAATTTTGCTTTCTTGATCTCACCTTTTTTGGAAAAACCGTTAATGAGTGCAGTGTAAGTAATAGTATCTGGCATGAGACCTCTCTCCAACATTTCATTCTGCAGCCAAAGGCCTTCCTTTGTTTTTCCCTGTTTGCAGTATCCATGGATCAGTATGGTGTAAATAACACAATCCGGCACCAAACTGTCTTCAGCAATGCCCTTTTTCAATAGCCGCAATGCTTGTCTAGTCCTTCCCTCCTTGCAAAGACTCTGTATGAGTGCTGTGTAAGTGACAAGATTGGGTACGAATCCTTTCTCCACCATTTCATTCCTTACTTGGAAAGCATAATCCAGCATGCCTTGCTCACAAAAACCATTTAATATCATATTATAAGTAGCAAGGTTGGCTGTCAAACCCATTGAGGACATCTTTTGTAGAAGCCTCTTTGCCTCTTGAAATTGCTTTGCTTTACAATACCCAGTGATCAGTGCAATGCAAGTAATAGCATCTGGTTTTAAACCCTTCCTATACATCACATTGAATAGGGTTAAAGCTTCCTTCACATTGCCTTTACTGCAATGTCCTTCGATGAGAGTGTTGAAAGTCACAATATCGGGAACAAAACCATTTGCAACAATTCGAGTAAAATAATCCATTGCCTTCTCAATTTCTCCCCACTTGCTAAGAGAATTAATCATTATGTTCAAAGTATATCTGCTAGGAGAAATTTCATAGTGGATCATTTCTCTATAAAATTTCCAAGCATGCTCCAAGCAATTTAATTTGACCAGCCCGGAAAGCATCTTATTACAGGATAGAACAGTTGGCAAATACCCATGAATTTTCAGCTGATGATATGCCTCGAGTGCTTCTTTCAGCATACCAGACGACAAGTAGCTCTTGTAAAGTAAATCAAAAACGAAGGGAGCAGAATCCCAACCTTTGAATGTTTTTAACAAAGATTTCAATACTTCAAACACAGAATCAGTATTGTTTTGAGCCATTTTATGAACATATGGCTCTATATAGATAAATCTACCTGCTCTAACTAGCGCTTCCAAAATGGCAGAATATGATCCAATTGAATGCTTGACTCCCTTTTCCTTCTCAGTCCAAATGAAGAATCTGAGAGCCAAATCAGCATTACTGAGCAAATGCTGCAAAACCCCTGTAACCAAATGGCCATTATTTAATTTGGATGCATATTGTTCCAGATAATCCCATTGGTCACGCATGAGAGCAGCACAGATATTTTGGATAAGCCCCTCTTCTTCTAGGGTTAGTCTGGGAAAATAAATGAAGGACAACGCAGAAGATTTCGAAATGGGATGAATAGGGTTTACACAGGATGGGCTTGTATGGTACCAGCAAAGTCCCAAATTGGGTCTCTCACTGTAATGTATTCTCGATACTACACCATTGTAATTGATATTTAAGCCAAAAGAAGTTGAGATTTTGGCTGGGGAAAAAGCTTGCAGGCATCTATAGCGTAAAACAGTTTTATTGATAAATCCGAGAATCATAGAGTTAATATAGCGCTTGGAACTGTCTCTTATGGAATGTTAGTGAAAATTTTACAGAAGATTTAATTGGAAAAACGAAACTGAGTAAAAACGAGTTTCATACCAGAGAGCGCGAAGACCTGTATAATTCTTTCACCGCTGTTCTGATAAACTGGACGAAGATTTAACCTATCGGGTTTTAAATGGATGAAGAGAATTCCAAGATTTAAAAGATATATTGCTCAATTCAAAGTGTTTGTTTTCCTTCCTATATTATCATTTATAAAATAGTGTTACACATACTTAAATAAATGTTATGTAGGAGAAAAACTTACTAGTTGAGTATTCTAATTTGGTGCTTCTCAAAATCTTATTTGAAAATTTCAATTCACTTCCAAAATTTTACAAAATTTACTTGGTAAGTCCCCTATTTAGAATCAAGGTTTTGAGATCACATCATCAAGTATTGTTTTTGTAATATTGTAATAAACTAGCATATATATTTAATAATATATATTAAATACGTTGAAAGATATCCTTCTTGAAGCGCTTATTATATTATTATGTGAGAAATTGATTAAAAAATAGACGTCTCGAGAAGGATATCTCTCGATGTATTTTATATATATTATTAAATATATATATGTTAGAAACATTCACGACACAACATGCAAGACATTAAATTAATTAAAGGTAGGGTTAAGATTGGGGTTAGCGTTAAGATTAGGGTTAGTGTTAGCATTAAGGTTAGAGTTACAGTTGCATTAAGATTAGAGTTAGAGATAGAATTAAAGTTAGGTTTGGGGTTATGTTTAGGGTTATTAATGTCATTGTAATTACAGTTGTTAAATAAAGCTTAGGGTTATGCTTATAATTAGGGTTAGAGTTAGGATGAAGGTTGCAATTTGGGATAGAATTAGCATTTTTATTAGGGTTAACTCTAAGATATCCTTCATGATTATAATTAGGGTTACATTTAATAACTCTAACCCTAATTGAACCTTAATTATATGAAAGTTATCTAACCTTAGCCCTAATTTAAATTTAAATATAGCCTTGACATTAAACCAAACCTTAACCCTAAATGAATCCCAAGCCATAAATGAACCTTGACCTTAACCCTAACCCTAATTTAACCTAACACCAACCTTGATTAAACCCTAACCCTAACCTAATTTTAACCCTAAACTTAACCCCAATTGAACCCAAATCCTAACCCTAACCCCAAGTTTTATCCTAAAATTGTAATGCTAACTGAAAACATTAATCCTAACCCTAACTCCAATCATTAACCCTAATCCTAATTGAACCCTGACCGTAAATGAACCCTAACCCTAGTTTAAACTAACACCAACCCTAATTAAACCCTAACCCTCACCCTAACCTAACCCTAATTGAACTCTAACTCTAACCTTTGTAGATCATGTGCTTGTTCTTCATCCATCCTTCTTCCTTATCCACTTGTTTCTTCTTCTACTTTGAAACTTCCTATCTATTTCCTCTTTTTCTTACTACTGCAACAAAACTTTCAGCTTCCTCATATTCACTCATTTCATTCACATAATTCATGAGAAAATTAGAATCACTAATTAACTCACAAGATGCAAGTTTTACCTCATCTTTTATTGTTTCAAATTTAGTGTCCTCTTCTTCAATGTTCTCCATTGTACTCAACCCTTTTGTTGCTGCTACAACCTCTTTAATATTTGTTGCAATTTTCTCTTCCTCCTCACTCTCTTTCTCTATGCCTTCCTCAAAACATACTTCTTCAATATTTTATCCTTCTTTTCACTTGCATACACAACTATGATAAACTTTTTGCCTTTCTTCTTTGGCATTTTGTCAAACACTTGCCACACACTCTCAATCTTCAACTTCTCAGGTATAGATTACATCACATTCGGCAATTGGTCTACACACCACACACACTCCACCCCCAAGTCCTAGTGCAAACTGCCTCACGTTTGGAGCTCTACCTTCACACTCAGGAACTCTTGCTCTGATACCACTAATGAAATAAAATCCCCTTACAAATCTGAAAACTCATAACACAACTCAAAATCTCACAACATATGCAAGAAGGAAAACACTATATTTAATTGCAGCAAATATGAATTGGGATTACAATATGCGGAAGCTCATAAGCTCTCTTACAACATGGGTTTTCTGCATACAAAAATCTGCAACACTTAGAGTCTTCAATCCTATGCTTAATCCAGCAGCATCTAGTTATGTAAACCTGCAACTCCTCCAAAGCCAACTTCTCACAATGACAAGGCATCAATATATAAAATTTTGTGCAAAGAAACCACTATTGGTTTCTCAAATCAACCTCCACTAAACCACCAAGAAAACTCGTCACTTTCTACCTATCAGTGCTCTATCATTCTTCAAAAAAAATTAAAATGGTTTATGGGTTTGGTGTGCCTCGTTTTCATATTTTCATATCACTTTGAAATTCTTAGTTTCATTACCGTATGAGAAATTTATGGTTGTTTTACTAAGACTAGGTCTCACAATTACAACCTAGACATGCAACAACATGCAAATACATGCAAGGCATGCAAATGATAATGCAAGAACATGTAAGAAAAGTGGTACCCTCTTGTAAATGAATGCCCAAGAATCATATTCCCTTTGGAGATGCTTTAGAAACATTTATCAAAGCATAATTCCTTCAAAAATTACCTCTTCAAATCACCATAAAATATTTATTCTCCTAACCCCTAAGCCCTTATTGAAAATAAACAAAATTGAAATAACAATATTTTTGGTGGCACGGGATTATCATTTCACCTTGGATGCTCCTGCATCACTAACATGCCTCAACACGCTTCCACAAACTTTGAAGATGCTTTGCATGTAGTGTAAACACCAAGTTGACCATTACCCGTGCAAACACCATTAAAATTTAAGTACACACTTCCTTTGATTGATCCATAACTTCCAGACAACAAAATTCAGCTAAACACAATCCAAAGAAGATCCTGAAAACTAACAAACTTCTTCGCAACAAATTTCACCTAAGGAATGTACAAGGTTTATATACTTAGACAACTCTGCCAAATGTTGTAACTTGGAAGGCCATATTTTCAAACACCAAACCATGAATTCTCTTGACACGGGTAAGAGACCAACACCATCAAGTCTCACTCAGAATCACAAGTCCCGAAACACAACTGCGGAGAAATGTGGAGCAAAGACATTTCTCCCAAACACCTATGTAATGAATAGTTCACACAGTGGTGAACACAACTTCTTTTGTACAATGATCCATCACCACAAATTCTAAATATAGCATCTTTAAACACTTGTAACCAACATATCTTCACCACACAAGTCAATCTTTACCCTAGAAGAAATGTGGAGGAAAACTATAGCACACCTCTGCAGCAATCTCTCTCAACCACTACACGGTTGACATCAATGACAACACAAGCCTGTTGACATCAATGACAACACATTCATACTTGCAACGATCTACCCCTTTGTCATTGATGCCAACACAAGATGTGAAAAACCATCAAAGGCGACTCTCCTTTCTTTTTTATTAATTAGACAACTCACACAACATTTGTCTCTCCCCCTTTCAACTTATTCTTTTTCATGTGCTTCACTCTCCCTTTGACAATAATGATTAGACAACATACACAACTTTCTCCCCCTAATACCTTGCACTTGCACTTTTTCACATGATTCTCTCTCCCCCTTTCACATCAATGGAAAAGGATAAAATGTTTTGCATTATTTTCCCCCTTTGACATTGAACCAAGATACTTGCTATTGCTCCCCCTTAGACAAACTGCTCATTACTATTCTGCAACAAATTTTACTACTCTGAATACTCTTTTCATTAAATTGCTTTAAATACTCTTTTCATTACTACTCTAAATACTCCCCCTTAGGAGCACACGCCAATCTACAACAATCTGCAATATCACTACCTACTCCCCCTGAGAAGTATCCACCAACATCAGTCTAGAATAAAGGATAGATCATGAGATCCACTAGATTGATGCATCTTTGTATGCATCTAGTTCAAGGAAGGAGGAGAAATGACCTCGACTTCTCCTAGAGATACTCAAAAGTATCCTTAGGAAGAGCCTCGATGAATATGTCAGCAATCTAATCATTTGTAGGAACATATTCAAGCTTCACTTCATTCTCCACAACCTTCTCTCTTAGAAAGTGATATATGATTGAAATATGATTTGTCCTTGAATACATCACTAGGTTCTTTGAAATATTTATTGCATTTGTATTATCACAAAAGATAGAAATAGGCTCATCATACACCACTCTAATATCCTTCAATGTTTGTCTCATCCACAACACTTGTATGCAGCAAGATGCAACTGCAATATACTCAGCCTTTGTAGTAGATAAAGAAATTGAATCTTGTTTATTATTTAGCCATGACACCAACCTACATCCAAGAAAGAATGCACCACCACTTGTACTTTTTTTTTCATCCACACAACCAACCCAATCTACATCTATGTAAGCAATCAATGTGAAATTAGTATCCTTTGGATACCACAAGCCATGATCCAAAGTTCCCTTTGGTATCTAAATATCCTCTTCACTGCTACAACATGTGACTCTAAGATCTTCTTGAAATCTAGCCACAAGACAAACTACATGCATGTTATCTAGTCTAGTAACAGTTAGGTATAGCAATCCACCAATCACAGATCTATTATATCTCTGACCATCCTTAGGGGATTCATCATTTTTGCTCAATTTACAACCAATAACTATTAGTGTAATTAATTAATTATTACACTTGCATAAGTTTACTTAGGTAATATTTTAATTCCTAAGTTAATATTTGTCATCCTTATCTTGTTGAGTTATCTTGTTGCTCAAGATAAGATTAGGGTTGTGCATGCTTGCTTCTATAAGCAAGCCTCATCTCATGTAATTATGAATTCCTGAATAATATTATTTGCACATCTTCTTGCAATAGCTTTGTTTTTTCTGATTTTCTCTTCTGTGGAAGATTTTTTGGTTTTCATGTCTAATATTGGTTTCTAACATGGTATCAGAGCCTTGATTTGCAGCCCCTTTTCAAATTTTTGAGAAAATTATTGCAGAGTTCATTTGAGATTCCTCGAGGGTTTCATGCCTTGAGTTCATCTATGCAACGTTTTGGATTAGATTGAGCTTCACCATTGGATTCAGAGCGTTGGAAAAAGTCAAGATTGGCTTTTATTTTGTAGATTTTGGTCATCATTTGCAAGATCCATGAGGGTTTGAAGCTCGGTGATTTTTTGGAAGCTCTAGAGGTAGTCAATTTTTTGGAGCATTTTGGGCATAAACGAAGGTCACCATCGCATTCGCAGCAGCCAAAAACCCCAAGATCGCCTTTCGTTTCATAGATTTTGGAGAAAGTTGTTTTTGAGGCAAAAAAAAATTCCACGGAGGCCGTACGGCATCCCTAGCTCACTTCCCAAGGCATGAAAAATGAAAAAAAAATAAAAAGGGCATTTTTTAGGAACTATGCCTGCGCCTCCAGTTATAATCCATCATTTGCAAGATCCATGAGGGTTTGAAGCTCGGTGATTTTTTGGAAGCTCTAGAGGTAGTCGATTTTTTGGAGCATTTTGGGCATAAATGAAGGTCACCATCGCGTTCGCAGCAGACAAAAACCCCAAGATAGTCTTTTTTTTCATAGATTTTGGAGAAAGTTGTTTTTGAGGCAAAAAACTTTTGCCAGGGAGGCCGTACGACATCCCCAACTTGCTTCCCAAGGCATGAAAAAAGAAAAAAAAATCAAAAAAGGGCATTTTTTAGGAATTGTGCCTGCGCCTCCAGTTATAATCCATCCGCCGCCACCGTGCCACTGGGTGGTCACCCATATGCCACCATCATCAGCCTCTGCCACCCAAGCATCGTCGTTGGCCTCCTCAACCCCCACGAGCCCCTTTCAACTCTACCACGGTCCTATGGGGGACCAGGCACTATGTGCCCAGCCCCCGACCACCCACAATGCCAGCCCATAGTCCTATGGAGGACCAAGGGCTCCGCCACAACCCCATCCTGCCAGCCCTTGATCGCGCATAGGACCAAGGGCCAAATTTTCTTTTTAGCCCCCTGGGGGCCCTGTAGGCCAAATTGGCCTTCTTAGAGCAGTTTTCACTAAAACGGGCATAACTTTTGCGTACAATATCATTTTTTTGCAAACAAGATACCATTGGAAATCTGGTTCCAAGTACTATCTTGTGGTGCATTTTATTTTTTATTATTTTTTTCTTTAGTTGAATTTATTTCTGTTTGAAGTCAGATGTTCATTTATGGCTTCCGAGCTCATAACTTTTTGCCATGATCTTCAATTTTTTCCCTCTTTGCAGCATTGGAAAGGTATTGAGGAGCTTTATGTTATTGTCCATGCACTTTTTTTTGTATATGTCTCAGTTGATCATTATTCCATATTTGTCCCGATGGTTGTTTTGGAGATTACTTGGATATTTTGGCAGTTGGAAAGGTGAAACTTGAATCTTTGCACTTCATTTCAGTATCACATCATCTTATTTTCTTTTTATGCATGTTTTGCATTCTCTCCTTTTACAATCATTGGGTTATTGTAATAAATGAACTGAGATAAAGTTTCATCAGCGGGGTTTCTTGCATAATAATCTAATTAGAGTGTGCATGCACTTTGATCTCCATCTTATTTTTTATGACAACTCGCATGGGTTGTATCTGGTTTCTTAGTTTCTTTTGGCCACATTCTTTCTCTAGCTTGACACATATCAAATTCACATCGGTTCACACTTCAAATTGGGATTTTATGGTTATTGATCTGCATTGGTTCAAATCCATCTCAATTTGAGGGCCATGTTTTTATGGTTAATGTTCTAGAGTCTTTATGGTACTTGTTCCCATGTAAGAGTTTTAGTCTCAGTTTGGCATCAGCATCAAGATACACAGTTTATAGATTCTATCATCATATCATCTACTGTTGCTTTATGGATTCCAGGGTTGTTCCAGTTTGTGAGTTTTCCAGTGTTCCATGGCATTGGGTCTGTTATTGCATTATTATGATTTCGCCTGAGTCCTTCAGTGACTCTCATTTGGTTTCTTATAGATAGAAGTATCTTTCCTTGCTTTCTGGATTGTAGCTCTAGTGTTACTCCATAGTGTTCTTCTAGTGCTTCTTTACAACAGTCATCACATTGTAGGGGGGTTTTGTCCCACTAGGTTTTCTCTACCTCATTTATTGCATTTGTACATAGGTACCTGATCAGGCCTTGTTGTCGAGACACATTCATGCTTTCTTGCATTCATCTTAGTTTTTAGATGCATGATTTTTTAGTCTCCCTAAGTTGCACTTATGGGGGGTGTTATTGTAATTAATTAATTATTACACTTGCATAAGTTTACTTAGGTAATATTTTAATTCCTAAGTTAATAGTTGTCATCCTTATCTTGTTGAGCTATCTTGTTGCTCAAGATAAGATTAGGGTTGTGTATGCTTGTTTTTATAAGCAAGCCTCATCTCATGTAATTATGAATTCATGAATAATATTATTCACCCATCCTTGTTAGTGTAATTAATTAATTACTACACTTGCATAAGTTGACTTAGGTAATATTTTAATTCCTAAGTTAATAGTTGTCATCCTTATCTTTTTGAGCTATCTTGTTGCTCAAGATAAGATTAGGGTTGTGCATGCTTTCTTTTATAAGCAAGCCTCATCTCATGTAATTATGTATTCCTGAATAATATTATTTGCACATCTTCTTGCAATAGCTTTATTTTTTCTGATTTTCTCTTATGTGGAAGGTTTTTTGGTTTGCATGTCTAATCTTGGTTTCTAACAATAACCATGGGAGTACATACCAATTTGGAGTCTTCCATTCCAAACTTCTTCAAAATTTCTTTGGCATACTTTGACTGTGAAATGAATATGCCTTTATTTTTTTCATTGATTTGTAGCCCAAGGAAGAAATTCATCTCCCCAAACATATACATCTCAAACTCTTTTTGTATCTCTTCTACAAAATTCTTGCACATAGCTTCATTTCCTCCAAAAATTATATCATCAACATACACAACTACAATCAAAATTTGATCTTTCTCTACTTTAAAGTAAAGATTACTATTTGTGGTACCTTTATTGAATCCTTGTTCTATCAAATACTTATCCAACCTTGCATACCAAGCTCTAGGAGCTTGTTCAAATCCATATAATGTCTTCTTCAATCTGCAAACCATATTGGATTTCTCTAACAATTGAAATCCTTTTCGGTTGTTCCATGTATACTTCTTCTTCCAACTCTCCATTCAAGAAAGCGGACTTCACACCCATCTAATAAACTTTAAAATCCTTATGTGCTACAAAAACCAAACACATCTTGATTGCTTCCATTCTAGCCACCAGAGTAAATATCTCCTCAAAGTCTATCCCTTCAACTTGTGCATAGCCTTTGCACACAATCCTTTCCTTGTTTCTTACCACTTCTCCATTCTCATTCAATTTGTTTGTAAACACCCACTTAGATCAAATTGTGTTTTTATTTTCTATTCTTCAGACAAGTTGCCAAGTCTAATTCTTCATCTCTTTTGATATAGCATTTGCTTCCAAACACTCTAAAGTACTTGATAGTAGGGATCCTTCCATACCACAACTCATAGGGAGTCTTTTACTACTTGTTTTTGCCTAAACTCTATTAAGTATGTAAACAACAGTATGAATTGTTTCTCTCCAATATTCTTCTAGTAGATTAGCTTCTTTCATCATATTCCTTGCAGCTTCTTAAATAATCATGTTTTTCCTTTCAACCACTCCATTTTGCTAAGGAGTCTTAGGGGCAGACGCGTGCCTCTTTATGCCATGATTCTCACAAAACATGTTAAATTCATTGGAGGTGAACTCTCCACCTCTATCAAACCTCAAACATTTGATCTTCAAATCCATTTCATTCTCAACCATAACTTTAAATGCTTTGAATATATTTAGGGCTTCATATTTTTCTCTAAAAAAAGTAACCCATGTCATTCTAGAATAATCATCAATTAAAAGCATGAAATACCTGTCACCTTGTTGACTTCTCACTCTTGTAGGACCACAAACGTTTGTATGCACCAATTCCAACAATCTTTACCCTTGAAACTTCTTCTTGTTCATTTTTCAATCTAACATTCCTTGCAGATAGTGTTGATAGGCTTTGTAATCTTTGGAAAATCTCTCACTGCTTGAACTAAACTGATCCTAACCAAATTATCAAAATTTATGTGACACATCCTCCTATGCCATAGCCAACTTTAATTAATCTAAGTCATAAAACAATGACCACCAGCACCCTTGAGTTGATAAACATTTACATTTGTCCTCTTTCTAGCAACAATCACATTTTTGGACCCTTTTTTGATCTCACATCCATCACCTTGAAACATAAGATTATATCCTTTGATACACATTTGTCCAACACTCAAAAGATTATGCCTTAAACCCTTGACATAGTAAACATAATTAGTATTATGTTTTCCATCAAAACTGATTGAACCTATTCCACAAATCTTAGCACATGAATCATCTCCAAATCTAACAAGTCCTCCATCATATTTTTCAAGCTTAACAAACTTACTCTTGTCTCCAGTCATATGATTTGAGCAACCACTATCAATGATCCAATAGTTCTTATCTTTTCTAACATGAAAAACAAATACCAAAGTACCTTTAGCCTTAATCTTTGTCTCATTTATCTTCAAAGCACTTTCCTTCACACATCTTTCAGAGTTAGTAGAAACAAATTCATCTTTTAAAGCCAAGAACAAGCATTCATCATCATCAGGATCTCCATAATTAGATTCCTCATCAGAAATACCAGCATCTTCTCTAACATAATAGCTTTTCTTAACTTTCTTACCTTTATTCTCCTTGTTTTTGTCATTCATAGATATGTTTGGGCATCTTGAAGCATAGTTACTTATTTGTCCACAAGTAAAATATTTGAAAGGTAACCTACCTTTATACTTATCAATACATCTTCTCATCCTTCTCACAAAGTTAGTATCATCGATATCATCCTGAATTGGTTCTTCAGTCTTCTCTATTTTAGTAGTCTCAAAAGTACTCTCAATCTTTGTACCATTTCTAGTACCAAACTCTCTCATCTCAAATGCAATTAAAGAGCCATATAATTGATCTCTGGAATACTAATCTAAATTTTGAGATTCCTCAATAGTAGTAACTTTATAACTATAAGCTTTAGTAAGGGTTATAAGAATTTTCTTTACCACTTTAGCTTCTTTAACCTTTCCTCCAAGACCTCTAATTGCATTGACAATTTCATCAACTCTCTACATGTAGCTTGTGATATTTTCTTCTTCAGACATTTGTAGGTTCTCAAATTGTGTCTTCAAATTTTGCATCTTAGCTTGTTTGACCATAATATCTCCTTCATAAATACTTTCCAGCTTATCCCAAATTTCTTTAGCAGTTTTCAAATCCATAACTTTCACTAATTCAGAATTTGCAGGACTACTCACAAGAACAAACCTTACTTTACCATTTATTTCATAGGCCTTGATTTCATCACTTGTGCTCATTATATTTACAAGTATAGTGTAATTAGTCTTCACTGATTTCCAAACATCATATCCAAGGTAAACCAAATATCCTTCCATCTTCATCTTCCAAAATGCATAGTCTATGCCATCAAATATAGGGATCTTTAGGTTCTTGTTCGCCATCCCATATCTACCTCAAGCTATTAAGCTTTTCTCTAAGGAACCTTGCTTTGATACCAATTATTGAATGAAAAATACAACTAAGGGGGGTGAATCAGTTGTATCTTATCAAAACACAAAAACCCTCATTAACTTGCAGATCCACATGCATTCATTAAACCCTTAATCTATTATGAAGTTTTAACATGAAAAGCAGATAACAAAAACTTAAACAACTCAACACCACACACAAAAGAAGACCAAATTTACTTAGAAAACCTAAGAAGGGAAAAACCATGGTGAGGATTAGCTCATAGTATAAGTAATAGCAAAATGTGTACAAAGGCTCGCTGCCATAATAGGACATACTGTCCAGAAAGGCTCACAACTAAGGCTCACTGTCGAAATGAAAAATAAGATAGAGAAGAAATTTTACATAGAGATAATGATCTCAATGCAACAAAGATTCCAGCAAACACCTTTGCAATCTGTTTAAATGATTGTAGACACCTTCTGGTCACTACATCTGGTAATCCAACACTTGAAATTTTGCACTACTCTGCTCAATCACATCACTCGCATCATATACTTTGCACACACATCTGTCTTGCATCTATCTTGATCTCCTTCAACAATTCAACCCATACTTATACCGTCCTCAACCTTGAAACCCTTTCCAAGGTCAGCAATGCACCTCAAACATTTAAATTCAAATTAGGTCAGCACCAAAACATTCCCATGGTGGATAGGAATAAAGGCAGATCACACAAATCCTTAGCTAGGACCCAAATCTGTCCTAACATGCCTCAACACACTTCCACGAAATTTGAAGATGCTTCGCATGTAGTGTAAACACCAAGTTAACTATTACCCATACAAACACCATTAAAATTTAAATACATGCTTCCTTTGATTGATCCATAACTTTTGAAAAACAAAATTCATCTAAACATGATCCAAAAAGCATCTTGAAAACTAACAAACTTCTTCGCGACAAATTCCACCTAAAGAATGTACAAGGTTTGTACACTTAGACAACTCTACCAAACACTATAACTTGGAAGACCATCTTCTAGAACACCAAACCATGAATCCTCTTGAAACAGACAAGATACCAACACCATCAACTCTCCCTCAAAACTACAAGTCTTGAAACACAACTACAGAGAAACATGGAACAAAGACATTTCTCCCAGACACCTCTGTAATGCATAGTTCACACACTAGTGAACATAACTTATTTTTTACAATGATCCATCACCACAAATTATGAATATAGCATCTTTGAACACTTGTAACCAACATATCTGAATCACACAAGAAGATCTTCACCCTAGGAGAAATACAGAGCAAAACTAGAGCATTCCTTTACAAAAATCTCTCTCAACCACTACACAATTGACATCAATGACAACACAAGCCTTTTGAAATCAATGAAAACACCTTAATACTCGCAACACTAACTGGATCAATTTGGGACCAAACTCATCACCTAAATCATGGCCAAAATGAAAGATCATTTAATTCAATCCTAGGCTTTAGAAAAGTCAATCTTGAAAAAGATGGCATATTTCTATGAACACTTAGCCAATGTCATACTTCCCAAATAGCATTAATGTTATCTATAATATAATTTGATTTGATCAAACTAATTTTCTCTATCCAAATGAGTAGAGGAATAAAATTGAAAATATGGAGCACGAGAGCTTGGCTATGATCTTATAAGAAGTGGTTAGGAGATTGATTGATCACTAGTTTTCAATCTCCTCAAAATTATAAGCTTTAGGTACTAACTTGATACTTTATTTATAATAGCACCTTGGAAACCTATAGCATAAGATTCATTATAAACCTATAACAAGTGGGTGATCCCACATAGTGTGTTCCACTTTTTGGCCAACATGGTACTTTGAAATCAACATTTTTCACCAAATCTTCACTTTATGATATCTATAATAACTAAACCGTTTAGAACTTGAAGATGATGTGAACTAGTGATTTTATATATTTTGCCTATAGATTATAAATATATATTTTTTATGAATTTAAGAAATAATTTGTTATCTTTTAATAATAACTTATTTTTTATAGTTAACAATATTTTCTAAAAGTGTTGTTACTTCGTTAAAGCATGGATTTATTTGTAGAACTTGAATAAAATTATAAATTATTAAACATAGATTCATAAAACCAATATCTAGTGTGAATAGATATTTTTTATAAATTTGTGTCGCATAATTTTTTTAATAACTTTTTGAAGTGAGATTAAGTATAATTCAAACATAGTTACTTTGATAATGCATAACTTTTTTTGTATACATTTGAATTAACTTCTTTTTTTTGTTGAAATAAGAATATCAATACCTAGTGCACAAATATTTTTCAAAAAAATATTATATGTTTTACTATTTTTCCATGTGTGTAGAATAAAGACCTTGACAATTGCTAAAAAACACATGCTCACTAGAAAATAGAAAATAAATATAACAATAAATTTAAATATATTTAAAATTATACTCATTGGAAAGCTTATTTTGAGCTCTACAAGCTTACAAAAATTGTAAACCCATGATTGTAAACATAAATTTGTGAGGAAAATATGAGGCCTAAGATGAAAAGGTCATTTTTTGGACCTTCAAATGAAGGTATGTAATTTACAAGAAAATAATTTAAAAAAACATTTGAACAAAGGTAATTTCCATAAATTTGAACGTCCCTTTATATTTCTTTCATGGTAATTTTCATAAAAGGAATAAAAATGGAACTATGAAAAAAGGTTCTTTTTTTACCATTTATTGAAGTTACCTTTATTTCAAGGGTTTTTAACATTTTACATCTTTGAACGAAGGTGATTTTTGACTCACCTTCAAATGAAGATGTTTCTTAATTTTTACTCCATCTGAATTCAAAATATGATGTCCTAAGTTTGAGACTCACTATTGTGGGTTTACCTAAGTCAAGACTAGCCATGTTCCATAAAACCTTAGAAAACTTACATAAGAATTCATCACAACAAGGGCCTTTTCATTGGACATTGAAAATATCACTTCTAAAAGACTTGTTATTGTGAACAATTAATCACATTTAAGGCTCTCTTTGAAGTAGACAGCCCAGTGGAAACCACATTCACATATTGTTGAAGAGCTTTCTTTATCTCAAGTGAAGGCAATTATGCCTAGAAAGGTTATTGGTAGTTGTGGTCAACAAAATCTTGAAGAATGATAGGGAGTTCAAAGAGAATTTGTTTCCCTTCTTCAAAATATTTGATCTTTTGAGAAATATGGTAAGCTCAAAGGGATTAAAATAATTCTTTAGATATATTATTCTAATTTTAATCCAATGAAGGTGAGCCTTCAATTGAGCACCCCAAGCCATATGCATAATTAACAATTTTCTTCTAGTAGCAGAGCTAAGTGATACACAACTACAAGGATTATAAGAATGGTAATGGTTCCAATTCAACAATGGAATATTAAATCTATAAGGTGGTGGTTTCATATGAACAACAACAAAAAATCAACTTGTGCCCATATATCTAGAGAAACTAATATTTATGTTTGATTTTATTGTCCTTACAAATAAACCTAACGAATATTGAGAGTTGGACATGACTCAAGGTTCCAAATACACAATATATGACCCATTATGGGTTGATGAGTTAGCGAGGATGTGTTTAGAAAGAATGGTGTCCTAGGACCCTTTAGTCCCACCATTTTCCACTCAATAGAAAATTGGATAAAAAAGGATATATATGATAGAGGCTCAATTGCTAGTCTATAAAAACTAGTTACAGAAAAGATGTGTTGTCTAAACACAGTGGCTCCATCAAGGTGATTAAGTATTATTTTTGTATCAACCTACAAATAATTCCACATAAACCATGGACAATTAGGTAACTACCAACATTGAAATCAAAAAGATGTAATTTATTGCACATATAGTACCAATCTATTCTCACTCATCAATTTCCCAACATAAAATGGTTGCATTTATCATATGTGAGCTTGACCAACTTAAAATTGACACATATGATTCAACAATTAGAGTAAAATGACTCTACAATTCATTTCCAAGGAAGATATTTTTCAACATCATTGGAGGCATAAATGTTATTAACCCAAACATAATGATTGTTAGCATTAAATAAAACCCATAAAGCATTGTTGGCTAGGGTCACACCCATGGGCCACAATATATTTGGTTTTCACCTCGTTAAAATGAAAGTGACAAGTCCTTTTTTTCCTACATCATGATCACCCAATAAACATAAGTCACAGTAAGAAATTTGGAGACAATCTAAAATTTTCTAGTAAGGAAAAGGGGATTGGTGACCCAATAGTATAATTTATTTAAGGTACATGAAAGCACAACTTGCCACAACATGAAAAAGGAAGACTAGAAGGCAAGAGGAGTTCCTAAAAGGTGAAATATCTCCCTTTGATTTATACATTTTCATCCATAAGAGTCTAATCATGCAGATCTAGGAAGAAAAGATTGGAGACAAAACTATATTTTTCCCACTAGATACTAGAACTAGGTGCAAGGTAGAATGTGTTCAAATATTGCAAGGTTTGGTTAATATTATCTTAGTTCTTCCAAAAGAGTGAGAAAGGAATCATCAACAAAATTTCCATCAACAAGATGAGAAGAAGAGTTATGAAGATAATTTCCCTTGACTCTTCATTGGAAATTGTGTTAGTAATTAAATAGTTAAATTCTTTAGTGTCCATCATATAATTCACTAGGAAAAAAGGGTAGCCCTATCTAATGGAGTAAAAAACCCAAACTAGGATGACTATGAACCATTAATGGTAAGGAAAGATAAATAATTTGAACTAACTATAGGAGGTTGGGGCCAACCACAATACTTAAAGCATGGCTAGAATGAAAGGCCGTTTAATTTGGCCATAGACTTAAACATAGTCAATCTTGAAAAAGATGGCATGTTGTAATGAACACCTAGCCCATTTAATATCTTCCTAAATTTAGCATTAATGTTAACTAGAATATAGTGGGACATAATAAAATTGGTTTTCCCTAGGCAAATGATTAGAGGAAATGAATGGAAAATATATAGCACAAGAGCTTTGTGTTTAGGAGAGTGATTGATTATCAATTGTCAATTGTCAATCTCCTAGGGATTGCAAGCTTTAGGTATGAAAGGGTGAAAAATGTGTGCGTTATGAAAGGAGGTTCACTAAAATGATAACAAATAACCCTATTTTCCACTATTTCATTCAAGAAATAAGATCCAAACAATGAAATGACTAACAACCAAAAGGTGAGTCAAATCAAGGTATGAATCTACAAATTTCCCTTTTATTCTAGGAAGGGGGTATGAGTCAAACAACACTTTGGGGAGAAAGATTAAAAATAGCAAAACAACTCCAAATTGACTTCTACAAAGTGCATCTGGAATATTAAGCTCAATTTTGATGGAACCAATAGTCAAATTGCAGTTCTAAGAATGGGAAAATGATGTGTACCAGTCACCAAAAGTACTTTTTCAAAGAAAACTGAGGACTCATTCACCCTATGGCGAATGGGTCTTGGCTAGGGCTCCTAAAAATTTGTTTCTGGGTTTTGTTCTGCTATGTCTGTACTCCCAAGTTCTCGAAGCTTGCGATCAGAAAGCCAGAAATAAATCCTGTAAGTCAATTTCCATGAAATTGCAAGAATGATGAAAACTTTGACAACTTTGTAATTTTTACTCTTCAATAGATCTTCCACCTAAAATCTGTAAACACACATCAAGAGAGAAAAATGCTATTTGTTAGGTGAATGGGGGTTTGCCTTGGTCAAACCCCATTTTGGTAATTAAACCTTGTAATGTTCAAAATGAAATAGCATGAAGGAATGATGAATGAAAAAATGCAATGTCACAACTCACCAAACCCTTATTTGAACCTTAGAATATAGATCTTCAACTTGCATGAAATGACTTCAATGGATGTGGATCTTGATCATGAAACTTGATTTGAAACAATTTCTTTGAATGATTGAATGGATCTTGAACACTACATCAACATATTAGCTCAAATAACATGCATGATGCAAGAAGACTTTGACATGATAATAGAATCTTGATTGCTGCAATAATCTTCAATAAATCTGCCCTTGAATGCCTTGAAATTTTTCTTGAAATGCTCTTGAACTTTCTCTATCTTGATCTCATGAAGTCACATAAAAATTCTAAGATGAAACATAGTGAAATGGCCTCTTATTTATACATATGTTAGCATAAATTCCCGAAATTCAAATAACACAAGCTGACATGTGAATACATATTTGAAATCATTGAAAAACCGCCAAAAACATATTTGAAATTTAGGTCCTAGGCCTAAGTGAGAACGAATGGGTCCTAGTTCACTCACCTAGGACACACATTCTTCGATGTTAAGTGTTATGTTATGGCATTGATGAATGTTGGATTTCCTCTTCGAAAATTAGAATTTAATTAGGCTTGGATTTGAATTAAAGGGGCCAATTAAGGCATAATTAACCTCAATTAATTAATAAAGCCCTAGATTAGTGTGAAAGTGTAAAGGTACACCTTACAACACCACAAATAAGGCACAATTAAGTCCATTTTAATTTAATAAAGCCATAAACTTAATGTGAATATGTGAAATACATATTACAACACTAAATTAAGGCATCATTTAGTCCTTTTATTTAATAGTATTTCCCAAATTAAGTGCGAAAAAGGGATACTTTTTCTTGCACTACAAGGTATTAACTTGGTACTTCTTTATTTATAAGAGATCTTATGTAATCTATAGCATAGCTTTCATTATAAACCTGTCGTGTGTTAAGACCTACCATGTCCCATAAATCCTTATAAATTCACATGAGAAGCCATCATAACCAAAGGCCTTTTCATTGTTTATAGAAAATATCACCTCTAGAAGATCCCCCAATGTGAGGCATTTATCACAAAAGGCCCACTTTGAAGTGGAGATCCTAGTGGGAACCACACTCACACATTGTTGAAGAGCTCACTTTGTTTCAATTGAAGACAATTATGCGAAGAAAACCTACTAGTAGTGGTGCACAAAAGCTTAAATAATGGAGGGGAGTTTAGAGAGAACTTGTTTCCCTTCTTCGATACATTTGATATTTTTTAAAAAGATGACAAGATCAAGGGATTGAAATAATTATTTAGAGATATTGTCCCAATTTTAAGCCAATGAAGGTGAACTTTTAGTTGAGCACCCCAAGCTATACATATATATCAATAATTCACATATTGTTGGATTTGAGTAACACATAACTAGAAGCATGATGAGAATGAAATCATTTCTAGTTTGATAGTGGAATTAAAATGCTTTTAAGTGTGGCCTCATATGAAAAAATAAAAAAGGTGCCAACTAGTGCTGATATGTATTTAGAGAAAAAAATATTTGTTTGATTACATCATTCTACCATTGAATCCAACTAATCCCAAGAGTTGGACATGACTCAAGGTTCTAGATACACAATATATGAACCATCATGAATTGATAAGTTAGCAAGGATGTGTTTAGAAAGAATGGTTTCCTAGGAGCCTTTGATCTCACCATTTTCCACTCGATTGAAAACTATATCAAAAATTAATCGAAAAAGGTCCACTATCTGATAGAGGCTCAATCATTAGTCTATAACAAATGGTGAAAGAAAAGATAGGTTGTTTAGACATCATGGCTAGCCATCAAGGCGTGATTAAGTATTCTTTGTGTACCATCCTAAAAATTGTTCTATGTAAACCATAGAAAATCAAGGTGACAATTGCCAACATTTAGATCAAAAATATATTTAATTTATTACATATGCAGTACCATGTTTCTCACTTATTGATTTCCATTTATTTTATGTGATCTTGACCATATTAAAATTTCCATATATGACCCAAGAAGCAATGGGAAATGACTATGCAATCTATTATTGAACAAGAGAATTTTCAACATCATTGGAGGCATAAATCTTAATAACCCCAAGATAGTGGTTATTAACATTAAATAAAACCCACAAGCATAGTTGGCCAAGGTCACATCCATAGTCCACCATATGTGGTTACCACTAGTTAAAATGAAAGTGGTAAGTTCTCCACATCCTAAATCATTATCACTATGCAAAAGTGGTTTTTTGGCTAGATGACACAATAAACTATAAAAAGCATGAAAGTGATAATTTTCAACTCTTGTAGACATAAAACATCAAGGTCAGGAAATTGTTCTTGAATATCTAGCATGTGATGTATTTCCTTTTGGGATCTACTAGACCTCTTTAATATTCCATGAAATAAAATGCATGGAAAGTGGGAATCAAGGATTGTGTCATTGTTATAGGGCTCATCAAGAGCTCCATAATGATTATATAGGAATCCATCTTTTATGAGTAACCTTAAAATTGGAGATCAAACTAGAAAATTCAAGGAAATCCTCATATGGAATAAATTCTTCTTCCACAAAATCACAAGCTAGGTTGTAGGAGTGTTGAGAATTCAAAAGAGAGGGAAGTTGATCTCTAATTGAGGAGAAAGAACATTGGCCACCATTTAGGTTTGATTGAACCACAACTTTGGAGCTATCTAAGATGATTCATGCCCCTTTGGGCAAGATTGTCATCCTCATTCACCTTAGAAGGCTTTAATATTTTTACTCAAAAGCTAAAGGTTGTAGACCAACACCTTTGAACCAAAGGGTGATCCCACAATAGTGGTTTACAATTTTTGGCCAAACTGGACACTAAAATTATTATTTTTAACTAAATCTTCACATTCGGGCACCTATAGCGGCTAAACCGTGAGGAATTTGAAGATGATGCAAACTAGAGTCTAGTCACATTTTGTCTGTTGATTCTAAAAATATTTTTTTCAGGATTTTTGGAATTATATTGCACTTCTTTTTCTGGATCTCCCACGAAAACTGGTTTTTTCATAAAACAACATTTTAAAAAAGTGACGCACACCGTATAATGCATAACTTTTTTTCCATGAAGGATAAAATTCTAATTCTTTCAAATTTAGATTTGTAACTCCGATATCTAGTGCATCCACTTGGTTAGATAGTTTTATTGGATATTTTTTCTTTAAATCAAGTTTCTAAAAGTCAAACCACGATTACAAGATTCAAACATATAGCGTGACCATATAATGTAACTTTTTGTATACTCTTAAAAAAAAGTGTTGGATCAAGGACTTCAATGTCTGGTGCACTCATATTTTTCAAAAAAAAAATTATAATTTTCTATTTTTCCACATGTGCAAAACAAAGAGCTTGATTTTCGATCAAAAACCTACACATTTAATAAAATCTAAAACAAATGCATAACAAAACCATATATTAAATTATATTAGATTTGGATAAGCTCATTACGAGGACTACCTAATTACCAGATTTATGATTTGTAAGATTCCTCCATTTCCTCCTCTTTGAGGCATAGAAGTGCATTGAGTTTTTTGTGTCCCAGGGGAGATGAGGGATAAAAGGGTTAAGTCACGGAACCCCAATCATTTTGTTTTCTCAGATGAAGGGTTAAGCTCGACTGTGGGGTTTCATCTGTAATTCACATTTTTTGCCTTGGGGTCATTTTTTGTGAGTTTTCCTTCCTCACTTGAATCGTAAACCACTATTGTGGCTTCACCCCAAAAGTATGAAGATTCTTTTTATTGTCGATGATGGTCAAACTACCCCCATCCTTTTGAGGTGGAGGATCCACTAAGGCTTTCTTAGAAGGAGATTTGGCTCACTAAAGAACTAAATGGCAATCATAGATTTTATTATCTAAGGATTGGCATCTATAAAAAAATATTTGGAAAGTTAAGGAAAATGACCGTTCAGGTGAAGCTTTAGGTACCCACTTGTACTTCTATGGACTCCTTGAGTTCCTTAGATAAATTAGCATAGACACAATCCCTCTTTTGAGGAAAATAAAAAAATTATTGTTGCTCAATTATATAACCATTTACCTTAGAGATGTAACAATTAAATATAAGCAAGGCCAAGCTAGGTAACTCAACCCAAACTAGGACATGAAGAGGTTGATCCTCATAGAATACAAAGTCTTGAGTCCAAGAAGAAAAGATGAGCAATTATGCCCAACTGTACTAAGGGTTGTGCTTGAAGATAAACCTTAGAAAAATGAAAAGGGAAGAAACCCTTGGTAATATTTTGGATATAGAGCCCATGAGGGACAAGCATGTAGAATTGACCCAACTACATAGAATGCTTCTTAAGGGGCTACAACCAAAAAAATAGCCAACAAGGGTGTAGTTTTCAAACCACTTACATAAATTTTCAAAATCATGAACTAGTAAAACAACATCAAGAACAATATAGCATTACCTCATGTACTACCTTGGGAATGGTCTTTTATGGCCATTTGGGCATCATTTTCTTGCATATCCAAGCTAAAATCCCTAGCATCAAATGTGGGGCCATCTAGATTAGCTACCATATAAATAAGGAAAAAATTGCTTGAAGCAAAGGTCTAAACTAAAGAAACCAATAATAAATGTAGAGATATCTTGCTCGAAAAAGTAATATGACACAAGGGTGACAAGGATAGAAGTGACATAGGAAGGAACATGAGAACCAAGACAAGCCAAAACCCCCTAGTAGAGTTCTCATTGCAAAAGCATTTTCCCAACCACCCTTTTTATTTCTTTATGCTTGGACAACACATACCTTCATACGTGTTTGGTTTCATATGACATTCACACATGTTGATGACATGTACACATTATTGCATTGCCTTGAAGAGTGATCTTATGCTTCTAAAACAAAATTGTCAGTTGCATTTTGTGTCTTTTCCCTAAGTTATCATTTTGTTCATTTCACTTTCACGGCCTCATATTGCTAGTAATAGTACTCTTCCACTCATATAGATTCTAGGGATCAATGCCCTTCACCTTTTTAGAAAGGCATCAAGGTTGCATGCAAGACATTTATTCATATGAAGATTAGATTCATCACTCATAGTTGCGAATAAAATTTAGTCTTTTTCACTTAGATTTGCCTTCCATTATGAGGATTCAAGAGCATAGATAAAGAAGGTGGTGGGAGAGTTTCAACACCCCTAAGTTTTACTTAATCATTAAGAAGCTACACCTTGCACATATTGTGAACCACATATTGCTTAAGACTTATCTATTGATTGTCTACCTTCAAGACTTTAGCGTCATTATAGACATTCTCAAAATAATTTGTATCTCCTTTTTTGACAAAGACCTTAAAAATTCATGTACCATTACTTTTCCTTTTTTTGATAGACTTCATAGATTCTTCTCAATCCAATTATCTACTATTTATTAACTTTAGTCTCTATTATTCCACTATTCAAGATGAGTGGAGGATCCCAATCCTCCCTAAAGAGCCTTTCGTATAGGTCTCTCTCACTTAGACTATGATTGGCCTCCTCCCTCAATATAGCAATTAAAAGGGTATAATTTTCTATTATGTATTTATGTGATCATGGTTTTAGCTTGATGTGGGGGACCACCAAGACTTACCTACCACCACTTTTATTATAAAACGAGCTTTGTACTTTTTAGAGTTAAATTAGTTTCCAAGCTATTTAAAAAACAATT
Organism: Sequoia sempervirens; assembly: GCA_007258455.2. Classification (NCBI taxonomy): domain Eukaryota; kingdom Viridiplantae; phylum Streptophyta; class Pinopsida; order Cupressales; family Cupressaceae; genus Sequoia; species Sequoia sempervirens. The sequence continues at coordinate 137,850 of VDFB02075432.1, forward strand.
TCTTTATTATGAGTCAAATTCATGTGAGCAGATATGGAATATAAGATTGAATGAATGATATTCAAGTCTGTTATGTCTGCTTCAAAAAAGAGATTGGCAATTATTATGGCTGACTAAGAGACAGCGAACCTCCATGATCGAAGACGTGGAAGCGAAGATCTCTCAAACGACCGCCATATAAAAAGAAGAAGCTTTAAAACTTTTCCATGTGAATGGAAGAGATTAAGCAGATTTTTTAAGGATTTATTTCTGCAATTCACATTATAACTCTTCTCACATTGACATTTTTCTCTGCGTTAAGCTAATTGACCAAGGAAAAATAAGTATACAGATTTAGCTTTCTGTCAACTTTGGCTGGCCAGAGAATAAACATACCTTCATAATTATCATTTGTTTCTATTTTATAATCATACAGTGCGACCAAGGTAATTTTCCCATTCTAATTAGTTAATATCTCTGATACTGTTCATAATGTGTCTGTCAACTTGAGTGGGCAACGCCATGATTGAGCTTTTCACCAAACGCATTTCAGAAAAAAGAAGAAAATACCATCTTAGTGGAATTCCACGCGTTCATCTTTCTTGGATTCATCCATAGATTCGACTCTACTTATATCTGTTCAATTTACAACGTACATCCCACGGCTTTCTCCAATAAAGACACATCACCAACATACGTTAAACCAACTGTCGTTTGCTTTTGCTTGCTGGGTTGTAAGTAGTGGTGTTTCGAATCCTGAAATCATGGCGGATTATTCGTCATGGATTAGAAACTGCGTGATTTTGTTGGTTTTAGTGCAGAGAGCATCTGGTGCGTGTAAGAATTGTTATACGGTTTCCAGGGCATCATACTATGGGACAGTGACAGACGACCTTGGAAGTCCCAGTATTCAGACTAAACCTTTTGCTTTGTCTTTGATAGATAGAAATTTGGAATCATTCTGTTTTAGATATCAAATTTTAAGAGATTAAAGTCGCTTAGTATGGGTGTTTTGAATATGTTATATGACTAAGATTTTTTTCTCCGATACTTTGAAATGAGATGATAAACTTCCTGAATTTCTTTTATAATGATAATGCAATAGATGGGTCATGTGGATATGGTAGTTTTGGGAGGAATCTAAATGGTGGCGATGACACTGCTGCATCATCTAAGTTGTACCGAAGCGGCGTGGGCTGTGGTGCTTGCTACCAGGTGAAAAAGATTTTGATGAATGGATTAGATTTTTAGTGTAAATGTAAGCTTATTAAATATGGTATAATTAGCTTTAGATGGTCAAGTGGTTAACAAATATGGATGATGATTGTAGATTTGATTCTTTTGGATTTACCTTCACATAGGTGGAGCACAACTTACGTGCACAGAGGTTGTAGTAGTGCTTGTTAGGACTTCACTTCACGGGTCCCATTAGATATTGATTCTTTCATTAAATTATATATATATATAAGTTGTAATCAATAAATTAAAGGCAGAAATACTGATATCTGTATGTTGTATGCTTAATTTGTATAAAATTAAATAATACTTTAATAGACAAAGAAAAAATATTTCTTTGGCATAATCATCTCAGTTTGTTTTAAACTTGAAACTGAGAACAGCACACATTTTCACCAACTCAACTAAGATCTCTCAACAAAACATATAATTGAATTGGAATATTTGATAGATCTCTGGTGAGTTGTAACCCAAATAAATACAGGTAACATGCTTTTTGACTGTAAACATAGGTGACACTTATGTTAAGCATGTTGAAATGGTAAAGTTGTTCTTGTAACAGTAGCCTGTGCAGGGCTTCAAAAGACTATATAGTAGCATATCCACCATTTATAAAAGTTTCTATTTGATTCTCAAATTTGGCTGTTTGAAATGCTTGTTTGAGAACAGATTTGTTTTCCTTGAGATAATACTGAAATGACACTATGTTTGTTGTGCATAAATGTGTGAAACATAGGTGAGGTGTGGCAATGAAGATCTGTGCAGTGAGACAGGAGCAAAAGTGGTGGTGACCGACATGGGGGAAGGTGATGGAACCGACTTCATCATGAGCCGCCATGCTTTCTCCCAGATGGGTCTTGACCAGAGTTCCTCTGACCAGCTTCTAGCAATGGGAACTGTCACTATTCTATACAGAAGGTGAAAATTCAAGTCATAAATATCTCACATATAAATGAGATGATTTTCAGAGTCCTTCTTGACCTAAAAGTTGTAGGATTTGCATTCAAGCATGTTTAATTATTTGGAAAATAGTTTATTTCACTTGATTTTGTTCAGTTTTGAAGTAGATTTTACAAAATTTTGAACATGAATTTGGTTGCAGAGTATCATGTGTATACACAGG
>VDFB02075432.1:140287-296697 GCA_007258455.2 Sequoia sempervirens
CACTTACATTTTTGTAAATTTATTTTTATCTTTCCTTTTCCAACAATCTAATAGGATTCATCATCACCCAAATATACCTATCCAAAATCACCTTAAACATAATATAAAAAATATTTCCTATAGGGTGTGGCATGAAATGAAGCCCCTTAATCTATTACCCATGAATCATTAACATTATCTAAACATGGAATTAAAGCATCCTACAATTTATTACTTGCAAAATTAGCTTCCTTACTGTCATCATGTTTTCTATCTCCTTGTTTTCCCTTTCAAGACCAACAATCCTTCTTCAAGTGTCCTAGCTTTCCATAGTGCCAACAATCCATTCTTCCTCTGTATTTAGATCTGCCTTTCTTCGACTTCCCTTGTGACTTTCCACGATTTTTTGGGCTTTTTCCTCTCTCTCCTTTGTTCTTCCCCTGTTCTCTACAGTCAAAGCATTACCCGATGTTGAACTCTCACCTGTGCTTTTCTGTCACATTTCCTCACAGAATAACACCAACAACATCATCAAATTTCAATGTATTTGAACCAAAGACAAAGTTACTTACAACCATTACCAAGCTATTCCAACTTTCTGGAAAAGAACATAAAACCAAGAGAGCCCTCACCTCTTCATCAAAATTCACTTTTACAGAAGTTAATTGATTGGTAGTAGTATTAAACTCATTTAAATGATCTATCACGGATCCACCTTCAATCATTTTCAGATTAAACAAAAACTTCATGAGAAATACCTTATTTGAGGCTAAGGGTTTTTCATAAAAGTTAGCCAAAGCTTCCATCAGATCCTCTGTTGTCTTTGCTTCTGTTATATTAAATGCCACAAATGGTGCCAGGCACAACCAAATGGTTCCCAGTGCCTTTCTTTCTAGAATATCCCATTCTTTATCGGACATTGTAGCATCTTTCTTTGCTTTTCCTTGTAATGGCCGCCATAGATCCTTTTGATACAAATAATCTTCCATTTGCATCTTCCATAATTTATAATTCTGGTCATTGAACTTTTCAACCTTGAATTTGCCTTCTTCCATTGCTCCCACTCAAATCTAGAGGTTTCCTACTAATCGATCAAAATACACATGACTCTGATACCAATTGTTAGGATTCAGGTAGATCGAAGCAATAAACATTAACAATTATATGTAGATTAAATAACGCAGAAATAACAATGAAGAATAACACAAAAGAGATCAACACAAAATTTCAACATGGTTCACCCAATATGGGTTGTACATCAATAGAAAATCAACCATCCAATGATTTTATTATCTAGTGCAAAATGAATTACAATCTCGCAAATGCCATGCCACAACTTACATCCCAACCACTTATAACAAGCTTTTTGGAAGCTTCTAGAATTAGGGTTTTACGAGCAAAAAAGGGGAGGATACGTAAAGAGTGTACAATATTTACATGATCAGTCGCAACATACCAACATATTCCTTGCTCTCTTTGGATCCTATCTTGCTCATTTTTATGTTCCTTCTCCTACACTTTTACAAATTTTATATGTTCTCTTGCTTGTCGTTAAAGATTTTTATCTAAGTTTTCTTGTTCCTTTCTCTTGCAACAATTATTGTTGCCTTTCTTGCATCCATGTGTTCTCTCTTTCTAAATTTCACCTATTCAATTTATTTCTTCCTTTCCTCTTTCTCCATCAAAAGTTTCATGAAAATATTTCATGTATGAAATTGAGATTATCAACTCAATTGAATTCCATTATCACCTACATTCCTCAACCTTTCCTTGATAATGCGAACATGAATTTTAAGGAATTGGTTGATGTTTGAATTGGTTTGGGAACCTAATTACCAACTTGATTCTACATGACTATCATGTTGACCCTTGTTATAATTTTCCTCATTATCTTCAACATCCCAACCTACATGATCAACATAGTAATCTACCATTACAAATGCATTTAATATCAATGGTAGAGATTGAAATCAAAGTGTACCTTCTTCTTCATGTAAATGTCAATTAATTTCCAAATTCATAGCTCCCTCCCTTAACCATGATGGTTTTCTTGGTTGAGTAGGAAGACTAAGTCCACCATCTTGTTGATCATATTGAGTTTCATCCATGCCAACACAATCTTCACCCTCTAAAGAAGTACTTTCAGTTACATTAGTGTATTCTTCTACCACTAGTCAAAGTGTTTCAAGAAGTATTTCCTCTCTTCCAAGCTTGACATACATTTATTTGTCACTTCTACTTCTAAGACATCAACTCTTGAAATAATATGAATGTTTTACACTACAAAATCATCATCATGTACACTAAAGTAAAATATATCACTAGGATTCATATCCACCATAAGTGTATCAGGGTTAAAGCACAAGCCTATGTCACACTTTATAAAAGAATCGACCAACAACAAAAAAAATTATGAACTTCGACCACATAAAAGTGGACTTTATGTTTTGAATTTCAAAATAGTGTAACCAAATGAAATGTAGAACTTTTGATGATGTTTATTCCAAAAAAAAAAAAAAAAATTTAAAAAATTGTTTTCATTATGTTTTAATAAATTTAAGGACATATTTTGGAATGTTGAAAATTTCAGAAAAGAGTGACTTCACGGGCCGTCGAGAAACAAATTGAGAAAAACTTCATTTCTCCCTCTTTTTTTTTTCTCCAAATAGGTAACTTCAATATCTTGTGCATGGAAAAAAAATCAAATTTTGATGTATATTTTTCTCATAATAACGTTTTAAAGTCAAACCTATCAGAATTTGACAATTTTCATGGGCCGTCAACTATTGTCAAATTTTTTAATCATTTTCAAAAAACAAATTATACCCTTTTGAAGAAGACTCTCTCCTCTTGTGCCCCATATAAGTTTTAAATTTTTTTAACATGTTTTACTATTTTTAAAAAATTTCTAATCAACCTCTTTTTTTAATTTTAATAACCTACTTGCATTATTTTAAAAATAAAATATATTAAAATTAATCAAAATATTAAAAAATATATATATTTGGATTCACCACTCTGAGCTCTACGAAAGGGTATTTTTCACTTTTGCAAAAAAAATCATTCTGACTGGAGAAATACTCTGTCAAAGTTGAATGTTTCAGAAAATTATGAAAAAAGGTGAATTGGCTGCCAAGTAGGATTCCAACTAGATATGCTCGGTCGAGCATGTTTTGGTTGAAACCTACTCGACCGAGAATAGCTCAGCCGAGACATAACCGGTCGACAGGTGCTCGGCCGAAAATGGTCGATATAATTTTTTTTATTTTCTTTTAATTTTTCAACTCAAGAAAATTCAATAAAATACATATTTCGACCAAGGAAGACTTTTTTCGACTAAGGAAGGCTTGTTTTGACAAAATAAGGTTTATTTCGACAATTTAGAAGACTTATTTTGACAAAAGAAGGTTTATTTCAAAAATTTAGAAGACTTATTTCGACAAAAAGAAAACGTATTTGGACAATAAGAGAGCTATTTTTGAAGGTGCATTGATCTTCAACTTATTTAATTGATTATGTCTTTATTTTCATAAATGCATTTGAAGTTTGTTTTCACTATTTAAATTCTTAGATTTCAATATTATTGATCACCAATTCTATGTTCCTCCATTCTTGTTCTTACATCCTCCTTATGCCTATGTTTTATTAAATTTACCTTTGCCTTTACTTTTATTTCCAACTTGGGCTTATCTTTTATATGTATATATTATTTTTCTATTTTATGTTTTGCATGCTTGTGTAAATATTAGACTTCTATTTAAAGTACTTGGGATTTTATGAATCTTTTCCTTATAATTTTGGTTTCTCACGTTGCCTCATTAATTCTTAAATTTGCATGCATGTATTGTGATACTTTTTGAGCATGTAACTTTTCCACAAATTATTCTTTGACTATTGATTGTTTTCTTTGACGCTATATATATATATTCATGGACCACACTTTTAGATCTAGTTACCACATAGACTAGAGGGCATCGTGTGCATTCCATTACATCTTAAACCTTGAGTCATCATGTTGCATCTTCACATTATGGGAATCATGTCTCTATCCCTTCACATCTTATGCTTATATGGTTATATCCTTACATTTTAGGTCATTAATCCTTCCTCCTTTTAACATAGTGTGATTTTATTTGTCACATCCTTGCACTTAAGGAATCATGCCTTGAACCCCTTTGTAATATTATCCTTTCATTGCTAAATACCTTTTCATGGGAGATATGTATATCATGTTTTCTCTCTTTCACATCAAATATAAGTGGTGATCTACACATTTAGGTATATATTGAGCTCATGATGTTTCTCTTTCTATGTTTTATAGTACTCATTTTATTAAAAGATCCACATATATTTCAATGCACATTTAGTGGTGATCTAGTAAGTGATGTCATGATCTAGCACATGCATCTAGTTACATGCTTTAAATATTTTCAAGTGATATATATTCCAAATATTCTCATGATATGTTTGTAATTTATGTATTTAAAGATATTTTAATTGATCAACCCTTTTTCAAGTGATATATATACCAAATACGAGCTCATGATACCAAATTTTCTCATGTGATATGTTTGTAATTTATTTGGATGCTTTTTTTTTACTAAATGGTTTTAAAACAAATGAACAATTAAAATTTAATGTTAGATATTTATGCAATATTAACTGTACATATTTCATTGAAAGCTCATGTGTGTACAAATTTGTATGGAGGTGAATTCAAATTTGAGTGTAATTTGTGATGGCGAATAAAAGGATTAGATCGAGGAAGTATGATTGAACACAAATAAGATAGAGGAAGAGAAGAGTGGGTGAAGGAACATCTACTGAACAACAACCCATGGAAAATATTGGTGACCAAGGTGACGTATAGGTACAAGAACAAACTGAACCTAGTAATAGAAATATTTTGGACTATGGTATGGAAAATCTGATGGAGATGGATGAGGATTCTCTTTTCAATAATATTTCATCTGAAGATATGTTATCTGGAAGCACATTAAAATTACACTCTAAAAGAATATGGGATGAATTTTTTGAAGAAAAATCTCTAATTGGAAGAGCACAGTTAGTTGCAAAGTTATTTAGATGAAAAGAAATGACCCCTATTTTGGAGTTGTTAGGGGTTGATAATAGAAAAAGGTAATCAGATTTAAAACGAACAATTGTTGAAAACTTTCAAGAAGCATTGGAATGTATTAAAAAGAAGAGTCAATCTAGTGATCCAAGTGTTGCACGTAGAGTGTTGATGACTGTAATTTCTAGTAAGAAATTATCACATAGAAGACAAGTTCAAGAAAAATTTGAATTACTAAATGTTTCTAGGAGAACTGTTCAAAGGTATATTGAAAAGAGAAATGAAATAGATGGAAAAATTGAGAAAATTTGGGTAAATATTTGTAGGGTTCCTCGAAAAGATAGAATTTCAAAAGATGTAAAGAAACAGGTGGTTGATTTTTGGACCACCCACTCTCGTGTTTCTTCCAATAGAAGGGATACTATATAAATAATAGGTGAAGATGGTACAAAAATTTCTCATCCAAAACATTTTATAGATAAAATATAAAGTGAACTTTTTGAAGCATTCAAGCAAGAATTTTCAAATGTGAAGATTTGTCAAAGGATGTTTGAGACACTACGACCATCATTTGTAAATCATGTTGAATTTGATCTACACCTACAATCATATAAAAAATCTATGGCAACAATTGATCAAAATTTAGCCATCCCTAGAAGCACAACACAATTTATGAAGTCTCTTGTATGCAAAAAATGAGAAGATTTAGATGAATTCAATGTTCAGTGTATAAAAAATGTATGTAATGATTGCGGATATTTGAAGAATCATTTACATGTTGACAATAATGAAATACAAGTTATTTGGAAGAGATTTGAATATGAGACATACTTAATGAAGTCAGGAGTTGAGGCCAAAAAAATTGTTCTCAAAGAGAGTGGATTGCCTTACAATAAATTCATGAGTAAATTTCACAATATCATATATCCACATATCCAACATTGTCATGGTTCAAGATGGCAAGCTAAGCAATTTCGTGATTCAAAGAATTGCTTTCCACCAAGTTGTATTCTCTCCATTGTATATTTCTCCGAGAACTATACATTTAGTCCTCAAACTGAGATTCAAAGTCAATATTATGATTTAGAGAAAGTTACAATCTTTGTGCAAGTTTGCTATAAGCATGCCGAGTTAGAGGTTGATGGAATACAAAGTAACAAAGATGATCAAATTATCATCAAAGAGGTTCACTTTTATATCAGTGATGATATGAATAATGATAAAAGCTATGTAGCTCATTGTTTCAAATTTTTTTTTGAAGACCTATGACGACGTGGCATAAATTACTTTTAACTTCGAGACTTAAATTGTTTAATTTCTTATATATAATTACTTTTTTGAAGCTGGGTAAGTGCACAAAGTTGAGTCCACGAAACGTGGAAGTTTTGCCTTAGCCAAAAAAATAAAATTGGCATTGCAAAAATGGGATCTCGAGCCTAAATCTTAAATGGGATCTCGCTTTTTAAAACTCGGTATCCCATTTGTTAGAGGGTCCTGAACCGATGGATAAGGAACAAGATCCCGATTAGTATGAAACAGGATCCAGATTTATAAAAAATTGGGATCCCATTTTGTAATGGTATTTATTTTTAAAAAATGAACTTTCATTTTAGCAGTGCATGGGATCCTGAGTTCTGAGCGACAACAACCTCCAACAACAGCCTCTAGGTACCCGTCCACCCCCATTTTTTTGCATTTTTTCATTTTTTATTGAAATTGTGAATAGTAGAATTGATTTTAGCATGTTTTTTAAAATTCATTTGACATTTTAAGCATTTTATTTCCTATTATAGTAGAAATGAGAAATTATAGAAATAGTTGAAAAAATGGAATGAAACCTAAAGATATTGAATAGAAACGAAAAAATGAACCTTCAATTGTATTTTAGAAACAAAATTTAGCTTTTGAAACCTAAATTGTTTGATCAAACCAAAAAAAAAAGTATTTGAAAACCCTAATTGAAATGAAACAAAAGAAATTGCATTTCAAAACTCTAGAAATTGAAATGAAATAAAAATATTACATTTAGAAACCCTAATCAAGCTTTTTGAAATCCAGAATTTAAAATAAACAAAAAGAAAGAATTTGAAAACCCTAGTTTGAAATAAAACAAAAAAATTGCATTAAAAACCCTAATTGCTTAGAAATTGAAACCCTAAATTGAATTGAAACAAAAAAATTTGCTAAAACCCTAAATTGAAATTGAACAAATCATTTTGATTTCGAAAACCCTAATTTCAAGCGCAAGAAAATTCATTTGGAAAATTTAAATGTTTTAAATTTCATTTGCATTGTATGGAGAAAATGATATGTTAAACTTTAGTTTCAATGTTAAATTATAATTAGATTAGAAAACAATATGTTAAAGAATAGTTACAATTCATAAATTTTTTCAATGTTTGTTTGCAAATTTAGTTAGCAAATTCATAAATCCAAGTGTATAATCGATTTCCAATTGTCACTTAATTAGATAGTATTCAACATTCATTTCTATTTTATGTTTTGATCTCTCTTAGTCATGCCTTGTTTCCATTTCTTGTTTGCATGTGTTGTCTGTTGTCTTTTGACAATCTTAACCCTCATTCTAGTCAATTACTTGTTAATTAGGCTTCTAGTTTAGTCTAAAATCTCAATTTTTGCACTAGTTACCTAGACACTAAAAGAATCCAAATATTTTTCTTTTCTTTCTTTTAGGTTCTTTCAATTCCACACAATTGAAAATAAAATACTTGTTAACTAATTTTATATTATACATTTTATATCATAAAATTCATTTAAGTGGGAAATATTAATGAAAAAAATGTTAAATAAAATAATCTTATATTCAATTAAAAAAATATCCAGTTAAAATATACATCAAACTCAATCTTAATAATACATAATTATGTGTTTCTATTACACAAATAGTCAATCTATTCATAAAATAAAAAATATTCATAAACTAGGCACTAACTTGCAAGTCCATTATTCCAAGGGCCACCCAAACTTCACCCTAAGTTCGCTAAACCCTAAACCCTGAACTCTAAAATCTAAACCCTTAACACTAAAGCATTCATTTTGTCCTAGGACCTTAAAATGAAATTTGGTTGCCTTAGGCAACTCCAAATTTTATTCCCTTAAGCCATGTCATTTTGTCGTAGGACCTTACTACAAAGATCCCTTAAGCCATCTTATTACCCTAAGCCCTAAACCTAAACCCTAAACCCTAAACCCTAAATACATCATTTTTTCCTAGGCCCTTAATGAAATTTGGTTTCCTTGGGCAACGTCACCAAATTTTATTCACTTGAGCCATGCCATTTTGTCCTTGAACCTCACTAGACATAGATCCCCTTAAGCCATCCTATCATCCTAAATCATAAATCGATGTCTTAAGGGGTCCTACTATGACATTTTTTAAGGGGATCAAAGAAGTTCTCAAATTTTGGTGAAGTTGCCCAAGGCAACCAAATTTAACAATAATAAGATCGTGCAAGATTATAAAATGAATGAGATTTCATGATCTAGGTTGGTCAGTTGAAACAATATCTATCTCAATCAACTGTTCCACAAGAAAATGTTCTTCACTAACTTGCAAGTTCATTATATTCCAAGGGACACCAAAACTTCACCCTAAGTTCCATAAACCCTAAACCTTGAACTCTAAAATCTAAACCCTAACATTAAAGCATTCATTTTGTCCTAGGACTTTAAAATGAAATTTGGTTGCCTTAGGCAACTCCACCAAATTTTATTCCCTTAAGCCATTTCATTTTGTCTTAGGATCTTACTACATAGATCTCCTTAAGCTATCCTATTACCCTAAGCCCTAAACTCTAAACTTTAAACCCTAAACCCTAAAGCCATCATTTTTTCTTAGGATCTTAATGGAAATTTGGTTGCCTTGGGCAACTTCACTAAATTTGATTCACTTGAGCCATGTCATTTTGTCCTAGGACCTCACTAGACATAGATCCCCTTAAGCCATCATATCACCCTAAACCATAAATTGATTTCTTAAGGGGTCCTAATATGACATTTCTTAAGGGGATCAAATAAGCTCTCAAAATTTGGTGAAGTTGCCCAAGGCAATTAAATTTAACAATAATAAAATCATGCAAGGTTATAATATGAATGAGATAAATCATGATCTAGGTTGATCGATTTACGGTTTAGGGTGATAGGATGGCTTAAGGGGATCTATGTCTAGTAAGTTCCTAGGAAAAAATGACATGGCTCAAGTGAATAAAATTTGGTGAAGTTGCCTCAGACCCTAATAGAATTTGGTTGCCTTGGGCATCTTCACCAAATTTTATTCACTTAAAATCCGTGTCATTTTGTACTAGGACCTTACTACATAGATCCCCTTAAGGCATTCTATTACCCTAAAACCTAAATCCTAAACTCTAAACCATAGACCCTATAACATTCATAAATTGTCTTATATTAATAGTTAATTGTATTTTCATTCAAGTAACATGCCTTAGACATAAATGAGGCTTGCATATTTTATCATTTGTATTCAATTAGGCCATTTATATTGAATGGTTTTAGGGTGTTTCCTAAACATGTATCTTACATTTTGAAATTACAAATATAATTCAGGTTCACTCATATCTTAGAGATCACATGGATCAACTTAATAATATTTGAAATCCACCTCTGCACCATCCATCTCCACCACCTTTACCTCCACCTCCACCCACTCCACCTCATAAACCCCCACCTCCACCACCTGAAATTGATGGTGCTCGTTTGCAAGCACGAATCAGTTCCAATGTTAGAACCATGCAAGATCAGATCAACATTATTCAAAATGAAGAATGTGTCTCACCACTTGTGAGGATGATTGCATCTAGGATGTAAACCATTGTTGATGTTGTCAGGGCTATGGATGGGATCTTAGATGAGCATCGACAATGGCTAGAGGAGAGGTGAACTTTCAATTCTGAAAAGGAAACGACAAAGAAATGAAGAGATACAGTAGAGAGCCACAATAGTTTCTAAATTAATACAATGATCTTAAATAGTTATGAATTTATGAATTTGGTGAACGACGGATATTTTGTGTGGTGAATTTATAAAATTGGTTGGATGGATATTTTTAGTGACATGAATTTATGATTTTGGTTCTAGATGGATATTTTTAGTGACGTGAATTTATGATTTTGATTCTAGATGGATATTTTTAGTGACATGAATTTATGAATTTGGTGGAATTTGTGAACTTATAATGATGAATTTATAATAGTATATATTTTATGACTATCTATTAGATCATGATTTCTCATGTTGGAAAATTGTAATATATATATATATATATATATATATGCGTTAGACAAAATGAGCTTTTTGTGAATGTTTCAATTTTATTGTTTAGTATGTACACATGTATTAAAATTGCATATAGTTCTTAAATTTTGAAATTTGTATGTATGTACATAGTTTAGTTTAATGATGTATGCATGCAAATTATGCTTCGTATTTTTTATTTTAAATGTATGTACATGTTAAATTTTGAATTTTGTATGCACATGCTCAAGTTCAATCAATGTATATGTGTGTTTCAATTTTATATGATCTTAATATATGTATGCACATCCTATTTAAACAAATTTGCATGTGCGTTTTAAATTTAACTATTTCTTGTAATTTTTAAAGTTTGTATGTTAATTTTGTATAATTTAATGCAGGTGCACACTTATATCTCATATCATGGATGATTTTAACATTGATGACATCATCAATCCACCACTCAGCCACAACCACCTCCACCTCCACCTAATATGCCACCTCTAGCACCTATTGCATCTGATGAGGCTCGCTTGCGAGCACACATAAATGATCAAGTTGCATCCATACAAAATCAAATCAATGCTATGCAGAGTCAAGCATTGATTCCACCACATGTGAGACGTTTTGCATATGTGATGCAAAACGTTGTGGATGCCATCAAGACCATTGATTTTGATCTAGATAGGCATCGACGAGACAAAGATCAGATGAGATAATTTTATGCTGATGGTCTCTCTTATAAACAAATTTTAGACCTTAAAAGAACGAAATCCCACCTAGCCCCATACTTTCTTGACCCCATTACTCGACAACCCATTCCTCCCATCAAATCTAGAATATCCATGAGGTGGTGCATACATCCACAGATGAGCGCACATTTTTGGGATTGATGGTATATGGTTTTTGATAGTCCCCCACACGCTAATTGGGAGTGCCCATTGTATTTTTTGAGGAAACTGTACGTAGAGCTTGTTATGGGGTAAAAGCCCAATTATTTTGATTTTAAATCATTTCAGGGTGTTGGTGGTGGCATGCCACAATAGAGGTTAGGGGCAAGGGTTGACCCCCAACGCCCTGTGCATGCGCAACCCCTTGTTGTTGCTCCTAGTCCTCCCATTCATGCACCTATGCATCATTGAGTTGTGGTCTCGACATTAGGTTCCCTTAGTACACTAGCAGGAAACCTTGATCAACATGCTTCTGTGATAGCGGGTGGGGAGCATAGAGATGATGATGATGGAGGAGTGTTTTATGGAGCTGGTCCAAATACCACTCTAGGAGTGTCGAGGCCCGTCCCACATGTATGTACTAGTTGCCATCAAGTATGCTATGGACCTATTTAGGCCACACCTAGTTTAGGTGGACGTGGAGATTTTGGTGGTTCATCTAGTCACATCAATTCATTTGTAGAGTTTCTTACAATAGACCATCACCTTGAGGACACTACGACATAGGTATAAATATGCATCTACACATTCATTTTATAAGAATTTTGATGAATGTATATATCAAAGAAAAGTTTGCAATACATTTTAACAATCAAACTGTTTGGTGTACAAATGACACTAACGATGGGGCAATCATCCGCTCCACGAGTACATACATCGACACCAGTCCTACTCGGTAACCCTTATGGGGTATTTTGATTTCAATTTTTTAAATTATATATGAAATGATTTTTAACTTGGGTTTTAAATTTATAATTGAATCACATATATGTTTGAAATATTTATGTTGGTTTAGGTGAGTCAATCGACTTCCACATCGGTTCCACTTGAGGGGTTGTCGAGCACTCCACCATCGGGCGTCGTAGATCAGGGGTAGGTACATTTATATGAAATGTGCATGTGCAATTGTAAATATTATAAGCGTTAAATGTCTACATGTATGTCTAGGTTGATACCACAATGACAGTGGGCATCGGGCAAACATTAGAAGTTGCGGCTACTCGTGAGGTCTCTGATTTTTAGGTTGTCGAATATATATATATATATATATATATATATATATATATTAACTTAATTCAAGTATACATGCTTTAATTTTGATCTTGTAGGACTTTGTTAGTGTGACTTTTAGCCCTGACCCAGACATAGTTACACCTGGAGGACATGTAGAGCAGGCTCCAAATCAAATGGTAATTTAAATTTTTATTATATTTAAAGTCAATTATAAATTATATATTCTGAATATAACTTTAATTTTAAATTTCAAATTGAATATATATATATATATATAATATGAGCTAATACATGTTTTAAATTCTTTTTCTTTTATATCATGAGACACATCTTGTAGTTGAGCATGTACAAACAGGTCCTCGAGGAGAGGGTGCACAACCTCAAAATATAGTACAATTAAAATATGATAAATTATACATTAAATTAAATTAAATTAAATCATTTTTAATTGTAGACTTGTACATCTAATTTCAACTTTCTTTGTCTTGGTTATGTAGATTGATTCAAAGATTTTAGAGGTTGCTTCAGGTGCACCCGAGCATCTAGATCTAGATATGATGGTAATTTAATTTTATGATGAATTATTAATTAAATTGTCATTAAATAATTTTTCATTGTCTTACATTTGATTTCATCTTTCTCTTGTACAGAGTGTTTCAAGTCATCCACATAGTCTGCATGGCGTGAAGAGGTCTCTTGATTATAAAGATAATACATGACCTAGAAACATGATTTTATGGGTTATATTTATTTATTTCATGGACTATATTTTTGGTTTCTCATGTACTCTATTGGAATTTATATTTCATGGCTCAAATACTTAGTTAGACTTTAGTTCATGGGTTGTACTCTGATGGACTTTATTTCATGCGCTTAATATATTGGTTTCATACACTGAATATATTTACATAAATTATGGACTTTATTATTGTTTGAAATTTTAATTTACACATGTACATTTATGCATTTTATGTTCATAGTCAATACATTAATATAGGACATTAATGTGAAATTAAATATAAATATGAAATTAAAGTTGAAATTAATAGGACATTTTAATATTTATACTTTACAAATTTAGTGATCTCATACATGATATACATGATATGTACTGTATACACCTAAAAATGGTCACATCACATTGTCTGGTAATTAATTAAATATTTTTAAATATTTAATTAAATCTCTGAATTCTATCTACGTATAAATAAATTTAAATAATTTATTTATATTGTTCATTATTTCATTTCGATTAAATAAATAACTTTATTTAATCATCTTTTCTTATTCATTTCTTAATTAATTAAATAAACATTATGATTTATTTATCTTAATTATCAATAATCCTCGTTTGAATATTTTATTCAAATAAAGATTAAATATTTCCTTTCTTTTAATTATATTCTTCTAAATGTTCATTCATCATTATATATTTTAAATATTTAATGTAATTCTTCTAATATCCATTTCCAATTAAATATTTCTAAATATTTAATTAATTCTTCTAAAGTCACATTACAATTAAATATTCCAAAATATTTAATTAAATCTTCCATAGTGTTAAAATCAAAAATCAAACTCAATAAATGAAATTAAATTTATTTATTTATTTATTTAATTTGGGGATTATCTTCAACAGCCGTGAAACAAACTGTCGAAACAAAAAAATTAAATTCCTCTGTTTCTGTGCAGGCTTGTTCCCGTGGTTGAAGATAGGCATCCATCCTTCTCTCCAACCTCTCAACCTCTTCCATCTTCTTCTCAACCTCTCCATCTCTCACCTTTCAATTTTACCAGATAACTTCACGGCCGTTGATTCTTGCCAGCCAGGATTGTCCCTGCAAAAAACTATAAATAAGACTGTCGGGTCTTTGAATTCATATAGAAGCTTTCAGTAGGAAAATTATAGTCAATTTGCATAAGCCTTTTAGCATTCATAGTGTTCAAGCATCATAGTACAACATAGAATCATGGCATATTCACTCTATCTCATAGCATACTCCATTTACAGCCCCTGTGCATAATTCACAGCCCCTGTCCATATCTGTTAGCATTTTCACCTTCACTAGCATCTAGGATAGAATTTCCTTTGCATACTCATTCTGCAGACAGCCATTTGGAGAAGTTGAGCTTACACAATCTGAGAGCAGCAGCTTCGAACAAATCTCTGGAGATAGAGAAAGATGGAACGTTTTTGAAGATTTTTTGCTTATTTTAATTGCATTTCAAATTTCTTTAGTTTAATGTTCTGTTAATTGTGTTTATTGTTTTCATTTGATTACATAATCTAACATATTAACATATACACATTTTTGGCACCCACCGTGGGGCTCTTGCCCCTGTTTCTCACATCTTTTTGCAGGTTTCTTTGACAGGTTACGGCCAAAAACAGCGGATTAGCGCAAGAAATTGCACGTTTCTGAAAGTTCATACCCAGTTCAGTGCATTTGAGAGTTCCTGTAGCGCCCTTAAGAGTTTCTGCAGCGCCCGTGAGAGTTCCTGCAATGCCCGTGAGAGTTCTTGCAGTGCCATTAAGAGTTCCTGTAGCGCCCATGAGAGTTCCTGCAGTGCATTTGAGAGTTCCTGCAACGCCCGTGAGAATTCCTGCAGTGCCCATGGAGACTGTTATAGCGCATGTTTCAAAAACCTACAAATTGTAATTTGTAAGTTTAATACAGTTTAACTGAATTTGACGCAACTGCGGACAGTTAATAATTGTAAATTGGAATGAACCAATCCTAGGGTAGACACATAACTTAAAACGAAGCAATCCTAGGGTAGACACCTTAAACTTAAAATGAAGCAATCCTAGGGTAGACACCTTAAATTAAAAATGAAGCAATCCTAGGGTAGACATTTCACATTTGATTTTGGGGCTAAAAAGAAATTTCGTGTTTGTGTGAAGCAACATCTTCACTTAGCATAGAAAAATTATATTTTGGGCTTAAAATAAATCTTTGTTTGCTTTGTTTTTGGTGATAGGCCTATGCTCTCCCCTTAACTGGGTGATCAAAATGCCAAACTCACCTATTTTACTTTATGCATTTTACAGTTTTATTAACACCTTTTAGAAGGCCTGCCGTAGTGGGAAAAAGTACTCACCCTACGGGAACGACCTAAGTGGGAACAACTAAAGCCAAGTTTTCCAACCCACTTTAATCAAATGTGGATGGTTGATGAAAATCCCATTCGACGGTAGTGTTCATTGATAACCATCCCCAAAGCCTTTGTTCTAAAGGTAGGGAGGTCTCTCGAGGGAGTCTATCATTTGCCGCACCGAACGGAAACCCTTACTAAGAACTTAGTGTAGTATCTTACCGAGTCAGTTTTCGAACATCGTATTGATCACAGTGCAGGGGAGGGAAGAATCTACCCCCAAGATAATCACCATATAACTGCCAAGGATTGTTTGCTCAGGGGATCTGGTATCCACTTCCGTCACTCTGAGTACGCACCTGGAAAAGACAAAAACACGGGCGCCCTTTCGGGGGTGACACGGCTGTGTGAGTCGACGCAGTTTTAAGATGTGGGCTATTGATTACTATGATGACCTACTTGAGAACTAAGAGTGAGTCTGTTTGAAATGCTTATCATGTGTAAAACTTGTTAAAATAGTTTTTGAAAAACATTTTGGTCATACACTTGATGTTTAGCATAGGACTTAAGACAACTATTCTACAATTTGTTTAATGTGTTTTCAATACACTAATTCAGATAAGATCATCCAACACTCACTATCACATTGATTACTCTCATGTTACGAGATTGGAAATCCACAACTTTTGTAAATAAATCCGTTTTCAAAAGGATTAAAAAGCCAAAGAAACCCCTTAACCACAATAAACTATTGAAGAAGCAACGGTTTTTGTATCAAAGCCGAAAAGTTTTACTTAAATATAGAACCTTTCTTCATAGGTATCATGATTGTGTTAGAGGTCTTTCTGATGATTATGCTATAGAACCTTTGTACTCACAAGCTTATTTTCAAAGAAGAGCCCTTTCTCAAAGGCATAACCATAGTCAACGCATTCGTTTCTGTTATATTCCCCAACCTGCAATTGAATATTCTACTCGTCCAAATCAAATTTTGCAATAGAGAACTCAGATCACATTAGGCATTCATCACTAAATCCATCCTTTTACAAAACTAGGATCAAACTTTATAAAGTGCAAAAACATCTTTTTCTTGATCTTTTGCTTAAAATTCCCTCCAACAGGATTTTCATCCTTTCAATTAGGGAACAACACAAGCTAAAGGTTAGAAACTTTTCAAGTCATAGAATCTTCATTCTATCCTGACTTTCATATCTATCACATGATTGCACTATTTTACATTCTTTTGATCAAAAGTGAGTAAGAATTTGGAACAAAACTTATGCCTGTCTTCACGAGATCTCAAAAACACATGGAAAAAGACGAGGGAGAAACCACTACAAGCAAAATGGGTGACCATACTGAAAAAGAAGAGGATACATTTAATCTTGATGAATTAATAGAAGAAAAGCTTCAAGAAGCAGAGCAAGATCCTCAATTCCATACTCTTATGGAAAGGATTTTAGAACGAAACAAAGAAAGATATTTTCTTTCATTAGCTAATCAAGGAGCTAAGTTACCTCACAATTTTGACATAGAAGGGATTAAGCAGAATCCTGAAACTCCTCCTACTGACTTTAGTGCCCTTACTCAACAGATAAAAGAATTACAAGGGCAAATAAAAGAGATGCAAGGGGGTACAACAAAGAAGTATGTTTTGGAAGACATATCTCCTTATCCATTTGATAGGAGTCTTCAAATGATCCCATTTCCAAAACATTGTGAGATTCCTAAGTATGATAGGTACAATGGAAAAACTGATCCCATTGACCATGTGAGGGATTTCCGAAATATGAGTCTAGAATTCGCCTATGACGATACCTACTTAATGTGATTATTTCCACGAAGTCTAGGTGTACAATCCATGGAGTGGCTTTCTAAGATCACTCCACCCATCAAAACCTTTGAGGAGTTAATAAATCAGTTTATCACACAATACACCTACAACATTCAACACCAGATAACAATGCTTGATCTTTGTAAAGTGAAACAAAAAGTAGGAGAACCCTTCACTACGTTCTTGCAAAGGTGGAGGAGGTTATTTGCACAATATTCCCATCCTATTCCTGAAAAGGAAAAGATGGATATCTTCATCAATAGCCTAGATCCAGAATTAAGTTATAGGCTTAATCTTCATCGTCCTCATAACTTTGAAAAATTGATTGAAAACGCAATCACCATTGAAGGGGTCTTGGTTAAACGGGGAGTGATAAAACTTGATAATCCAAGTACATCAAACCAAAACAACAACGATAAAACAAGGTTCTGGAACAGAAATAAAAATGTTGTTAATGATGGTATAGTAGATGCAAATAATCTACGAACAAGACCATCTGTCTTCAATCTATCAAGTGCTCCATGAACCAATCAACAAGGAAACAACAATCAACAAGGACAAAACTCCAAGCAAGAGAGCATGACCAATCAAAATACCAATCAAAATCGTGGTAATTTCAATAGAAATCTTGGCAATACCCAAACATCAAATCTGTCCAGACCTCCATTCTTTTCAAATCGACGAAATTTTACTGCTTTGGGGCAATCTCTTGAGTCTGCTCTCAAGGAGCTTCTTGATAATAAGGTTATCACCTTACCACCACAAAGAGATTATAAGCCAGAAGTCAAACCACCATCATGGAATGACTCGTATTATTGCAATTATCATCAATGTAAAGGTCATAGAACGAATAATTGTCAAGCTTTGAAAAATCTCGTACAAGACTTAATTGACAATGGCACCATTACAATCAAAGGACATCATACCAATGACGATCATCAAGCATTCAAAGATCCTTTACCAAACTATCAAAAGGGGGAAACATCAGATACAAAAGGAAAAAGCATACATAATGTTGAAGACAATATAATCCGTCACATCTATGTTGATGATCAACGGGTTAATGTTATCAAAATCAAGGGAAAACAAGAATATCAACAGGTTAATGTGACTACGAGAGGAAAAGAAAAGGTTGTTCTAAAAGGAAGTTCATCTAAAGCAACTATTCCTTCTCCAAGTCAATATAATCTGGTTGATCAATTGAGAAAAACATTAGCTCAAATCTCCATCCTTGAACTTCTCAAAATATCCCCCATACACAAGAATATTTTAGAAGAAGCTCTCGTAAACACAACTGTTGATACTGATCTGGATGTAAACAAATTTCAAGCCATGGTGGGACATTTGTTTTCCCCCACTTGTCTTTCATTTTCCAATAAAGATGATGCCTCCATGACACATCCCCATAATTAATGCTTTGATAGTTATTTTCCTTCGTGGATCAATAGCATTTTCTTGAAGTCATGATCCATAAACACCGAATTAGACGTGTCTTAATAGATGGAGGAGCCGGTTTGAATATTTGTACTTTAAAGTTAATAAATGCCTTGGGAATTTCAGAAAATGCTATTGATCCACGAAGGAAAATAACTATCAAAGCATATGATGATGAAGAAAGAGCTTCTAAGGGATTAATATTATTGCCTATCAGAGTGGGACCTATTGTGAAGAACACATTTTGTCAGGTTCTAGATCGGGATCTTTCTTATAACATACTTCTAGGTCGTCCATGGATTCATGATATGTAGGCGGTGCCATCAACGTATCATCAATGCATCAAGTTTCCATATGATGGACAAGAAATAACTATACAAGTTGATTACAATAGTACCCAAACTTTTTCAAATCTTCGAGCAACTCAAGATGCCTTTGTGCCACACAATAGGGAGGCTCTTGTTGTTTCTTCTTCCAATCTACAAGGACAACTGCAAGAATTGACAAAGAATCTTGACACTAAGCTAAATTTTAAAGACAAAGGAGTTGGTGAATATTCACTATCTCTTTCTACCTTACCTCCTTCTCCAAGGTCACATGGTCAGCCAACCTTATCAAATCAAAAGATTGCAATAGCCTCTACATCCCAAGCTTCTGTGCTAATCACAAAGTTTGACAAAAAATTCATTAAAGCCAACACCACTGAGGAAGAAGTTGAAGATAGGGACATCCTAAATTGGCTATACAAAGATGAAGATGAATCTCTCTTGCATATTAAGTTACCTACAGAACAATATGGTAAGGGGTACACCATCATGCAGAAAATGGGCTATGAAGGAAATGGTCCTATAGGAAAAAGAAGAGAAGGAATCGTGGAACCAATTCAACCTATTTCAATACATCCAAGTGATAAAACAAGACTTGGATATGGTAAAGATAAAGAAGACTCTACTTCATAGCAAGCACAATCAACTCATGAAGAAGGATCAATGTCAGATAAACCTCATGAATCAGTTTTCCAATTGCAGAATAGTTCAGATACTGATTCTAATGAATATGAATGGGACACCATTTATAATGATGAATTTTGGAGAGACAAACAAGTTGATACTATACACAAATATGCACCTGTTCTCATTCAAGGAGAAGGTTCAAGGCCTCCACTTGATTATGTTTTACAAAGTGATCATGACTCAAGTGAGGACGATTCAGATTCTAACACAATTGACGATCAACAGGAGAATACCATCATAGACCTTGTCTACTGTGAAAATGATAGCCACATCATGACTTTGACAATTCAAGACCTTACCCAACCTAATGATCCCATGTCTTTAGTTTATCCAGAACTTATTGATTGGGACATTGATGCACCTATCCATATCCCTGCATTCTATAATGATGAGGATATTATAAATTTCCTTTGTTCCTCTAATGAAGAAAACAATTGTTTCATTCAAGAATTTCATACTCATGATTTTGATAAGGAGGGTGTCAAGTCTCTTAGTTGCAAAATAAATGAAATAAAAGATGGATCTATTGGTGAAAACCAAAAAATGGTAGTGATAGATCACAACAAGAGAAAAATAAAGAGCGAATCCGACAGTGAAAACCTTTCTGAGGCACTAAAGGATGAGAAACTTGACACTCTTCCCAAGCATTATCATGAAAGATCTTCTATTTTGATCGAACCAACATAATCAATCAATATAAGTACAACAGAGCATCCAAATTTTTTGCAAATTGCAGCATCATTAACAGTTGAAGAAGTCTTGAAATTCATGGATTTCTTGAAAGAGAATCAAATTAACTTTGCTTGGTCATATGCTGATATGCCCGGGTTAGATCCTAATCTGATAATGCATCATTTATCTATCAAACCAGGGACAAAACCTGTGAAGCAAAAGCTTAGAAAAATGCATCCACATGTTGCATTATTGGTCAAAGAGGAATTAAAGAAACTTTTGGATGTTGAATTCATTCGAACTATTGATTATGCAGAATGGATTTCCAATATTGTACCTGTTTCAAAGCCAGATGGAAGGATCAGAGTTTGTACAGATTTCAGAGATTTGAATAAGGTTTGTCCTAAAGATGACTTTCCTTTACCCAACATAGATATGATTGTTGATTTAACTGCTGGCCATGCAATGTATTCATTAATGGATGGATTTTTAGGATACAACCAAATAAAGATTGCACCAGAGGATCAAGATAAAACAACATTCACATGTCCTTGGGGTACCTATTGCTGGAATGTAATGCCATTTGGGTTAAAGAATGCTGGAGCCACTTATCAAAGAGCAATGACAATAATTTTTCATGATATGATGCACACATTCATGGAAGATTATGTTGATGATTTACTTTCCAAATCTCACACACGAGAAGAACATCTAGAAATCTTGTCAAAAATCTTTACCAGAATGGAGAAATTCAATGTTCGTCTAAATCCAAAGAAATGTGTCTTCAGCGTTACATCTGGAAAACTCCTAGGATATATTATTTCAGAAAAGGGTATAGAGGTTGATCCAGAAAAAGTACAAGCTATAATGGACATGCCACCACCACGAAATATCAGTCAACTTCAATCATTGCAAGGGCGACTATAGTCCATCAGGCGGTTTATAGCTCAACTGGCAGACAAAAGCTTATCATTTACACATTTATTGCATAAAAATGTCCCATTCAAATGGGAAGACAAATGTGAAGCATCATTCAATCAGATCAAGCAATATCTTATGCATCCACCAGTCTTAATTCCACCCATTCCAGGAAAGCCACTCATACTCTATATTTCAGCAATAGAAGTATCCTTAGGAGCATTGTTAGCACAAGAAGATTCTACAGGTAAAAAAAGGGCTATATACTATATTAGCAGAACTCTAACAAGTCATGAATTAAACTACACTTTCATTGAAAAAGCTTGCCTTGCAGTGGTGTTTGCTTCTTAAAAGTTGTGGCATTATATGTTGGCTCATACAGTTAAGCTAATAGCCAAGATTGATCCACTGAAATACTTACTAAGCAGAGCTACTTTAACAGGGAGACTTGCAAAATGGGTAATGATCTTAAGTGAGTTTGACATTCACTATGTAGATCGAAAAGCTATTAAAGGACAGGTCATTGCATATCAGTTGGCTGAAGCACCTTTACAAGAAGAAAATTCAATACACATTGAGTTTCCTGATGCAGATGTCTTCACAACAACAATTCAGAAATCATGGACATTATACTTTGATGGATCTTATACACAATATGGCTCAGGGCAGGGATTCTCTTTGTTACACCTGAAGGACATACCATTTCACAATCATATCGATTGATGTTTCCTTGCACAAATAACATAGCTAAATATGAGGCATTGCTCATAGGATTGAAAATAGCATTGGAATGGCGGATTATAGATCTCTAGGTCTATGGTGATTCACAACTTGTCATTAATCAAATTAATGATGACTATCAAACTAAAGATGATAAGTTGCTACCTTACAAGAACATGGTGGATGATTATAAAAAGTATTTTGTGTCAATCAAGTTTTCACAAATATCAAGGATTGATAATAAAGCTACAGATGCAATGGCTACCATTGCTTCCTTATTACAACTATCAGAAGATCAAACTAAGTATGAATTCTTGGTGGAACAATTGTTTTCCCCCACCTATGATAATCCTGAGACCCAGTTCATATATCATTTAACCGGTTATGATTCACCTTTATATGGCAAGATTTATACCTATTTAAAAGATAACATCTTACCTCCAGATTTATCCCGCAACCAAAAAAGGAACTTCATCCGCCAATCATCCCGTTATACCTTAATTGCCGATATCCTTTACTGACGTGGTCTTGATGGTACACTCCTTAGATGTCTTGAAGGTGATGAATCTGAAAAAGCCTTACAAGAGGTTCATGGTGGTATTTGTGGAACTCATTCAAGTGGTTTGACCTTAGCTAAGAAACTTGTCAGAATGGGATATTATTGGCCTACCATGGAGAAAGATTCTTTTATTTTTGTCAAGAAGTGTTCTAAATGCCAGATCCATGGGAATCTTATTCATGCACCTGCACAAGAACTACAACTTTTCACTCCAACATGGCCTTTTTCTCAGTACTAGATCTTGGAAAAATTCATCCTTCATCATCAAATGGGCATAAATTCATCATTACAGCTACGAAGTATTTTACAAAATGGATTGAAGCTGTTCCTTTGACAACTATGACGGGTAAACAAATATCTTCATTTATCCTGAATTATATCATTTGTAGATATGGAATTCCTAATTCTATCATCACTGATAATGGAAGGCCTTTCAAGAATCAAGATGTGGATGAACTTTGTGAAAGATTTCACATCCAACACAGGTTCTCTACACCTTACTATCCACAGGGTAATGGTCAAGCAGAAGCTTCTAACAAAACAATCTTGAAGATATTGAAGAAGACAATAAATGATGCAGGTCGTGATTAGCATGTCCAATTAAATCCAGCTTTGTGGGCATATAGAACTAGCATTCGCACACCAACATGAGCTACCCTATATGCCTTGGTCTATGGAGCATAAGAAATCTTACCACTAGAGGTTGAAATACCTTCGCTTAGGGTCTCACTCAAGGGATTGATAAGTGATGAAGACTACAGAGTATCTCGCTTGCAAGAGTTGGAACTGTTAGATGAAAGACGTCAACATGCAGCTGATCATTTGAAAGGTTATCAACAGGTTATGTCCCGTAGTTATAATCACAGAGTTAAACCACGAACATGTCAAGTAGGTGACTTAGTCTTGAGAGAAAATCCACGTAATCAGCAAGATAGAGAAAAGAAAGGGAAATTTGAACCAAACTGGCTTGGTCCATTTGTCATCATTGCAGCATACGGTTTTGGTGCATATTAGTTATCCACGTCAGAAGGGGACCTGTTTGAAGAGCCGATCAATAGCATTCATTTGAAGAAATTCTATGTCTGAATTGTTAAGTCCTGAAAAAATCATAAAAAGTCCTGAAAAAAAATCATAAAGAGTCCTGAAAAAATCAAAAAATCATAAAAAGTCCTGAAAAAATCAAAAAAATCATAAAAAGTCCTGAAAAAATCCAAAAAAATCATAAAAAGTCCTAAAAAAATCATAAACATTAGAAAAATCATGAAATAGTGCAATAAAAACAAGTGGTGAAAACCTGGCAAACAGGTGCTACTTGTGATCAAAATAGGCTCCTCCATTTATTATCTTATGTCTTGCATTCACTTTAGGCATCATCCATCCATATCTATCATTTGTACATATCTATCATATCCATATCATATGACAAGGATCCTTATGTTTCATCATGGCTTGATGAAATTTGTACATATCCATACTCTTTAGGTTGTGTTTACACTAGGGGAAAAAGCTGAAATATAGACTAAACAAGCAAGGGGCAACAAGCTTTTTGAACATCAAAAAACATACACAAAACAGTTTGCCAAAACAACAAAAAACATTGCCGTAGAAAAATCAACCACAACATGCTTATTCAATGCCAATTGACATCAAAACAAAATGATCCAAACAAACTATTGAAACGAGAATATCAATGATGATAACCAACTTGGATGATCTTAATCTGAATAAATGTTTGAAATACTGTAAGCAAAATTTGAATGGTTGTTTGATTTTTATATCATATCTCTGGAGCAATTCAATGATGTATGAAACTAGAAAAGCAAGGAAGGAGTATGATTTTTATTTGTCTGCTGTTTGCGAGGAAATCATTAGTACTATGCAAATTGGTCGCGAGACATGCTCTATTATAGATCATTGATGACATTTCAGAATTTGCATGGGAAAAGGGTTAACTCTTGTCTGTTTATGCAAGCAATGCTTAGGTCATCTCAGTTCAATTATACCTAGATGCTTGTATTAACTTGCTATATCAAAAATCATGAAAGCAATACTCAGGTCATCACTGGTGCTAACATACCCTTTTGATGCTTGTATTAACTTTCAACATTTCAATGCTCTATGATGATATAAAAAGAAAAAAATAAGCTCTCCAAATGGCAATATTGTATGGATATTCTGCATGGTTAGTATAGATTGCATTCATGTTAGAATTTGCATTTTACATTTCCCAAAAAGCTGGCAAAGTATCAAATGGTTCATATCTTTTCACATACATGACTGAGTATATTTTGACATTCATAAAAACAACATTTCATACATTATTTCATACATATATATTTGCATCAGAAAATCATAAAAATAAAGCATGCATCATAAACAATCATAAACATGTATAAATGAT
Organism: Sequoia sempervirens; assembly: GCA_007258455.2. Lineage (NCBI taxonomy): Eukaryota > Viridiplantae > Streptophyta > Pinopsida > Cupressales > Cupressaceae > Sequoia > Sequoia sempervirens. The sequence goes on from VDFB02075432.1 coordinate 165,223, forward strand.
ATCATCCATCGTATTCATACAATCATGCATTAATAGATTTTTACTCATATTCTAAAAATCATGTATACATATACATCATAAACAATCATAAACATAGGGAAACCATCATATCATAAACATCATGCATATAAGAAAATAGACACATTTATCTCATCACAAATCATCGCTGCATTTCATATATCTAAAAAATGAATGTCAAAATGTACAAGGATGTCAACTACATATGATATAACATCATAAAAAATGAGACCATCTCAGGGTGTATACAAATGTCTCAAAAGAGTATCACAAAAACATCATCTACAATGCACTAGGCAGTGCTATCCTCTGATGGAGCTGGTCTAGGACCTGTACCACCTGCCCCTGATGGACCTGCTCCGCCTATCCCTGATGGCCCTCCCGGAGGTAATGGCTGTGTGACACCTCTACTGGTAGTATGAGAGTGACTATGAGTAGACCGTGACCAAGTATAACTCTCCCTCCGCTCAGGTGGAACAACATCATGATATCTGGTCCTGTAAAACTCGGCCTCCCGGGTGGCTCTGGTAACCTCTCTCATCATGTCACCAAGTAGGGTGCTAGCTGCTACTCTCTGTAGACTATCCGCTAAAGCAATGGCCTGCTCACCCTGCTGTCTGGCTGTATCCCTCTCAGCAGTAATTGAAGTCAACTGTCCTTGCAACTGTGTAATCAAGGCCTGTGCCTGTGCTAGCTGAGTCTGTAAACTCTGCACTGTACTCTGTAAAGAGGATATCTGACCTGATACTGCTAGATCTACTGAAGGAGATGGATATGTGTGTCTCATCCATGGTCCACCTCTGCCACCTCTCCTGCCACCTCTCCTGCTACCCCTATCACCACCCCTACCATCACCACCATCATCTCCCTCTGAATCATCATATCCTCCACTCTCATCATCATCACTACCCTCTGAAGCCGAATCTCTCTGTTGTCGTCTTTGTGCAGCAACAGGAGCAATAGGCTCATCAGGATCAAACATACGTGGTGTAGGATGCTCTAGGACATATTGGCTATACTCTAGGGTCGTCCCTGCGTCAAGGACATCAACTCGGTAATCCCACATCACCACTCCTAAACTGGTGAACTCTGCAACTGCTGCCTCATAGGAAATCCGTGGGCCCCATACTGCAAGCTCTAGCTGTCGCCGTGCATAAATGGCGGAACCCACAGGCATACCTTGAATCCGTCCAAACTGCCGACATACTCGTCCAACAAGAAATCTCTCAATGATCCACGAAGTACGCCCAATCAAAAATTTGGATGTACACACATAGGGCATCTCCCTCGCATCCTCTGGCCATGCCTCACAATCTAAATATGGCCGCCAACATACTGTATCCAGACCATCTAAGAGATGCTGCCAATGATCTAGTTTGCCCAGTCTTGACTGAGCAATAATGTCAGCATATCTCCATCTATATGATCGACTAGCTAGTCACTGTCCTTGAGTCAATGGTCGCAAAATAGCAAAGTGCTCCCATGCCCATATCTGTAATAATGAGCACCCACTAGCAAAACTCCGGCCTCTACCATAAACAATATGATGTAACTCATCATACAAGTGCGCAAGAATGCATGTCCCCCATGCATATCGTGTCCCCTGCATCACCATACTCTCTAGCACACGACCCCACCCGATCGCGAACCCCTTTGACCTATGGTCGGGGCACAACACACCTCCAATGAATCCTGCAAGTACAGACGGTAAAGGTGGATATGTATCTGTCATCTCGCCCCATGGGATGAAATATCCAGCAATGTGATCATCTCTAAAAATCCTCCTCAAAGCATCAGTGCCTCCAGCCTCTCGGCTATCAAAAACCACTATCTCCCCCATCACTGGGATCCTCAGGATGTGATATACGTCCTCAGGGGTCACTGTAATCTCTCCTGTCGGTAAATGAAATGTGTTGGTGTCACTATGCCACTGCTCAGCGAGTGCTGTCAATAAAGCCCTATTGAGGCGAACCTCAAGCATATCAAGCAATGACCTCAATCCATAGGCCTTAATCACATCTCGGTCTGACTGTAACAACTGTGGAATCAATGTCCATGTACTCGGAAATGTCTCTTGTAACTGCAATACGCCCAATCTCTCCTGTTGACATATCATGACAAAACAAAATCAATATCCAATCATCATGATTTATCAATCAAACCTATCAATCAAACTATTTGTTTTTCATTTTCATGGAAAGCAGATAATCAACATCACGTTTGTTTTTAACAACCTTAGAAGCAAACCTATCAATCAAACTATTTGTTTTTCATTTTCATGGAAAACAGATAATCAACATCACGTTTGTTTTTAACAACCTTAGAAGCAAACCTATCAATCAAACTATTTATTTTTCATTTTTATGGAAAGCAGATAATCAACATCATGTTTGTTTTTAACAACTTTAAAAACAAATTTATTAGTTCTTATTTGTTTTTCAACAACTTTGGAAAAAAATTTATCATTTACAACAACATATAATCAAAGGCGCTACAGAAAACATCATGGGCACTACAGAAAACATCAAAGGCGCTACAATATCAAAGGCGCTACAAAACATATCATGGGCGCTACGCTTTTTATTAAAGGCGCTACTAAATCAAATGTGCTACGGAAATCATTAAGGACGCTGCAAAAGTTATCATATGCGCTACGGAAATCATTAAGGGCGTTATGGAAATTCTTAAGGGCACTAAAACACAGTTTTCTATAATCAAGACATTGAAAAACGTGCAACAAAAGGAAATTTTTCAAAACGCAGGAGTTTGACGAAGTACATACCGGAGGTCCATAGTGTGCTAGCCGTTGATGTTGTCGGATGCGCTCGAAACAGTGCTAGTGAATCGGAAGTGCCATAATTATCTCACTAGAGCTCAAAATTTGCAAATTTTACTAGGTTAAAATGGAAAATGACATTTTTAACCTATATAATGGCAAAATTGAGGCATTTTATCACATTTTTACATAGCAGGGGCAATTTTAGTCATTAATTTTTCATTTCACATCTTTTTGGGTTAGTTTCTTCATATTATTATGTTCGAACGATGAATCGACATTTTTAAAAATCATAAAACTCAAAAATCTAAAAAAATTTCAAAAAAATCGCAAAATTCGCAAAAATCAAAATCTTATCAATTCATCGTTCGAGGGGGCATATACCTATCAATAATCGACAGTTAACATCTGGGGCAAATTTCAAAATTCTTTGAAGTAATGCGTAAAACACATCACTTCAAAGAGGGGCAAAATGTATACACCTAAAAATGGTCACATCACATTGTCTGGTAATTAATTAAATATTTTTAAATATTTAATTAAATCTCCGAATTCTATCTACGTATAAATAAATTTAAATAATTTATTTATATTGTTCATTTTTTCATTTCGATTAAATAAATAACTTTATTTAATCATCTTTTCTTATTCATTTCTTAATTAATTAAATAAACATTATGATTTATTTATCTTAATTATCAATAATCCTGGTTTGAATATTTTATTCAAATAAAGATTAAATACTTCCTTTCTTTTAATTATATTCTTCTAAATGTTCATTGATCATTAAATATTTTAAATATTTAATGTAATTCTTCTAATATCCATTTCCAATTAAATATTTCTAAATATTTAATTAATTCTTCTAAAGTCACATTACAATTAAATATTCCAAAATATTTAATTAAATCTTCCATAGTGTTAAAATCAAAAATCAAACTCAATAAATGAAATTAAATAAATTTATTTATTTATTTAATTTGGGGATTATCTTCAACAGCCGTGAAAAAAACTGCCGAAACAAAAAAATTAAATTCCTCTGTTTCTGTGCAGGCTTGTTCCCGTGGGTTGAAGACAGACATCCATCCTTCTCTCCAACCTCTCAACCTCTTCCATCTTCTTCTCAACCTCTCCATCTCTCACCTTTCAATTTTACCAGATAACTTCATGGCCGTTGATTCTTGCCAGCCAGGATTGTCCCTGCAAAAAACTATAAATAAGACTGTCGGGTCTTTGAATTCATATAGAAGCTTTCAGTAGGAAAATTATAGTCAATTTGCATAATCCTTTTAGCATTCATAGTGTTCAAGCATCATAGTACAACATACAATCATGGCATATTCACTCTATTTCATAGCATACTCCATTTACAGCCCCTGTGCATAATTCACAGCCCCTGTCCATATTCGTCAGCATTTTCACCTTCACTAGCATCTAGGATAGAATTTCCTTTGCATACTCATTCTGCAGATAGCCATTTGGAGAAGCTGAGCTTACACAATCTGAGAGCAGCAACTTCAAACAAATCTCTGGAGATAGAGAAAGATGGAACGTTTTTGAAGATTTTTTGCTTATTTTAATTGCATTTCAAATTTCTTTAGTTTAAAGTTTTGTTAATTGTGTTTATTGTTTTCATTTGATTACATAATCTAACATATTAACATATACACATGTACATTCAATAATTAGCGATAAATAGTCAATGAACTTATTCAATTCATGTCAATCAATAATTAGTCAATAAATCATTAATTACAAACAAAAGCAATCCGTTTATATACCACAAAGGATAAAATTTTAAGAAATAAACAATACCATACAAGATTAGAGAACAAAAGCATTAATACATTCTATAAATAATAGCATCCAACACTAATTTATAAGATGTCAAAACAAATAATGGCATCCAACACTAATTTATAAGCTGTCAAAACAAATAAGGGCATCCAATACTAATTTATAAGTTGTCAAAACAAATAATGGCACCAAATACTAATTTATAAGCTACCAAAACAAATAATAACATCCAACACTAATTTTAGGTTGTCTTAAGGGGTCATAATATGATGTCTTAAGGGGATGTCTTAAGAGATCCTAATACAACGTCTTAAGGGGATGTCTTAAAGGGTCCTAATACGATGTCTTAAGGGGTCCTAATACAACATCTTAAGGGGATGTCTTAAGGTGTCTTAAGGGGATGTCTTAAGGGGTCTTAAGGTGATATCTTAAGGGGTCCTAATACGACATCTTAAGGGGATGTCTTAAGGGGTCATAATACAACATCTTAAGGGGTTGTAATACAACGTCTTAAGGGGATGTTTTAAGGGGTCATAATACAATGTCTTAAGGGGTTTAGGGTTTAGGGTTTAGGGGATGTCTTAAGGGGTCATAATACAATGTCTTAAGGGGATGTCTTAAGGGGTCTTAAGGGGATGTCTTAAGGGGTCATAATACAATGTCTTAAGGCGATGTCTTAAGGGGTCATAATACAACGTATTAAGGATATAATTGATTTAACAATAATGTATGCATGATATTTAGTGATTATACAATCAAATATAAAGTTTCAAAGTAGGAAAACATGCACATTTAACAAACAAAATATATAGAATATCGATTTTGATACATAGAAGTACATAGAGTACATAATTGTGTATGTACACGTATTTGAAATTTGTACAAAATGTTTAATTCTATAAGTATGTATGTACATATATGTCATCTCAAAACAATGTTTACAAAATTTGGATATTCCATCTCAAGAACATCTCAAACTCGTGCCTAGAATGTAGTAGGTCTTCACACCACCTGATATCAAAAAGGTATAAGCAATATTAATGAAATCATCAAAACATACATATTTTAATTATATAAAACTATCTATATGTACACAGCTCAAGTACCTGCATTTAAAAGTATTCCACACATGTGTGTAGGTTGAATCCAGGCATCCTCTCCTTATTGTTTCAAAGTATGAGATCAATGTACTGATGACTTAAGGATACAAAAAGGATAATAAATCAATTTTAACTATTAATGTACAAGCAATATCAATATGTAATCGAAACATGTATTTAAATATAATTTAACTAATAATTACTTGTTTTTACCAAGTATTTCATGTTGTCTAGGTTGAATCTAAATGGACTAGATCTTTTTTCTGATTATGGCTTAAGGATATGTAAAAGGCCAATTTAAATCAATTTCAACTAATAACACACTTGACCAATATCAAAACATGTATTTAATCTATTTAAAAGGACAATATAAAACTAAAACTATATTTACTTGTATTTACTTATTCCATTGTACCATCTGCATCCTCTCTCTTTTGCAATGCATCTATGATTGTCTCATGCTCTTCCATAGAAATTGTCCATAGCACTTTATTTGCAGGTCTTCCACGATATCGATCTAGTTTTATATTTGTTTCCACCACCAAATGTGAATAATGTATAATCTTTTCATGCATTTCATAATCTTTGAATGCAGGTAGACCATTCTTCCTTGCCAGGTATTTTCGTAGCCAAGTTCCAACAACCACCACCGATCCTATTAGAAAACATGAAAAACCATTGTCAAATAAGTTCTCAAAATTTTCTTAAGGGGATCAAAGACTTGTTCTAAGAAATTGCTTAAGGGGATCAAAAACTCGTTATCAAAATTTGCTTAAGGGGATCACCGTACCTATTGGATAATGATAGCCATCATCATCTTGTCGAGGTGCTATTAACTTATGTTTAGTCTCCACACAATGAGCCAACCAATATTCTAAAAAAATTCTTAAGGGGATCAAAAACTCGTTATCAAAATTTGCTTAAGGGGATCATCGTACCTGTTGGATAATGATAGCCATCATCATCTTGTCAAGGTGCTATTAACTTATGTTTAGTCTCCACACAATGATCCAACCAATATTCTATTTTCTCTTCATTCCCCTCAGGTGCAACAACAACATACATATGTCCTGCAAACAAAAATTGATTTAATAACTTGTGCATATCCATATAAATAATTTAGTATTACAAAATAACTTAATAAAGTGAAATAAATTGAATTAAATTACCTTCTTGTACAAGGTTTGAAACACGGTCATAGTCTTTAGATACAAACACTTGATCATTTTCTTCAATAGTTCTTTCATATTCATCATGTGCTTGTGCAGGTGTCAACAATCTTTGCTCCCACTGTTCAACCCATTATGTATTTTGACATGCTTCCCAATCTCCTGAGATACAAAATTGGAAAAAAAATGCAAGCTCCCTTGTCCAGATAGTCCATGTGCTTGTTGTCAAACTCTTAAATGAATGCCATTTAGTAGATCCACCGATTGTCTCACAGTCAACTCTAGGTATAATGTTCTCTTCTTCAACCAACCAAAAGAATCGATGAAGTGTAGAGTACTCACTCAAACTAGGTGCAGATAATCTTGTATTACACCAATCCACAATCCCACGTGCATCTTTAAATTTTACTGCATCATCGAATTTTAATTGTTCTCTAACAAGAATTCTTTTGACACACGCACTACCTCCATCATGTTCTCCTTTACCATGCCTAGCTTCAAAAAATATCCATATATGTTGGACATTAAGTTCCTTGTGAACCCTACATAACCAATAGAACATTTGAGCTTTCTTGAACTGCCCCATACAATTATCTGACCATATGAGGTGTTCTTTCATTTGGATTCCTCTTTCTCTTAAACTTCTATAAAATATATTGAAACAATATTGAACAAACTCTGACGAGTGTAATCGGTTGTCACTCAAATAAAAATGATACTCCCTCAAAACTTTTCTATCATCCTCAGTGCTATCATTTGCATGTCTATAAACAATATGGACAAACATAGCTACTTACACTGAATTATAATACTATGATTGAATTTCCTCTTGCGAAGCTAGAGTATAATTTTTTGCAAAATCAACCACTTAAAGTATAGTACCAATTGGAAATGTGTTTCTACATGCGCGAAATTGGCCATCAAGCCATCGAGCATGTTGAGAGTGTATGACATATTTTGGTACAATCTTATTCTTAAATTCACTCATGAATGCATGCACACTAACTTTTTTTGTAACTAAATCACAACGCTTTCTTATTTTTCCATTTTTTAATGAATAGTGAACATTCTTAAATTTTTTAACATCTACTAATTGTTGTCCAAAATCGTTATCAACACTTTCATGCATACAAATTTTTAAGAATGAAAGATTTCCACAGTCATTGCATTATCCAAAAATACAAGAACTTAAATAAAACAATTTACCATTAGATCTTTCACAAAACAAACCTGAAATAAACTCCCTTATTGCTTCAGGTGGCATATTAATACCACATTCTTGTATAATCATGTTAGTATGCAAGGTACAAGGTATATATCAAAAAATATCATAAAAATAACGAAATTGAACATGCATTTTACAACATCAAGATAATTGTTGCTTATTAATTTTTACATACTACGGTTTACATTTTTCAAAAGACCTTTGACTTATTTTAATATTACTAGGTAACACTAAATCAACACAAAAATTTCTATAAAATTCAGTTTGTGTTGTATCTAATAGGTGTTTTGGGTGAGAATCGCGAACTTTGGACCCCACCCTTAATTTTAAAATATCTCTAGCATTAGATGAAACCCTAGTATTATCATGCCAATATTTTTCGATCAAAGATTTAATTTCAACATTCAATTTCATATCAAACCTCGAGAGTCGACCATTGAAACTCCAACATTGGTTGATAGGATCATTTTCTATACTTTCTCTTCTTTTTGCCGCTCTTAACAATGTTTTAGGATGTATTTTTAAAACTTCACTAATATTGCTTACCATTCTTTTATTCAAAGTTGTTTTATCAACAATAGAAGTTGTTATAGCTCTTCTTGCTGCATTTTTATCTTTCAATTGACTATTTTTCCCAATAGATTGAATGGCACTAGCAACAATAGACATAACATGTTTTAATGATTGATCTTTTCTTTTTGGTTTAACAAAAAATCCTAACCTTTTCATTATTTTCCTCATTTTTTGCATTCTCATTAATTGCATCATTAGTTGACATTGAATTGCAAATTTTTTTGGATAAAAGAATTTGTTGTATATTCTATTCACATGTGTTCTTATTTTCCTCCAAGAAATTTGACCAGGAAGATTATCGAAAACACCACTTTCAATTTACAAAAAAAGTATTTTCATTAAATTCAACATCACATTCTAGATTTTCATCTTCATCTTCATTTTCATTTTCATTTTCAACTTCAAAAAGATTTACATTTTCATCTTGACAAAACAGTTTTCATTTTCATCAACAAAACAGTTTTCATTTTCATTTACATCAGCAAAACGGTTTTTGTTTTCATTTTCAACAAAAGGATCATTCTCATTTTTATTTTCAACAAAAGGATCATTATCATTCTCATTTTCAACAAATTCTATAAAAGTTTCATCTCTCTGAATATTATCAATGTCAACATCATTAAGTCCAACATCTTGTAAAACTTCTACATACAAATTTACCATTTCACTAAAGTGTGGATTTAAAGACATACCTAGATTTGTGCATATTGAAACATTCTCCATATTAGCATTGAAAGAGGGATTTGAAGACATAGTAGGAGTTGCTTGTATAATCATATTCTTCTCCGAATTGACTTCTTACAAATTAGATTTATCTACAACCATGGTCTCCTCAATGTTTTCATCTTCAATAGTTGTGGAATTGGATGCTCCCCCATCATTCATTGATTTAATTCTCATTCTTCTTTGTCTGTCTTTTTCTCTCCTCTTTTTTTGCTTTAATTTCTTGAAGAGTCAATGTCTTCCTCCTCTTATTATGAGCTTTATCTCCTATGATTATAAAATTCTCAAGCACAAATGAATGTCAATAGTGAAATTCTTCAAAAAATTCAATCCAAATTGGAAGTTGAAGACCTATAAGGACAAAATTCTTCCTCTTGTGTTCCTCAAAACAAGTAGAAAACTAGCACAATTTCACTTTAAAAACTATTTTCTTCATGCTTCCTTTGAAAAAATCAATCCATATTGCAAGTTGAAGACCTTTTGTTCCTCCAAAAAAGTACAAAACTAACACAATTCCACTTCAAAAATGGTTTACACGATGCCTCCTTTGAAAAAATTAATCAAAAATGCAAGTTCACCACCTGTAAAAACAATAGTTGATGAAAAATAGCCCAATTTTACTGCTCTTAGGCGTACATGTGAAGTTGTAGACTTCACAATAATTTTTGACAATAAATTTAAATAAAATGGTTAAAAACAAACGAGATCCCATTTTATAATTGAGATCATGTTCCCAATATTTAATGTGGGGACCATTGTCAAAGGAACGAGATCTCGTTTCCCTGTTAATGGTCACACCATTTAATATTAGGAAACAAGTGTGTGCAAGTGTTTTTTTACTTCTAAATATGCAATAAAAACTAAAAATGCAATGTAAAGAACACAAGACCACCTCAAGATTAGCCTAAGTTAAGCACAAATAAAAGAAAGATAAAAATAAGAGTGATTATACCTTTATTTGTGTTGATTCCTTGGTTGGCCCTTGATTGAAATTTGGTTGTGTGCTCCTTTGATGGCAATGTGATGAAAAAGTGGATGCAAGGTCGTGTGAATGCAATGAAAGACGTGGGTGTGTAATGAAAGCTTAAGGATTCTACAATGGAGGATGAACTTGAACTTGAATGCAAATGCAAGTGATAGAGTTAATTATGCAAAATGCTTGAAATTGGCTTGAGAGCATAAGTGTGTTAAAATGCCTAATGCAATAGAATGAAGGAGAGGGGGGTATTTATAGAAGAATTTGAATTCTCTAGACAATTCAATGGTTAGGATTGAGCCACCATGTCCAAGATGGAGGGCTATGGTGAGTTGAGGACTCACAAGCCCTCACATCTTGCCATGTGGAGGATGAAGTGTTCAAAGGACATAGTGAGATATAAAGAGTACAAATGATGTGGAAGAAGGACAAGTACTTTGAAAGTACCTTAGGAGGGGAGAATATTTCCTCAAAAAGGAACTTCTTGTCCCCAAGTGAGAATGAAAGTGACATATGAGGAATTTTAGTAATCCTTAAAAAATCTCCATGGGGAAGAGAGAATTGGTTGGGGAAATAAATGTGAATATTTAATTCACATGATTGGAGTGTATAAGGTGGTTGGGAGAATAAATATGAATTTTAAATTCATATGAGGAGCACCTTGTGGATAAGACAAGGTTTTTATGAAGGAGGCTGAAAAGTACCTTGTGGATAAGACAAGGTTCTTATAATAGAAGGTTCTTGGCTTCATGTGACTTGATGTGACCTTTCAATGATCACATGGGGAAGAGGAGAATCCTTGAAAAAATAAAAAAGTGAATTTTAAATTCACATGGGGAAAAGGGTCTATGCCAAGTATGGAAAATGTGAAAGTTGACCAAAAATGTATGCTAAATGTAGCAAGGGGATTATATTAAGGTTGTGAAAATACATGATTAAGAAAATTAATGAGAGATTAGAAGCAAATTAGAGAATATGGAGGATGTGACATTAATCCTGATTAAGGTGTGCACATCCTAATCATGAATTAATGAAATTAATCCAGATTATAAGAGGGTTATGGAGGATTGACAAGGAAAGAGAAAAAATAAAATTTAAAATTGATTTTATTCAAAAAAGTCAAATGACTAAATTAAATAAATTGATATGTTTATTTAATTTAGAGAGGAAAAGGGGTAAGGTAAAGTATTTAATTGTTAAATTAAATGCTTTAGAAACCTTAGGCAAAAGGTGAAATATTAATTAAATAAATTGTTTAATTAATATTAACGAAATAGACAAATAAAGTAGACGAGTTTGACCATGTGAGAGTGGTCAAATTCAGATGTCTACAACGGGATCCTGTTTCCAAAAAAATGAATTTGAATTTGCTTTGTGGTTGGGTTTTTGCCTTGTATTTTGGTTTGGGAAAAGCATTAAGAATCTAAACCTAGGCCTTCAACCTGGTTTGACCTGCAAGTTGAAGGTCCTAACAATGTCAGAGAAAAATACCAAATTTGGACATATGGCTGACGACTTTTTTTGTAGAATTTTTTGACGAAATTAAAACCCATTTTAGATGAGACAATGTAGATTCCAAATATGTAATTTTTTTTAAATTGGATTATTTTTTCTATTTTTCAATTAATTTCTGATGAAACTAGTCCATAAACTTTAAATATCAGGGTTTTTTAATATTTTAAAAACTTTTGATCAACATAACATTTTGACGAACAGATTGCACGAGAACAAACTTCAAACAATTCTTTTCAATCTTTTTTTTTTAAATAAAAAGATGATAAGTTTAGGTCATCTTATGCGTGTCGTACATGATTTCTCAAAACGATAAATATGCCTAATAAAAATTTAACAAAAAAAAAATTCAATAGAAAATTACAAAAAAATATCGAGAACAAGCTTCAATGAGACAATTTTTTTCTCAAAAAGATTTAGAAAAATATGATAATTTAGGTCAAAATATGGATGTCGTACACATGCATGGTATGGTATAAAAAAAGTGACTTTTAAATAGTGGTTTTTAGAAACACTTATTGAAACTCAATTTGTACAATCTGGGTATTGAAATAAATTACATATTTAAAAACTAGACTTTGAGTACTACATTTTATGATCAGTGACTTTTTTGAAGATTCCATCTCTAAGTACTTCAAATTTTAAGGTCAAATGTGTCAAATTCTAAAAATCAAGAAAAACACTTCCACTTTTTGGCCAAAAAATGGACTCAACTTCTTGCCAGCACTCAGCTAATTTGGTTTGAGTGTAATTATTTCTAACTTCATAGTACAATTTAAGTTTGCAAAAGCTTTTTTTTTGGTTAAGCCATCAACATGCTAGATGCAACACAATTTTTGTGGAATTTTTATGAGAGTGGACATGGAAAAGGAGAGCGCGATGGAGCAGGAGCATGTGTGAAGCGTGCACTTCGTCAACATGAACTTGCTAGTAACTTTCACCATATATATATATGAAATCTAGAGATATTTAAAAAAAAAAAGATATATATTTAAACTAAATTAAATTCTTTAAGTTCCTTGAAAGTAATAGGTGACAAATTGTGCCAACATGTGTACTTGCAGGTAATGCCATACAAAATGCAAATGAAATTTTTGAATGGTGCAAAATTCATTTTTCCACTCGTGACTCAACATACAACACGATATTTTTGGGAAGTTATTGGTACATCTAGTCAAAATTCGTTAAAAATTTGAATTTCAAAGCTTGTGTACATGATTTAATTGAATTTTCAAATTTGAATTTATAGATATTGATCTATCAAATCCTTATAATTGTCAAGCAATTCATGGTATTAGAATTTTGTCATCAAATCATGACAATGGGAAGTAGTAGGCCTTATGCAATTAATGTGAGAGAAAAATCATGTTTTTGTGTTTGCATTGAGGACAATGCAAATATTGTTCAATGTGAGAATATTAGAGATGGATATGTTTCACGATGGGAAATGAAACAATTAATATCAATGTCTCCTTTTGCTGAAGATGACAATGTCAATGTCTATGATCCTCTATATTCAACTGATTACGAACATGTATTTGATTTAGTTGTTACAGGTATGGAAATTAATTAATTTAGTTAAAATTGATTTAAATATATTCTATGTTTAATTAAGTTTCAAGCATGTTAATATATATAAATTTATATATATTAAAAAATTATTTACAAATTTTGTAAACTTTACATGGTGTGTGTACAGGAGATATTTTCGCTGTTGTTGTAGATCGTGACAATGCAAAATGTGTAGATTACTATCTACTAAGATGTACGCAACCAAAAAGCAAATTGGTGGAATCGATGAAAGATGGTGATGGACAAGAGTATCCCATTAGATCAGTCATTATTGAAGGCACATATTATCAAAGATAAAGATAGACAAAAATGGTATTATATTTGTTGATTAATATGCCATGACAAAAAGGTTCTACATTACAGTCACTTAGTTATAGCAACAAAAATAAATTTAGAAACTTTACCTAAAAGAGGACATGCCAAACAAAAGTGGAGGTTGCCTATTGAAGATCATGAAAAGATTTTAGAGATAATTAAAGATAAAGAGGATCTAGATTTTATGTACCAGGAGCTTTAAGTTTTTTCTATATATATGCACTCAAATTTTTTATAGATCTAGACTATATATTTATATTGATTGGACATGTGACATGATTTAGAATGGGTTTTTTTCAAAGGATTGGTCATTTATATTGGAAATGTATAAATAAATTAGTTCCATGTGGAATTCTTAATTTAGTGGAATATATGTATGCAATTTACAAAACCTAGTGACTAAATTAAAAAGTTCATATTTTGCCTAAATTCCTTTAAATCATTTATTCCTTGATTGTATTTTAATTTTTGACATGGAATTGTTAAGTTCACTTTCAAATCTTAAATGTGAAAGTGTTGGTATATGCTCTTTATTAGTGTAATTTTTTTATAGTTTTTCTTATTGGGTTCCTAAACAGATACAATTACTTTATTTACATAATTTTGTGACAAATCAAGGATCTAGTTGATTTGGTGTTTGAGTGGTGAAGAATCTACATGTGTTGGACCTCTAGTTTTCTTTATTTTTTATGTTACTAATGTGACATTCAATATTTTTAAATGATCATCCATTTTCATATCCTAATCATCACATCCTAATTATTATTTTCATCCTAAGCATCCCCCCTCATCCTAATCATCTTTAATCACCTTATCCTAATAACCCATAACCATGTAATCATCCTAATCATCCCTTCTTAATCATTCATTATCATTCTAATAATCACCATTATAATCCTAATCATTCATAACCATTCTAATCCTAATCACCCCATCTTAATCATTCATAATCATCCTTATTTTCACCCTAATCCTAATTATCTTCCATAATAATTCTAATTATCCACCTTATCTTAATCATACCTAATAATTTAATCCATATCATCTCTAATCCATCCTATCTCATTCTAATCATCACATCTAATTCATCCATAATCACTATCATTGTCATCCATAATCACCCCAACTATCCCCCTAATCAGCCCATTTATCCTAATTATTCTAGATCTTAATCATCCATCATCATCCTTAATCCCCATCCTTCACCATCATCTTAATCTAATCACATTATCAACCTAATCCCATCCTAATCAAATGGACTAATCTAATCCATCTATCCTCATCCAAAATCTAATCATTTATTATCCATCTATCCATCTCAACCATACATCCAATCTCCATCCTTAATAAAAAATCATCACTTGAACATTAAAATTTGGTTAAGGTCTCAATCTCGTTCATACATCATATCCTTTCGTCATCAGTGCCTAAAGCTTTCATCTAGGGACCTTATCCTTAATCCACTATCATCTATTTCAAATCCAATCTCCTAATAAAAAATCAAGACCTTAATTTGATTTCATATTTAATCCAAACTTGCTTAAGTACATTAGCCTATCTTAAGTATAGTTATCAAATCCAATCAACTCTTGCTTAGGAACATTAGCCTATCCTAAGTATAGAGAATCAACCTTAATCAAATAAAATCATTTTGAGGTCTTGAAAATTGATCCCAATCCTAATCCCATCCTCCATATTCATCCTCGTAATTTATTCTTCTAATCACCCACTTTGTCCTAATCATTGGGTATATTATTCTTGAGATCTATAGGCCCATTGTAAATTTTATTTTCTTTCATTTAGAGTAGCAACCATGATTTTCTATAACCTTTGGTATGTAACTTACATGTATCATTTTTTGAATGTTAGATTGTATGGGTTCTCTTGGATTGGTCTTTCTTGTTCACCATGGTGCATTGGAATATTCATTGTAGTGAATCATAATGATGGTGTTTGGGGTGCTTGATATAGCTATATTTTGGCATCAATAGTTTTTTACCATGTATAGCTTGAGACCACATGTAATGGGATCTTTGGTAATTATACATGGATTGATCAATTTTTAATATATAGTTGTCATGGGAAGATCTGGATACTTAGATTATGCGCATAGTGAGATTTTATCAATTTCCAATTGCATAAATGTTCCATGGAATTCTTAAGTTCAAGAATAGATTTGATTTCATTTACATTCAACTCCATTTATAGTTCATCATCTAGATCACTTTCTTTGCATGCACAATCAAATTCACATGTGTATTAGATTATATGGAATTCTTAAGTTCACTTGAATTTATATTTGATTTCATTTACATTCAATTAGGCACAAGTATAACTCATCACCTGGTCTGAATTCTTTGCATGCACATTCAAATTCATATGTATTAGATTATATGGAATTATTATTAAGTTCATATAGCATGATATATGCACAATTTAAATTTAACCTACAGTGAATTTAAAAATGAACATTTAGAGCTAAGAATTCAAGTTATAATCTATTTCCAATTGCTTTTTTATGTTCCACTTAAATATAGCATTAATATCTTAGTTCAGTTGACCTAGAACTTACATATTTGCATTCAAATTTTTCTATTTCTTGACCTATTTATTTAGACAAATTCATTTCTATTTAAAATTAATTGTACATCCATCTTTTAAAATCTACAAATAGCAACCATTAGATAGTCCAACATTTTGATTTCACGATGTAAATAGATGTACAACAAGTGTGAACAAACCATAATAAATTTAAATAAAGGTACAAACATGCTAAATAAATAAAACCATAATAATGCACAATGTAAATAGATGTAACAAGTGTTCAAACCATAATAATGTGTATAACAAACTTATTCAAACCATAAAACATAAATGTATGAATGTGATGTAAATCATAACAAGTGTATACAATAAAACATAAAAATATGTAATGTGATACATAAATCATAAAAAGTGTCTCAAGCATAATAATCTGATCTCAAACCATAATACTGTAAAACATCTCAAAGAGAGGGATATCTAGGATGAATATAATCATCAAATCTCCAGCCCGATCTCTCCCTCAATCTCTCCCTCGATCCATGGCCCGATCTCTCCCTCGATCCATTACTCGATACCTCCCTCAATCTATGGACCGATCCCTCTCCTGATCCAAGATGTGGGGATCCATGTCCCGATCCAAGCTCTCTTGATTTGTGTCCTAAGCCTCATCCCAAGCCCTGCATAAGTTCAAGTACACACATGTTTAAATTTAATTTTTAGTGCATGTATATATATGTGTACATATATGTAAAATTATCTAAACTTACAATGTACAAGTTTAATGTGTTCAAACTTACATCAAGTAATTAAATTTTTTATTATTTAAATGTACCTCAGTTGTATACTACACGAGATCTCCATCATGCACCAAATTTCCAAAGTCTGACAAATCACCATACTACTTAAAATTTTAAAGTACATAATGACAATCAGGAGTTAAATAACTATACTTTAAAATACATTACATGTATACATACATAACTTTTTAGAACACAAAACTATATATATAAATTATTCAAGTACTTGTCATGCCTGATTGATGGCTTTACCAATGCCACTAAGATCATGAGAATGCAAAGACACCACAGGGGGATTTGTAGCATGTACAATATTAGTGCCAAAAAGAAGCCGACTATATGTGCCATGGACAAGATCAGGTGCCGCAGTAACCTCGGCATGATTTGTAACATCCTGACGACCTAGACAAGCTAAATGATCGATAAAAACATGATGTGCATGGGATACTATAGGCTACTATGGAATATTCTCTTGAGTTTCCACCCTGTGGCTCATATGTGTACTAAGATATCACTGTCTAATAAAGCCCTGTACATGGTCAAGAGGGATCCCATAGTCCTTACTGATGACTTGATATACTGCTAGTAAATCCAAAACTGAGACTCTACACATTACGCAGAGTTGTGTGGGTCATATGCTTGACATCTAAAGGAGTAGGTAGATCGACATGAATAAATGGATCAAGATGCGGATGTAGCCTCAATGGGAGGAAGGTTGATCCACATGCGTAATAATTATCTACCAACTCAATCATATGACATTTGATCAATCTATGTTGTAATAGAGACAATGCTATCAAAAATATGGGATGGAGTGGAGCATGCTACTGACTCCCCTGCTGCTACCAACTCCAAACGTTTTGGTAAAACCAAAAGGTTTGGGCCAACTAATGCCCTCTTGTTCACAGGTTGTGGAAAATTTGGACATCTAAATTGTTGTTTGTCAAAAAAATGGCCTTTACCCTGGCCAACATGCTCAAGATAAGATGTGTAGTCCACATCTATCTGTAAATGAAATTTTGCATATAACCGTTTGACAAAATATAGTGGCAGCTTGTCATTGTGAGGGCATCTATGATACGCTACCAACCATCTAGGTTATATGAATGGCACAACAAGAGGATCTACACACCTCGTAACCACATGTCCTCTAATTCTATTTTGTCCTTTATAATGAGGGAACATGGTAAACACATTTTCTTATGAAACTAATTTATCAACATCTCTCCATTTTGTTGTGCCAGTAACACTCTTGGCAAGAGACAAATAAAACTGCTCAATGCTGATATCATCATAAGGATTGAATGATCGAATTGTCTTAATCATTCGATAAATCTTGTCTCTAATTGTGCCTAATCTATCTTGATTAGCTAAATTGGGGGAGTTGTGAATTGTTTGCTCTAAACATCTTAGAGCATTTTCTAATCTAGCAATACTATCCTGATATAAATTTGTTCTAGCTTGAGCATCTTGCTCAGAACGAGGGGAATGGTCAGATCCCTCATCGGCCATGATATATATATGCGTGTGTATGTAAATCTAGAGATTTTCATATCATTAAAACAAAATATACATGATGTTAAACAAATTTAAATCAAATTTCAAAACTAAAACATGTATATATAGTTAAATTCCAAAATTTTCAAGTTTCAAAACTAAAACATTTTTAACTTTATATCTAATGAGATCGTTCAAGTTATATCTATCTCTATGTTCAATAGTTCACATTCTACAACTTAGATAACATAAGAAATTTGACAACTCCAAAGAGACTTGATAAATGTGTACACACACACACACATGTGTGTGTGTGTGTGTGTGTGCATGTATATATATGTATTTATGTGTACATGTATGTACATACATGTGGGTGTGTATGTGTATGTATGTATGCATATATATATGTAAATGTGTACATATACATACATATATTTATACATACATACATACATACACACATGTACACATATATATGCATACATACATACACATACATACACATACATGTATGTATACATACATACACACATACACATATATGCATACATACACATATACACATATATGCATGTACACACATACACACATACATGTATATATGCATACATACATGCATATACACACATACACATGTATATACATACATACACACATACACATATATGTACACATACACACATGTATGTGCATATATGTAATACATACATACACACATACACATATATGTACACACATGTACATACACATATGTATACATACATGTACACATGGTGAACTGGAAATTTAGAGTTTATAGAAATGTAAATTTAGGCAAAATGTATGTATGCACATACATGTACATACACATATGTATACATACATGTACACATGCATTTACATATATGTACACATACATGTATATACTTGTACATATGTATGTATACACATACATGTACATACATATATGTACATGTATGTACACACATACACACATGTAAGGTTAAAATTAGGACCTTATTTATTTAGCAAACTAGGTTAGGTAGAGGTTACAATTTAATTAGGGTTTAATATCTAGTAAGGTGCTCAAGAACTTGAACATTAGAATATTTGGTGTGTGAAAGTTGGAATTGTGAGAAATTTGTAAACCAATAATTTACTATAATCAAGGGTTAATTATTAGAATATCCAAGTGCTTGGAATTTCAAGTAGACAAATGTGGAAGATAAAATAGGATCGTGCCTTGAGCTCATGTTATAGATCTCTACGTTGAGACTTTAAATGAAACAAGGTGGCAAAGAAGTCTAGGTTATATCTCTAGTAGTACTTAGTTCTTATATACTATGAATGAAGAACAAACTAGCATACATATATTAAATATTAATATATATAAAATACGCTGAGAGTTATCATTATCGAGGCACCTATTGCACTTAGAAAAATGATGAAAATAGGATTGGGGTTTGGGTTTTAAATATAATTGGAGTTGGGTTTAGGGTTAGGGTAAGGATTACGATTAAAAGTTATGGATCAAACTATGCCAATTCAATTATTCTTAATTTCCTTTGCATTAATATATTGATGGTGTTTTTAGTGGCTTTTCAATCCATTCAAAAAATTACATGTTCTAAATACAAACCTAAATACAAAGATGTGATAGAACATGCATCTATTATATGAACAATGATTTTGATTTTAATAATATTATAAGAACAATGATTTTCATTTTTACAATATTATAAATAATATTTTATTCCTTAGTTGGATCTAGCGGATATAATATTTGATTTTTAGAATATTATAATAACAGTGATTTTCATGTTTACAATATTATAAATAATATTTTATTCCTTAGTTGGATCTAGTGGATATAATTAAAGTGACAACATAATCATATTTGCAAATATTATAGAATATATATTTTTACTTATTGAGGAATGGAAAGTGAACAATACTAGTCTAAATTTTCATGGTGCATCTCATTCCACCTTTTACAAACCAACTTCATTCTTGAAAAAGGTCTAGTAGAAAATTTTGCTACACTCATTAACACCAATTCTTTTGGTAGCTTTTGCCATTCCTCTTTTTTTGTCTTCTTCTCCATCAAACCTGCAACATAGATTTGTCATGAGTGAACAAAAAGGAATCACAACTTCCACATATTGTAAGAAAATAATAAATTAAAATTTCAAAACATCTAAGATCTTTCTAGGCAATTTTATCCATTTAAATAGGTTTGAAAACAATTTAAAAGTGAGTGTATACATTTAAAATTTAAAAACCTTTTGTAATTGCAACTCTCATATGTAACTTCATAATTAATAAGCATTTTTTGTCCATTTAAATAGGTTTGGAAACAATTTAAAAGTGTCACATACATTTAATTATGTAATTAAAAAATGAGTCTTGAAACATTTTTGGAAAAAAATTGATTTAACATAATTCAAAACGATATCTTAAAATTTTAATAATGAAATTTATATACAAAATAACTAATTTATTTTAAAAGTTATTTTTAAAAAAAAATTTGAAGTATCAAGAACAATGTAATAAATAATTTTGTTATTAAATATATTGGACATGTAGTCTAAACATTGCACAAAATTTTGAAGATTTCTAAATAAATATATTGTTCTTTTTAGCCTAAAGTTTGGATAAAATTCGAAGATATTTATGGATAAGCAAAATAAATATAGCATTTTTTTAGCCTAAAGACAAAAAAATTTACTCCCTATATGTTAATAAAGAAAAAAACTCAACGATATCTTGAGAGAAGTCATTTTTAGTGGAAGGACAGACAAAACGTGGCATTTGACCAACAGATTGTAGGTGATTCTTTTAAAAAAATATAGATTATATTTAATCTTTGTAATCTAAACAGGTTGGCCACATGGGTGTTTAAGCAAAAATATAGTTATTTTCTTATCTTTAATAATCTGTAGATGGTTGTTATTCCCATTGCTACCACAGGGCGCTAAAATTTCGTTTTGCATGTAATAGATTCTAATTAGTTAACAAAATTCAATTTTGCAAAGGTTATAAATCATTTGCGACATTGGGTGGTACTTATCCGACCCCAATATTCCAGCGTTAAAACAAAATACAGGCTGTGAAAACTTTGATGGTGGCCGAATCATTAGGAAATACAAAGCTGTGAATTATAAGTTTCTAAATCAACCAGAAATACAAGCTGAAAATTATAAGTTTCAAAATCAACCAGAAATGCAAGGCTGTGAATTATATGTTTCTAAATCGACAAAAAAAAATACAAAGCCGTGAATGGAAGTTTTAGCTGGCCGAAAAACTACAGAGAATCAACATTGCTAAAATGGCAGCTATAGAACAACCTTGCTAAAAATGAGCTTCCATTCCAATTTTTTTGGTATGTGTCTATATTTAGTAGGAAATGGTTTTACCTTTGTAGACAAAAGAGCAACTTTAGGCAAGAAAAAGCAGAACAGAGAAATAAGATACCAGTCAATGCTACTCTTCCACTACCCTGTCAATGCGATTCCCACTCCTATCTTGTCAGTTACACAATAACCCTTTCAAATTCGATGACTGGCAGCTGCACGCCAATTTTTCCTTGAAGAGTTTTTGTTGACACAGGTTGTTTGTTTTCACTGTACAATGCCTCTCGGCATAAATATATATGCTTAATATAAGTCGTGGCTTATGGTTACTTAAGAATGTAGGCGATATTGAATTCATTATTAGAAATAAGACTATATTAAATAGATATTTTGATGTTGCAAGTTGATACCTTTAGGTAATTTGCTTTGGATTTTGTGGTATAGGCTTTATAATATGATCACATGATTTCTATAGACCTCTTAGGTATACTTGAACCCCAATATTGGAAAGTCAAGTGAACTAAGGGACTTGTACCATATTGTTGCGTGATTAAATAGAAGGAAACTATCATTTAATTTGATGGTGTTGTTGAGACTAAGTTAAGAGACAAATCTTTGTATTCTGCTAGCTCTTGTTGTTTTTGTTGAATTGTCTTAGAACTTATACACCATGAAATTGGCAGTTGCAATGCCCAATTCCAAACAAATTCCATTCCCTCTGTTTTTCCAACGTAGTGCCCTCCCAACTCCCTTCCCAATGAATTCATGATACAACATGTTTTTTTTTGTTGTTGAGAGATTTTGTCAATAATTTTCAATTTCCTATTTGCTTCCATATTTTGGATGCCGATCAAAACTCATTGTTCATATTCTACAACCGTTGTCATCCATGAGACCACATTTCTTAAGGGCAATGATTTCTATGTCTCTCAAATAAACAGTTTCATCTTTAATTTTCCTTATTTTAAGAGCCAAATTAAATGAATTTTAGTGGTCTAAAAAGCTTAGAAGATGTAGTTGTTGTTTGGCCTATGGTATGTACTTGATTTTAAATTAGGTGATTATATATGTGTGTGTGTGTGTGTGTGTGTTACTTGTATTGCTGTATAATAATGACATCTCTTGGAGGCATAGGGTAGGTATGCCAAACAGTGAACATGTCCTAACTATGACTTCATGTTTCAGATACATGTCTACTGGGATAGTTGCATCTATAACATGTCACAAAAATCCCTCTTTGTGATGCTTTCATGGGTGTCCATGCCCTATAGTCCAGTGGGAAAGAATGCTTCCATATGTTGTCGAGTTTGGCTTTACACCCAGGTTAGTTGCATTTGCTTGAAATTTTCTAAGACTATTGAGTAGATCCCATTTGTGTTGATTATGTAGACCATTTTAGTTCATGACCTCCATGTATTGGTCTTTAAAGTACAAGAGGTTGTATAATGGCACAAAACTGTGTAAAATGTATGAAGTTGTCAAAAGAATGTAATAAGTCTAACATATGAAGATGATTTAACCTATAAATTTTCACTATATGTGAAGATAGCTCTATCAACCAGTGCATTTATGTCATCAAAAATAGCCGGTATTCTTTCAATACTAAATAATTTGTGCAAAAATTAGCACAGGTATAAACTCAAGAAATAAACAAAGGGAAAACAAGTTGAAGTCTTAAGTTCATGTTAGAGTACTTTAAATGGATTCTACACTAATTGTGATAATTATTAAAATTATTTATATATTCTGAAAAAGAAATTGACTCTTTTTAGATTGGATCTATATTAAGTTCATCACATTCCCTGATTTTCATACTTAATTCTTGATATTCCCTTTTGCTTCAAGAGATAACGATCAAAAGAAGGAATTCCAATAGACCAGAAAAGGTAGGGAAAATAGCTAATAGCATAGTCACAAATTCAATGAACAAAGGTGACAATAATCTCTTGGAATCCAATACAAGTTGAAATTAGATCTTTTATAGAACACAACTGGTAAGCAACTAGAGAATTTTACAATAGAAGAGAAAAGGTAGGAAAAATAGTTGATAGCATAGTCACAAATTCAATGAACAAAGGTGACAATAATCTCTTGGAATCCAATACAAGTTGCAATTAGATCTTTTATAGAACACAATTGGTAAGCAACTAGAGAATTTTATAATAGAAGTTGCAATTAAGTTCATGATATTCCCTGATTTTCATACTTAATTCTTGATATTCCCTTTTGCTTCAAGAGATAACGATCAAAAGAAGGAATTCCAATAGACCAGAAAAGGTAGGGAAAATAGCTGATAGCATAGTCACAAATTCAATGAACAAAGGTGACAATAATCTCTTGGAATCCAATACAAGTTGCAATTAGATCTTTTATAGAACACAACTGGTAAGCAACTAGAGAATTTTATAATAGAAGTTTGTAAAGATGGTGGTTCTAGGTTTTTGTAGGAAGAGGAGTAGGGTGCCTCTGTTGCTTCAGCTTTAGTGGTTGTGGTTCGGGCTTCCAAAGTACAGCTGTGTGCATTGAAGTAGAAGATTAAGGAAGTAATTCTGGGGATTTCTGAGGTTAAGAAATTTTCTACTGAACACCAATTTGGTGGTTAAAATTCTGGCGGTCTTCCATTCCAATGGTTTACTTTAAGTTTCAAGTCTCTGTTTGGCTCCTGCTTTGGAAGGGTAAGTGTGTTGCACAACAGCGAAACACAAGGAAATGATTCATGGTGTTTAATTCTCCAATTTGAAGAATTGTGGTTTCATGGGTTTCCCAATTAAAGATAAGGCTCTGATAAGGGAGTGTAAGAGAGGTGAAGGAAGCAATGTTGTGGTTGGAGGTGTCACTGGTTGCAAGGGGTATCAGGACATAATAACCTGACCAAAATAACCTTGGACAGAATAACCTGACCAAAATAACCCAAGGGCAAAATAACCTAGGGTAATAATAACCCATGGACATAATAACTTGTGGTCAAAATAACCCATGGACAGAATAACCCACAGTCATTTTAGATCAAGCTAGTAAACTAGAAATGACATAAAATAAATTATAAATATGATTGTGAGGCACCATAGAGGCTATTTAGGTCATTTTAAGACCATATATCTATTATAAACCCCTAAAATAGCCTTAAAATACCTTTAATATGTTTGAATAACCTATTAAACGGTAAATAATTATAAAAATAAAGGCAATTTCGTGGGAATAAGTTGATTAAGAGTTATTATGAAAAGATAAGTGAAAAGGCATTAAGAAGATATATAAAGTGGTAGAATTAAGAGAAGTAAAGAAAGGAAGAAGGGGAGAAGAATTAAGAGTGTGTAGAGTGATAAGAAGAGGAGAAATCCAAATTCATAAAAGAAGATATTTTGTAATATATTTTTTAACATTATTTTAAATTTCCTAGGGTTTTCTAAAAGGGTGTACAAAAAATCAATATAATTTTTAGGGAACCAACACATTCTTCATAATTTTTAATATATACAATGCCTCTCAGTTTTTAACAAGTAAAAAAAACAAGAATTTACTTATTGTAGACAGTTACACATTTTTGTTTCATTGACAAGGCATCAATAAAACGATATGGCGTTGTGTGGAATATTTTACAAATAAATGTTCAAGTCGGTGCTATACTATGACACAAACTGAATCCGATGATGTGATTAGCAATACAAAACATAATTATGCTCCAAAACCTAAGATGATCACTGTCAAACACAAATTGAAAGAAATGAAAGACACATGGATTGGTAGACTAACTAGAAGAGGCAACAAACGATCACCCAAGTTTCCAATCACAATGTGGAATTGTTATTCAGCTACTCAAGATGATTTTCCCATAACCAATAATACTATTGAGGGATGGCACAAAGGATTTAGTGAATTGCTTCAAGCATCGCACAACTCGGTCTGGAAATTCATCAAAGTAGTGAAAAAAGAACAAAGTCTCCAAGAGAATAGAATAGAGAAATATATGGCTGGATACACTGGGCAACCAAGAAGGAAAAAATATCGTGAACTCAAAGAAAGACTAAAAAGATTGGTTGATGGTTATGACAACCATAACATTTTAGATTATATAAGAGGCATTGCTCATAATTTGACACTTTAATTGAAAATTTGAATAATAAAGTTTTTTTAGCAACATACATGTAATTTATAAAATTTGTTTTCCTTTCTCTATATTCTTATGGGGATATTTTTTCCACCGGTTATTCTGACCACGGGTTATTTTGGCTGGGTTATTATGACCCTGGGTTATTTTCTCCTTGGGTTATTGTGACCGGGTTATTCTGTCTAGGGTTATTTTGGTCAGGTTATTATGTCCCGTAACTGTTGTAGGGTCCTAGACTTTCTAGCCTTAATTTTTTTAGTTTTTTGTAGTGCTTTGACTCTTTCATGTTGTTTGAGCCTTTGATTTAGTTTTGTAACTTTTATGGCTTTGTAATCTTCTATATATGTTTTACTTCAATGGTGTGGACCCCAAATAGAACCCTCATTAATTTTTCAAAAGAGAGTATATAAGATTGAAATAACCAAACAAAAGGACAAAACCCAACATCCTCAGCATAGTTAAAAGACATTTAGGGAGAGCATAGCAATTACCATAAGGGAAGGGAGAGCATTGTCTAAAGTAGCGTTACTCTCCAAAGGCACCAATGATTGACTGTATAAACATAGTAATCTCCAAACAGAGAAGGGAAGTTAACAATATCCTCAGTTAAATGCAATGATCTAAATCATATTTGTTATGCTATGTTTGTTGTATAAACCCAAAATTGAAAACCCTAAATTGAAAACCCCAAATTTATATTTCTATAACCCAAAACTGAAAAACCCCATACTCCTAGTTCACCATTAAGGATTTATAACACAGATTTCTTTCTTAGAAATCTCAAAAATCGGTATCGACACAACATAAACCCAATAAAAATCCAACACATATCCTTTGGTTCAGAAATTTTTTCCCAAATCACAAACACCAACGTGTTACCCACAAAGAACACATGAACAAAAATGGTAGAATAGAACCTGAGAATAACATTCTCGATATGGGTCTTCTTGCTATAATATATCGACACTTCCAAACCCCTATTTGATCGAGGTCCTATCGTCTTGGAGCACTTTCGCTAGAGCTTGCAAAATGGTCGGGTCCATTTTTTTATTATTATTCATGTTTCTAGTCGGAATATTTTCGGTCGAGAGTCAGAATATTTTTGGTTGAGTCATTTTCGGTTGAAACCCTTCTAGCCGGAAAGGTACCGCCACGTCGACGCCATGTCACTACCGTGTGGTTTTGACTGAAAAGCTTTCGACTTGAAAGAGTTCACTCGAAACCATTTATTTGGCCAAAAGTGTGACACACTATTGTGATCAGGATTAAGTGGCCATATTCTTGCCCTCTTGAATCCTAAATTTATGTTTGCAACAATAAATACTTTTTAAAATGATTTATTTTGAGAACTACCAATTCTACCCTCTTAATTTTATATTTGGAAACTTGACTAGCCAAGTTATTATTTTAGATTTCAAATATGATTTGAATGCATAAAACATGTTGACATCAAGTGGTTGAAGTTTTTGTGAAGTGTGAGTTCGAAATATTAACAAATAAATCCACATTGGCATTGCCTCTTAGGTTATTATGACAACAAGATGGCTTCCATGGCCATAAAAAAATAGAAAGTGTCTATTGGTTGGTGAAACACCACCTATAATTGATCATAAAAGTGATGCAACTAGTCGAGAAACAATTATTTTGTCTCAATGTATGGGGATGGGAAATCATGCATGCATTTGGTTCATAGTGAACAATACAAATTTTTGGTGATAGATGATATAGTAATTCATTCTCTACTCTTTGGTATGATGTATGATACACTTTGACTACCTCTTTTCATTAACACCTGCATGGGTCTATTTCTTCATACTTGAATGTTGGTCTCATCACAATTCCATTTTTTGTGAGGACTAGATGGATTGGTATCATAAGATTCTAATAATATCATGTAGAATGCAAAAACAACTATAGTCCCTTACATTTAGTGCTTTATATTGAGGCCTTTTGGTGTTGTCAATGTAAGTTCAAAATGATACCATTTAAAATATACCCATAAAGATTTATCAAGGAGCCATTCTTAAGTGTGTTTGGTTGATTTGTGCAACTTTCACCTTTAAATTGATAATATCAAGCCCATGGTCCATCACGACCATCTCTTTGCACCATTCCATAATCTTTGAAAATCTTCCTCTATATTCAAGACTACAATACCTTTATTTGAAGTGGAATTTAGACCAACCAACTAGTTGTTTAGACTGCTAGTAAGGATTCCCAATTTCTTTGATGTACCCCTTGTTGAGAATTCATTATCTTCAACATCATTTTTGTTCCATTATCATTACATTGAAATCTTCTTGGTTCTCACACTTGCATCGACTTGAGCAATTGCACCTCAACTAGTTGCATAGTGACCTCATTAACATATTCATTTCTTCATCTAGTGGGAATCTCATGCCTCTTTTGTATGGAGGGAATGTAGTCCTAAATCTCTTTGTCATATTTGTTCTAGATATATGGGCTCTATTCTTCTTCTACAAATATTTAAAACCCACAAAATCATCATCTTCATTGATAGTTAGAAACATAAAATGGCATAGATTCATCGTAATTCCAAAAGCATTTACTATTACAGTAAATACCATTCAACATAAATTTTGAATTTTAGAATCTTTTCAATATAAATACTAATGAAAAAAAGACCCTTAAGCACATTTTAGAACTCATCATTGTGGCTTTCAAGATAATTACAAGTGAATTCTAATTTATTATGATTATTAAAAACAATCAAAATGTTGAGGAGAGAGGGAGAGGGCCTAAAAGTGGTGTAACCTAATTTAAGGGGTTGATATGGCCTTGTACATGTCACAAAGGAAAAAATAATGTATTAGTTGTACATGTAGTGAAGTGGATGGTTAATTTTTTTGTTCAAGTCTATATTCAACCAAGGCCTAATAAAACTATGGGTCTTCACATTGTAAGTGAAGAGATAGACTAATATTCAATTTAAATATTTTGAAGATAACCAAAGATGAAAACTACTGTACAATATCTATCACAAAGAATATAACTTTTTATTACCATTCAAGTAATATTTTAATATAAAAGAATACCACAATATGTGACTATGAATTGGAATTATAGTTTGTAACTTGAGTTTGTTAGTTCAAAGTGATGGTTGAACATTAGATTGGCCAAGGCGAACACATGACTACAAATGCAAAAAATAGTTAATTTCTTTTCTTTCACATATAATACTAATTTGATCATTTGTTATACTACCTTTTAAATGGTTGTATACTCAATTTCATTTTATTATTTGATATTTAATGAAGTTTGAATAGATAAAGTTGCATAATTTGTTATCATATTTTGTATTCTATGAGATATCTATTATGAGATTTGTTTCATGTTTACTAAAAATGAATAGATAATTTGAGCTTACAATTACAAAATATTTAATATTTAATATATATATATAGAGAGAGAGAGAGAATTTTTAGGTAATACGGTCTTATACTATATATAATATTTATATTATATACAAAAATATAATCTCAAGTTAAACATTTGGAAGTTATTACAAACAATAAATGAAGGAAATGAAAGCCAAAGCAAATGAATGGGGAATATAATGTTTTCTTGGTTGAGGATGTCTTTGAATATCATATAATGCTAGTAATGAGATCCACATGTTGTTATCTGGTC
The DNA here is from genome assembly GCA_007258455.2 of Sequoia sempervirens. Classification (NCBI taxonomy): domain Eukaryota; kingdom Viridiplantae; phylum Streptophyta; class Pinopsida; order Cupressales; family Cupressaceae; genus Sequoia; species Sequoia sempervirens. Next base: position 194,908 of record VDFB02075432.1, read on the forward strand.
TCTTCAATATTGTGTTTTGGTCTAGAGCCAATGCATGGAAGGATAAGTGTTTGTTGGGTCGACTTGGTATATTGAGTTGTTTGTGCCAAGTTTTTGTTGCGTGCACCAACATGGAAATGTGTGCTAAAATAAAATAGGTCTTTCTTATCTCCTAGCTTGAACTACATTTTATTTCCTCTTCCCATGGATGTTTTGGAGCTGACTCATTATGGCCGTTGCATGTTTCATATTTACAAATTTCATTTTGGCTGAGAAGGATAAATATTTTGAAGCTTCTAGAAGATATAAATGGAAGATCAATTGTTTTGAAAGGGTGTTGATAGGTGTTCGAAGTTTTCGATCAATAATGTGTGAAATGTGCCCAAAGCAGTGAGCTGAATGCAAAGTAATGTGTGAGATGTGCTGAAAGCAGTGAGCAGAAGGCAACAAAGTATGTTTGAGTATGTGAAGAAGTATATAAAGTGTGTTGAAGGTAGTGAGCCAAAGATAGTAGTGTATGTGTGAATAAGGAAGTGTATATGGTTTAGAAAGTGTGTTGAAAGCAGGGAGTTGGAGGTAACAGAGGTGTTATGTACATTGCAGTGGTGGATGATCACCAAAATTCATCAAGGTTTCAGTGCTGAGGTTGTAGCCTCTTTCTGTAAGTTTTGTATTTTGTAGGGAGTTGTAGACTTCCTTTAGTTGAAGCCATAAAACTATGTTTCATGGAGTTGTAGCTTCCTTTAGGTTGTAGCCCATAAAACATGTTTTAAATCTTATTTCATTTTGTGAGGCTAAATTTGGACAATAGCTCCAAGAAAATTTCTCACTGTGGTTTTTCCCTTGTAGTGTTTTCCACATATATCTGGTGTTGTGGTTGTGTGCTTGTGCTTTGAATGCTTTATCTATTTGGCATAGTAAGAAGTTTTGTTTAGTAAAGTTGAATTGGATAATTTTGTAGGATATACTGATTCACCCTCCCTCTCAGTATATCATTGTGTTCTAACAAACCCACATTGCAAATATAACTTTCCCTTAAGATTTTGTAAAGTTTCCATTGCATGTTATTGGTTTGATACATTCTCTACTACTTTAATACATTTTCTTACACACTTTGATACATCTATACTTGATATGATGTATTTACCTGTGATCTAGGGATAACTTGGCCCAATAATTTCTCATCTCTTTTTCATATTTTATTGCCATTCGATAATGCTTTCTATTCATTTTTGTACGGATTTCTATTCCTTTAGTTAATTTGTATCTTTTATAATAGATTTGGTTTAGGTTAACTTAATTTTTTATACATCACTTATATTTTTTTTCATAGGGCTACTTTAAAGTGTTCATTTTTTTAATCACCACATCCACTTTTTCACATCATTCCACCTTAGGGATCAATACCTCTACTCACGTAGCTAAAATATTACATTTTCATCATTTTAGGAGTTTTTTATTTTCTATTTTTATAGTAGAATTGTAGTATATATTCCTTCTAACCTATTCATGTATTCATTTGGCTATTTTGATCTTGAGATAACATCTATTTTGTATGTTTAAGATAGATTTATTAGCCCCTATCATGTTTCAATGTGTCTTCTCTTGCGGTGGCACTTTTATTTCCCATGATATATGCACTTCTTGAATTGATGCCTCTATTCTTGGACACAAAACCCTAAATACCTCTATTTCAATGTATTTGCTTTCTACTTTAATGTAAGTGATACTACATTGATGTCTCTATCTTGTCAATTATTGTGTGTGTGGGTATAATACTAGTAAAGGTAAAAAACTTCCTTTCACTATTTCTGTTCTATTTCATCATCTCTACTCTATTTTTTAGCATATCCACCTCTTTATTGATGTGTGTGATTTGCAATAATTTTTATCATTTTCTTAGGGTTTAATAATTTGATATACCATCTTTTGCAACTTAAAACCTTTTTCTTAAAACTAAATCATTTGTCTAAGACTACTTTGAGAAAATAATAATGTCTTTTTTGTAGGTATGATTTTCAAAGGACCCATAAATTTCTATTAAATTTAGTTGTACACTTATTTTTCTAAGGGTCAAAAATCATTATATTTTGTGTTTGTGAGAACAATGTGGTGTGTATGATGTTTCCTCACACTAAAAGGTGATATTGGAAATCACATACCATTTTGTTCTCATTTATCATTTTCAATCCCAAGAGATCCAAGTGTGTATTCTCTCTCTGTATACCATAAGGTGATCTTGGAGATCAAAATCACTTGGTATTTCTTTCCCCTAGTGCGCTTACAGGTTGGATTTCATCACCTATATAAATCTGGGAGAGAATTGAAAAAATTGTCCATTAGAAGGACACATGTTTTTAAGGTTAATCTTGCAGAAACTTTATACCTTGTAAAATGACCAAGGAGAGTAGGTTAGTTTCTCACACTAGGCCCTTATACATACCCTCTCATTTCTTGAATTCAGGGCTCATTCATATTTGAGTATATTGAGGAAAACAACTAGCAACCTTTTGCATCCTAATAGGAATCATCGATCATGTTTAATTATAATTTATTGATCTACTTATCATACTAGGAAGTTACTCACCTCATGCCCTTAAAAATGGTTTTGTAGTCCATGTATTCTCTCCCTTCACATCATTGAGCAATCTTAGGTGTCTAAAAATGGTTAGCACCTCAACATGGGCCCTATAAATTACACCTAGATAAAGCATAAAGCATATTAGCGGGATTACAATCATCTACACACATGCTTGAATAAATATAGTTTGTTCTTATACTTGGTGTGTATTCTATTTAAAACCCATGAAATCACCCCTTAAATCTAAAATAATAAAATCTTTTCCTCCTTTAACCATCCAAAATTAACTTCCAACATTTGAATCAAATTCAAAATCCTAAAAGAAAATTGTAAACCAAAGGTTTCCATCCACTAATCATTAATCCAAATCTAAAATCCATTTCATGATCAAATCTCACAATCTAATCCCCAAATCCACTAATCCTTATATATTCTCAACCATTTCAATCTCATTCAATATCAAAGATTTTCACCATCATCAATCCTACACCATCAAAATTAAATTCAAAGAAAACCTTTGGAGAAACAAATTATAACCTAAAATCCTCTTACAAATCAAAGACAAACTAAAATTTGAAACCTTCCTTCCATTATCTAATCATAATCCAATTTTTTCCATCTCAACTAATCGTCTTAAACACCTTTATCCAAATCTTAATCAAGTCTTAATCCTCATCCAAAATCCTAGGTAATCCAAGAAAAGCCAAAACCTAATTCTCAATCCTAAACAATCTTAGCCAACTCCCCTCCACTCGTCTAAATCCTAAATCAACCACTCTCTAATCCAATCCACCCATTTAAAACTAAATCAAAGATCAAGAGCCTAAGATCAACCATCCAATCTTAATTGATCTTTTGCAAGACTTTATCCAATATTAATTTGTGTAGCATCCTGAATTGTCACCCTTGACAATTTCACACTATGTTTTGCTCCCCTTTAAGTTATTAGACCTAATTAAACACTTAATTCCCTAAATTATGTATTCCACAACCTATTTAAATATTTTCTGACAAATTAAAAGCATAAGACAAATGCTCTCATTTGATACTTTTCCCCCAACTCCTTAAGTTTTTTAAAAAATGCCCGAGACACTAACACCTAGGGCACCTATACCCCTATTTTGGCTCCAAATTCAAATATGTCGGTGTCAGTATTTTATTATTTGAAATTAAAATATCCAAAGTTGGCTATTAGGATTTAATTTTTGGGAAATTAGCATAATAGCATATAAATACATGGCCATTGAATTATTTGAAATTTATCTAGCAACAAGGAAGATCTAGGAAATTATTGGAGGAATTATTATCAAGAGCATTATCAAGCAAGTCAAGAGCATAATTTGGAGATTTATTGCAGCAATTCAAGATCCAAACATCATTTCAAAATGCATGTGAATGTGTTCATGTTTATGTTTTCATATTGTTTGTGAAGACTAATCCTTATAGATCTCCAAGCAATTCAAGCAATTCAAGCAAGTAAAATCCAAGCCTTGAGGAGATGTGTATGACTTTAGTCCTTCAAGGAAGCCATTAAAGGGTGGTGACTTGTTTTGATGATGATTTTACTTCCAGCAACAGGGCGAATAAATTCTTCATAGATAAATAGCAAAGAGCCTATCCTTCTTGAAAGATGGAACAAAGACAATCTAAAAGGGGATTCTGCTTTAAAAGTAAAAAGATTGGCTTTAGTTCAATCCCAAGTCTCCGGTAATCAAGTCTTGATTGTACTAGGTTCAATCTCAGGTATAATGTGATATTGCTATTAATCTCAAAGGGAATACAGTTGTTTAGAATCATATATATCAGATACTGAGTTTTCAATTGAAACTTAAGAACAAATATCATGAAATCTGAAGATTTGAAATAATATTTCGTGAACATCAACAACTTATTTGCTATCACTTAAGTAGATTAAGCATTAAGCATTCAAAAATTTCTTAGGAAATGAAATATTTTCAACAAATTTTCATCCATTCACTTATTTTTTGGAACATTTTCAAAGAATTTAGACATCTATTCTAAAACAAAGCATGGAAATACTAAAAATTAAAATTTTCTTCTGGTTATTCTCCATGCATGCCCCAAAGAATTAACTAAAATAGAGCAAACCACTTTATACTTCACTAGATTGCTTCATAGCTACATATAAAATAATGCGAGCTTTTAAAGAGGGGTTTTAGTGTGGACATCTAGTAGGTTCTGTATGCACCCTTAAACAACACAACATACAGTCTTGTTTGACTGAACTAACAAAACTAGCTACAAAAGATTCATGAGATAGGTAGCTATCCAATTGGCTTTGATATTAATCAATGTCTACATGCATATAGAATTTTACGCCAAAATGATTTATAATTCAGGAAAAAAAAATTTAACTCAAAGAAGTTTTAGCTCTTTCAACATCGACAAATTCTGAACTTAACTTAAAAAAGAAAGATCCTTTGGCCTTTTATAGAACACAAGGCACAAAAAAGATAAGAAAAATACATGAGATGAAATCCAAGGGACCAATCACATCAAGGCATGTGGAATGTAGTGACTTATAGGAGAATTGCAATCGAAGTAACAAAGGTCAACTCTAATTACACATTAAAGCTCTTCGGGTTTTAATATTTAATTATCAGGGTTCCTTCTTGGAACCAAACAAATTCACTCAAACAAAATATAGGAACTTCCCACAAGATCGGAGTGATTAGGTGGATTTTTTTCCCCTATACTTCAGGTTCCTCGATTTGAACATTCTAGGAATGAGCCACCCCCATAATAGGTACACTTCTTTGCAACATTCTTGAACTCTAGCGTCCTGGGATTCTGGTATCTAGCAAATCTTTGCAATGAACTCTATTCTAGCATGAGATTTTAAAGTGCATCATTGAACCTGGCAACACCATCAGATTTGTTTTTTCTTGACCGTCCATACCCAAACTTTGCATCACAATCTACATCTCCCGCAATCAAAAATTCCACACATTAAATCCATTTTAAAGAAAAACATTTATAAACATCTCATGTAAATAAAACCATTATTCAAATGTTTGTACATAAATCCCATAAATAACACACTTTCTAGCATATCATAAATCCTTGCGTAATTATTCTCTACATATACCAGATTATTGAACTATCAGAATCATTGGATATCCTTAAGATTTCAAAAAAAAAAAATTAGTTCACATCGTTTCTTGGTACCTAGTATTCAACTTTACCCATGAACTTTCCCCAAACTTCGGTTTTACCGAAACTTCCTTTTTATCGGACTCCGTATATCAGACTAAAACACTCTAGTTAGTATTTGTACCACCTTTTTGCCTTTTAAATGTTTCTGGTTCCCGGTATTTGGTACCCGAAAACATTTGCATTACGAAGTATTCTTTGATAAAAGATTTCTCTTTACTTTTTCACTTCCGGTGATCCTTTCAACTTGCTAGATCATGCCATAAGAGTTACTAATTTTCACTTGGGTCCCCAAGTCTTATAGTTTTGGGGCGTGTTGTGAGAACACACAACTTGTAACCAATAAAACCAAATTTAAACCAAACTTGAAATTAAATCACCAGTTGTATATTATAATTTATACATATTTTAAAACAATAACTTTCACCTTCACCTAGATTCTGGCATAAAAAAGTAAAACTCCATCGGAAACATCCGTGTGTGCTCTGATTAATTCCAGTTTTTCGAACTTAGTGAAAATAATCAGTTCATTGACATTGAACTACATAATATGGTAATCCTCCAAAGCCAACCATGGATAGAGCCTTGCTACCAGTCAAGCGTCCATAGCCCCAACAAGGTTATCTCTGTAATTCCCCCCAAACATAGCTCTACTACCAGCCAAACATCTATAGCCCTAATAGAGTTATGTGGATAGCCTAAAAAGTTGTTTTTTTTATAGATATTGCAATAATAGCTCATTTTTCAACTTTTGATATTTCAATGATAACTCATTTTTCAACTTGTAGGCAATGAAGCCCGCTATTAGGTTAGGAATTATAGTGGTAGCGAAGTTTACCTTTTGATTTTTCATTTAATGAAATCCCTTCATCAATTCACCATCTCCCAAAAATTCTTTTAATAATTCCTTGTTGGTGCGTATTTCTAGCTAAATTTTACTATTTTATGCCAAATCCTAGCTAATTGTGACTCGCTATGTGTTAAAAAATGTGCATAAATTAAAATTTAGCAACAAACAATTTAATCACCAAATTTAAATCTAAATTTAGAAACATCAGTTACCACCCTTTCGATTAAATTTTATGGCAACTGCTAAATAATCGACTAGCACTCCCAAATTGATGATGCTACACCTCATTAATGGATCAAAAATGTCATGATTACACTGAAGCATGATCACATTATTCTGCATTAAATTTGCACGCCTTATTTCACATGTATTATTCCTTTCAACTTACCCGGGTGATGACGTGTGCTGCCTTACCGACTTCATTTTCATTTCTACTCCACACATAAGCACCTCCATAATTAATATGACTTAGAAAAAATAATATGAAATGACCATCCTTTACTTCAAAATCTTCAACTTGCTTGATTCACAATCTTCGTACTGCTCAAATTTGAAGCAATTTATCACCAACTATGTGCAAAGAATTAATTTGATTTAACATTTTGCTTTGAAGATAATTTTTTGATTGCCACCTTGCTTACGATTTTCAAGACTTCACTCGAGGAAACTATGTACTGCAATTTCCTTACGAATTTCTATAAATTCTACATTTCTTCTCGAATTCTCCACACTTTTCTTAACTTTCTTCTTTTGTTCTACATTTTTTTGTTTGTTTGTTCTCTCTTGCTTCTAGGCCATGGATACTCCAATTTGCTTAAGATGCTCTTGCCACCAGAATGTTTTCCTATGAAATATCACACCGCAAAGGCTTGAAAAGGTTTTATTCATCCAAAATTCCAGTTTCACTATACCAAAGTTGTGCTTAGTTCTTAGGGAAAATTATGTTGAATCTAGCCGCTAATTTCGCTTTTACTCCGACCTGGCTTCTCATTTTGTAGCATCGCTTCTGGATATTGGGCTGCCAATTGAAGATGTTCACTTGGCTGCTAATTTTATAGTAAGGCTTGAATATTTGGAGAATCTGGAAACTATTTTGTTTGTTGCTCACCCGACCATCAAAATCTCTTCCATGGATGATATTCCTTGGTTCTTGGAACACGGGGAAGTGGTTCCACTTTGGCCTTTCCTCACTGACCTCCATATTCATGACTTTTAAGTTCACTGGGAACTTGCCTATATAGTGTATTTAGCCCTGATAGATGAGGCATCCCATGTCGACTAAATGACTACTACTACCTGCAACTTTACTCACTCTTTTGGCTTTTTCGTGATCTTTTTGAAGCAAGAATTTTTGATATCTCATGTATATACATCACACACACATAGATATATATATATATATATATATATATTGATTTTAGTACATCTTAAAGCGTGTTTTACTGTGTATGGTTTTATCATTTATCATTTCACAGTTCAACTTTACAAATGTTTGAATTAACTCTCATGTGTAAGATAAGCTAAGCAGAATTTGCTAATGTAGAGGCCAAACGAAAAAGAAGAAAAGAAAAAAAAAGCAAACCAAACACAACAAACCTTACAAAAAGCAAACTAACCCTAACTAACCAAATTTCTAATCTAAAAAGCGATTAACCTTAAAAGAAAAATTATTTTAATTTCTATGGCTATTTCCATTGTCGTTTTGGTACAAATTACAACAGGTTTATCCTTAAATTCATTCAAGAAAATTTCAACAACACTATATTGTAACAATGAATTATCTTAAATTTTATGCGTTTAATAATCATAAATTGAAAGGTGCACTTACCAATGACTTGGCTCATATGTATGAAAATGACCTCATTAAAGGTTGATTGCACACATTTCGTATGATGAGACCATACTCTACCTTCTTCCAGCCTTGGTTCATTTCTATGAACGACTGTGTCCATTTCTCGACTTTCTCCTCTTGAAATCTTCATGTCTTTGGTCCTGCCTTCACTTTGCACTTTGTTAGACCAGGATGTATCACAATTTATATTGTTATCAAAGAGAGAAAAAGTAAAAATTTGATACTTTGTATCTTGGATAAAATTAGGGAAATTTCCCTTTTTAACTTGTGAATTTTCAACTTGGAGAAAATTACACGCTTCTCCCGCTCGATTTTCTTGCTCCTTTTCCTCATTTGTATTTTCCATGTATAAGGAGAATGATGACTCATCATTACTATTTCCTCATTTCTGATGCGATGTCTCTGAATCTCAACATTCTTGCCTATTTTCCTACAAAATTTTAGGATTTTCTTTATAATAATTGTAGTTTTCAAATTGTCTTGATGTATCAATTAATTCTTTAATATTTCCAATTCCACTAGGGTTAAATGTTTTTCTCACTAATGGTTCTTTTCTTCTAGCGGTTAAAACTTCTTCTATTAACAGAATCATTTTACACATGGCCAAGCTTACCCTAGTTAAAAAAATTCACATTCGAGTTCACCGTGATCAGTTGTATCATGAATCCTACACTCGGTGACTCTACCAAAGGTGAATAAAATCAAAGGATGTAGTCTCTTGTTAAATTTTTTCCAAAGTTTACCAACTGCCATACTGAAAAACTAGCTTGCACTCAATTTCACTTTACAAGCTTCCTTCTAAAACTCATAATTGATATAAAAATTCAAATATACTCCCTCCAATTCAAAGATGTCCCTCTTTCTAGTGCCAGTTCCTGTTGATGATGATTTTACTCACAGCAACAGGGCGAATAAATTATTCACAGATAAACTGTAAAGAGCCTATCCTTCTTGAAAGATATGGAACAAAGACAATCTAAAAGGGGATTCTGCTTTAACAGTAAAAAGATTGGCTTCAGTTCAATCCCAAGTCTCCAGTAATCAGGTCTTGATTGTACTAGGTTCACTCTTGGGTATAATGTGATATTTTTGTTAATATCAAAGGGAATACGGTTGTTTAGAATAATATATATCAGATAAAGAGTTTTCAATTGGAACTTAAGAACAAATATCATGAAATTGGAAGATTTGAAATAATATTTCATGAACATCAACAACTTCTTTGCTATCACTTAAGTAGATTTAGCATTAAGTATTCAATAATTTCATAGGAAATGAAATATTTTCAACAAATTTCCATCCATTCACTTTTTTTTGGAACATTTTAAAAGAATTTAGACATGTATTCTAAAACAAAGCATGAAAATACTGAAAATGAAAATTTTCTCCTGGTTATTCTCCATGCATGCCCCAAAGAATTAACTAAAATAGAGAAAAACGCTTTATACTTCACCAGATTGCTTCACAACTACATATAAAATGGTATGAGCTTTTAAAGAGAGGGGTTTTAGTTTGGACACCGAATAGGTTTTTTATGCACCCTTAAACGATGCAACATATAGTCTTGTTTGACTAAACTAACAAAACCAACTACAAAAGATTCATGAGATAGGTAGCTATCCAATTGTCTTTGATATTAATCAATGTCTACGTGCATACAAAATTTTACGCCAGAATGATTCATAAAATAGGAAAAAAGAACAAAACTCAAAGAAGTTTTAGCTCTTCTGACATTCACAAATTCTGAACTTAACTTAAAAGAGAAAGATCCTGTGGCCTTTTATAGAATACAAGGCACAAAAAGGATAAGACAAATACATGAGAGGAAATCCAAGGGACCAATCACCTCAAGGGATGTGGAATGTAGTGACTTATAGGAGAATTGTAATCGAAGTCAACGAAGGTCAAATCTAATTACACATTGAAGCTCTTTGGATTTTAATCTTTAATTATCAGGGTTCCTTCTTGGAACCAAACAAATCCTCTCAAACACAATATAGGAACTTCCCACAAGATCAGAGTGATCAGGTGGAATTTTTTCCCCTATACTTCAAGTTCCTTGATTTGAACATTCCAGGAATAAGCCACCCCTGAAATAGGTACACTTATTTGTTGCATGCTTGAACTCTAGCATCCTGGGATTCCAGTACCTGGCACATCTTTGCAATGAACTCTATTCTAGCATGAGCTTTTAAAGTGCATCATTGAACCTGGCAACACCATTAGATTTGTTCACAAATATGATTTGCCTGACCGTCCATACCCAAACTTTGCATCACAATCTGCATCTCTTGCAATCACAAATTCCACACATTAAATCACTTTTAAAGAAAAAAATTTATAAACATCTCATGTAAATAAAACCATTATTCAAATGTTAGTACATAAATCCCATAAATAACACACTTTCTAGCATATCATAAATCCTTGTGTAATTATTCTCTACATATACCAAATTACTGAACTATCAAAATCATTGGATATCCTTAAGATTTCAAAAAAAAAAAATCCAGTTCACATCGTTTCTCGGTACCCGGTATTCAACTTTACCCATGAACTTTCCCCAGACTTCAATTTTACTGGAACTTCCTTTTTACCGAACTCCGCATATCGGACCAAAACACTCTATTTAGTATTTGCACCACCTTTTTTCCTTTTAAACATTCCTAGTTCTTGGTATTTGGCACCTGAAAACACTTGCATTACAAAGTATTCTTTGATAAAATATTTCTCTTTACTTTTTCACTTCCGGTGATCCTTTCAACTTGCTAGCTCGTGCCATAAGAGTTATTATTTTTCACTTGGGTCCCAAAGTCTTACAATCTTGGGGCGTGTTGTGAGAACACACAACTTGCAACCAATAAAACCGAATTTAAACCAAACTTGAAATTAAATCACCAATTGTAAATTACAATTTATACATATTTTAAAACAATAACTTTCACCTTCACCTAGATTTTGGCATAAAAAGTAAAACTCCACCGAAAACATCCTTGTGTACTTTGATTAATTCCAATTTTTGGAACTTAGTGAAAAGAATCCATTCATTGACATTGAACTACATAATATGGTAATCCTCCAAAGCCAACCATGGATAGAGCCTTGCTGCCAGTCAAGCGTCCATAGCTTCGACAAGACTATCTCCGTAATTCCTCCTAATCATAGCTCTACTACTAGCTAGGTGTCTATAGCCCTGATAGAGTTATTTGGATAGCCTAAAGAGTTGATTTTTTTAATAGTTATTGCAATAATAGCTCATTTTTCAACTATTGATATTTCAATGATAGCTCATTTTTCAGCTTGTAGGCAATGAAGCCCACTATTAGGTTGGGAATTATAGTGGTAGCGAAGGTTACCTCTTGATGTTGCACTCAATGCAAATCCCTTCATCAATTCACCATTTCCCTAAAATTCTTGTAATAATTCCCTATTGGTGCGTATTTCCAGCTAAATTATACTATTTTATGCCAAATCCTAGCTAACTGCGACTTGCTATACATGTTAAAAAATATGCATAAACTAAAATTTACCAACGAACAATTTAATCACCAAATTTAAATCTAAATTTAGAAACATCAACTACCACCCTTTTGATTAAATTTTATGGCAACTGCTACATACTCGGCTAGCACTCCCAACTTGATGACGATGCACCTCATTAATGGATAAAAAATATCATGATTACATTGAAGCATAATCATATTATTTGGCATTAAATTCACACGCCTTATTTCACATGTATTATTCCTTTCAACTTACCCAGGTGATGACGTGTGCTGCCTTACCAGCTTCATTTTCATTTATGCTCCACACATAAGTACCTCCATAATTAATACAACTCAGAAAAAATATTTTATCAGCAACTATGTGTAAAGAATTAATTTGATTTAACATTTTTCTCTAAAGAGAATTTTTCGATTGCCACCTTGCTTACAATTTTCAAGACTTCACTCGAAGCAACTATGTACCACAACTTCCTCATGAATTTCTATAAATTTTGTATTTCTTCTCGAATTCTCCACACTTTTCTTGACTTTCTTCTCTTGTTCTGCATTTTTCCTTTGTTTGTTCTCTCTTGCTTCTAGGCCATGGATACTCCAATTTGCTTAAGCTGCTCTCGCCACCAAAATGTTTTCTTAGGAAGTATCGCATCGCAAAGGTTTGAAAAGGTTTTCTTCATCCAAAATTCTAGTTTCATTGTACCAAATTTGTGCTTAGTTCTTGGGGGAAAATATGTTGAATCTAGCTACTACTTTCGCTTTTGCTTTGATGTGGCTTCTCATTTTGTAGCATCACTTCTGGATATTGGGCTACTTGTTGAAGATGTTCGCTCAACTACTAATTTGATATTAAGATCTGAATATTTGGAGAATCTGGATACTATTTTGTTTGTTGCTCTCCCGACCACCAGAATCCCTTCCATGGATGATATTTCTCAATTCCTGGAACTTGGGGAAGTGTTTCCACTTCGGCCTTTCCTCATTGACCTCCATATTCGTGACTCTAAAGTTCACTGGAAACTTGTCTATATAGGGTATTTAGCCCTGATAGATGAGGCATCCCATGTTGAATGAATGGCTACTACTACCTGCAACTTTACTCACTCTTATGGCATGTTGTGATATTTTTGAAGCAAGAATTTTTGATAACTCATGTATATACGTGATACACACACACACACACATATATATGGCTTTTAGTACATCTTAAAGCGTGTTTTATTATGTATGGTTTTATCATTTTTCATTTCACAATTCAATTTTAAAAATGTTTGAATTAACTCTCATGTGTAAGATAAGTTAAGCAAACTTTGCTAATGTAGAGGCCAAACAAAAAGAAGAAAAGAAAAAAGAAAGAAAGAAAGAAAAAAAAAAATAGAACACAACAAACCCTACATAAAGCAAACTAACCCTAACTAACCAAATTTCTAATCTAACAAGTGATTAACCTTAAAAAAACAACTTATTTTAATTTCTATGACTATTTCTATTGTTGTTTTGGTACGAGTTACAATAGGTTTATCCTTAAATTCATTCAGGAAAATTTCAACAACACTACTATAACAATGAATTATCTTAAATTTTTTGTGTTTAATAATCATAAATGCAAAGGTGTACTTACCAATGACTTGGCTCATATGTATGAAAATGCCCTCATTAAAGGTCAATTGCACACATTTTGTCTGATGCGACCATACTCTACCTTCTTCTAGCCTTGGTTCATTTCCATGAACTACTATGTCCATTTCTTGACTTTCTCCTCCCAAAATCTTCACTTTCCACTTTGTTAGACCAGGATGTATCACAATTTATATTGTTATTAGAGAGAGAAAAAATAAAAATTTGATACTTCGTATCTTGGATAAAATTAGGGAAATTTCCTTTTTTAACTTGTGAATTTTCAACTTGGAGCAAATAACATGCGTCCCTTGCTCGATTTTCCTGCTCCTTTTCCTCATTTGCATTCTCCACATATAAGGAGAATGATGACTCATCAATACCATTTCCTTGTTTCTGATGTGATGTCTTTGAATCTCGACATTCTCGCCTAGTCCTGCAAAATGTTAGGATTTTCTTTATAATAATTGCATTTTCCAAATTATCTTGATGTATCAATCAATTCTTTAATATTTCCAATTCCACTAGGGTTACAAATTTTTCTCGCTAATGGTTCTTTTCTTCTAGTAGTTAAAACTTCTTCTGTTAACAAAATCACTTTACACATGGCCAAGCTTACCCTAGTTAAAAAAAATTCACATTCAAGTTCATTGTGATCAGTTGTATCATGAATCCTACACTCTGTGACTCTACCAAAGGTGAATAAACTCAAAGGATGCAGTCTTTGGTTAAATTTTTTCTAAATTTTACTAACTTCCATACTGAAAAACCATCTTGCACTCAATTTCACTTTACAAGCTCTTCCTTCCAAAACTCAGAATTGATATAAAAGTTCAAATATACGCCCTCCAATTCAAAGATAAGTGGTCTAAAATTCAAAGATGGCCCTCCTTCTAGCGCCAATCCCTGTTGATGATGATTTTACTTGCATCAACAAGGCGAATAAATTCTTCATAGATAAACTGCAAAGAGCCTATCCTTCTTGAAGGATATGGAAAAAAAGACAATCTAAAAGGGGATTTTGCTTTAAAATTAAAAAGATTGGCTTCAGTTCAATCCCAAGTCTCTAGTAATCAGGTATTGATTGTACTAGGTTCTCTCTCGGGTATAATGTGATATTGTTGTTAATCTCAAAGGGAATACCATTGTTTAGAATCATATGTATCAAATACTGAGTTTTCAATTGGAACTTAAGAACAAATATCATGAAATCAGAAGATTTGAAATAATATTTCATGAACATCAACAACTTCTTTGCTATCACTTAAGTAGATTTAGCATTAAGCATTCAACAATTTCATAGGAAATGAAAGATTTTCAACAAATTTCCATCCATTCACCTATTTTTTGCAACATTTTCAAAGAATTTAGACAACTATTCTAAAACAAAGCATGAAAATATTGAAAATTAAAATTTTATCTTAGTTATTCTCCATGCATGCCCCAAAGAATTAACTAAAATAGAGAAAACTGCTTTATACTTCACCAGATTGCTTCACAACTACATATAAAATGATGCGAGATTTTAAAGAGAGGGGTTTTAGTTTGGACACCGAGTAGGTTCTGTATGCACCCTTAAATGACACAACATTCAGTCTTGTTTGGTTGAACTAACAAAACTAGCTACAAAAGATTCATGAGATAGGTAGCTATCTAATTGGCTCTGATATTAATCAATGTCTACTTGTATACAAAATTTTATGCCAAAATGATTCATAAAACAACAAAAAAGAACAAAACTCAAAGAAGTTTTAGCTCTTCTGACATCCACAAATTTTGAACTTAACTTAAAAAAGAAAGATCCTTTGGCTTTTTATAGAACAAAAGGCACAAAAAGGATAAGACAAATACATGAGAGGAAATCCAAGGGACCAATCACATCAAGGCACGTGGAATGTAGTGACTTATGGGAGAATTGCAATCGAATTCAATGAAGATCAACTCCAATTACACATTGAAGCTCTTCGGGTTTTAATCTTTAATTATTCGGGTTCCTTCTTGGAACCAAAAAAATATGCTCAAACAAAATATAGGAACTTCCCACAAGATCAGAGTGATCAGGTGGAATTTTTTCCCCTATACTTCAGGTTCCTTGATTTGAACATTCCAGGAATGAGCCATCTCTGGAATAGGTACACTTCTTTGCAACATGCTTGAATTCCAACGTCCTGAGATTCTGGTATCTGGCACATCTTTGCAACAAACTCTATTCTAGCACGAGATTTTAAAGTGCATCATTGAACCTGGCAACACCATCAGATTTGTTCGCAAATACAATTTTCCTGACCATCCGTACTCAAACTTTGCATCACAATCTGTATCTCCTGCAATCACAAATTCCACACATTAAATTCCTTTTAAAGAAAAACATTTATAAACATCTTGTGTAAGTAAAACCATTATTCAAAAGTTAGTGCATAAATCCCATCAATAACACGCTTTCTAGCATATCATAAATCCTTACATAATTATTCACTACATATACTAGATTACTGAACTATCGAAATCATTGGATATCCTTAAGATTTCAAAAAAAATAAAAAATTAGATCGTTTCCTGGTACCCAATACCCTGTATTCAGCTTTACCCATGAAATTTCCCTGGACTTCGGTTTTACTGGAACTTCCTTTTTACAAGACTCACATATTGGACCAAAACACTCTATTTAGTATTTGCACCACCTTTTTTCCTTTTAAACATTTTTGGTTCCCGATATTTGGTAACTGAAAACACTTGCATTATGATGTATTCTTTGATAAAAGATTTCTCTTTACTTTTTCACTTTCGATGATCCTTTCAACTTGCTAGCTCATGCCATAAGAGTTATTATTCTTCACTTGGGTCCCCAAGTCTTACAGTCTTGGGGCGTGTTGTGAGAACACAAAACAAGTTGCAACACTTTATGGATTCATCATTCCTTCCTATCGTTTATCCTTTATCATCGATATTGCCATTGTGGAAGTGGAAACACTAACACGGAGTTTGACCAAGGTAGGCCCCTAAATGACAACCTTTTTTTCTCTCTTTGAATATGCAAGTTTTAGGTCCAAATAAGATTGAATAAAGTTTGAATATCAATTATTTTTTGTTGCAATTGAAACCCTATACCTTGACAACTCACAAGAACTTAATTACAAAATTATCCGATTGTTTGACAATGTGACAAGCGAGAAACAAAAGCTTTAATCTAACACTAGAGGACTACAAAAATAGATCTAAATTATCCCTACAAAGATAGTGGTGTTTGGGGTGCTTATGTCCAACATTTTTAGCTTCAAATTTATATCACAGGTGCACAATGTCTTGCTTAATCCGTTTCTATAGTCTGTTTCTATTTGTGATTTCTCAGATCTGTTGTATTTGCATCAGAATAATAATTTACATCATCAGGTTATTTGAATCATTACATTTCATCATTAGGTCACTTTTATATTTGGTCAAGGGTAGGTTGACTCACCTTTCAGGCTGTAAGTGAATCATATATCTTGTCCAAATCCAATGAAACCCCCATTCCATCCATTCCACATCATATTTTCCAATGAAATTAGGGAAAGGCGTTCAAACCCTAAGGTGAAAAATCTAAGGTTTCCCTTTCCCCACGTTTCAATTTTTTAAGCCATAATCAAAATTCTGTAGGTGCTTTGCTTATCCTAAGTATAGTAATCTAAAATCTCCAATCAATTCTTGCTTAAGAACTTAGCATATCTTAAGTATATATAAAAAACCCAATCATCCTAATGTCTTGAAATCTTGATTATCCACATAAATTAAACCAAAATTAACTCCAATCACCTCCAATCTAATCCCCAAATCTAAACTCGTCCAAAATATGAGCTTTAGCAAATCAATCCCAAGATCTATCGATATAAAAACAAAGCTTAAGATCTAAGCCTTCCCATCTAATTAAATCTATCATCCTCCATTTAATTCATCCCATAAAACCCAACCCCAATCCAAACCATAATCATGAATCCATTTTATTTTGATGAGTCCATTCATCAATCTAAAAATCCCTTCCCCTATAATGATGACAATAGTCTTATTTACCAAGATGAATGATACTCCTTTGAAGATAATGATAATGATGATGATGAGAGTCTGGTGGATCAATATGGATTTTATCAATCCTCAAATCATATTTTCTTAAGAAATATTTTTCACAATCTCCAATTACCTACCCATAAGTAATTTAAACCAAGAATCAACTAGCAGAAGCTATCTCGCTGGACCTAAATACTTATCCATTGATCATGCTTACTCTAGCTTTACCAAGAGAAGCCCATATTTAATCCAAGGCCTTCTTCACCCATCCATATACAAAACCCCCACCTCTCGTGTCAATGCTTCTGTTACCCATTTTTGTTACTTGCTCAAGTAGGTTGAGCTTAAGTGATTATAAATGAAAAGACAGGTACATTTTTCTACTATATTACATTTTATGTCCATAAAGAAATCAAAAGACTATTCTACCATATTACAGTATGCAATTGCAGATAACATAGGAGAAGATTGAATAAATATTTTAAAATAAAATAGTCTTTATTGATAATGTAAATGTGTATTGTCTCACACAAGCTGTGAGATTGGCTTTTTAGTGTACATGAATGAAAAGAACATACATTTACAGATATCAAAATAAAAGCATGCACATATAAGGAAAGAAGACTAGTCATTGCTTGAACAATTGGTTCTAGTTGAGTTGCCTCGCATTTTCTTCGGTCTTGTGTTTGTCTTGCTCCCAACTTTTGCTTCTTTGTTGCTCCTAGTTGTCTGCATCTGTGAGAAAGAATGTTGTTAGAGCAATGAAAAGTCTACAGTCACTATATGCACACACCTCTATAAACATATAAAATGATCAACCATGTGCATTAAAAGAAAAAACTCACTACTAATATCCAAGAAAACAAGGAGCATTATCAAACACATGAGTCATACACATATATTTTCTAATATGTTTGCTTCCTGTGCAGATATAGCAAAAATTATGTTACTATTTTGATTCATTTGATTTAAGCATGTGGGATAAAATGTGGCTCCCATAAGGGTTGAGCCCAACATGCTGCCCTCTTGTGTTTTTGAGAGGGGTATGGGTATAGACTCATCACATTTGTCAACTTTGAATAGATACTCATCACCCATAATAGTGAAGTTGATAGACCTCACTATCATAAATGAAAGGTATTTATTCTATAGGGGAAAATAAAACCACAATTTAATAGAAGACATGAACAATAATATTCATTGAATATATGCCATAAATGGTGATAAGATCACTAACATATTCAAAATGAAGTCAAAGGTGCAACTAGGACAGTCAAGAACCTAACATAATATTCATAGGCCTGTGATGAGTGAGTTAACAAAGAAGAATATGGGATAGTCCTTTGTCACGAGGTATGAAACAATCATTATGAGAAGTGATTTGAAGGTTACAAGAAGAGGAAAATGATAGTTCACTGATCATTCAACAAGATTCATGACAACGTATAGTGACAGTAGAGGCAAGACTATGGAAAGAAAGCAAAGAACAGTTTAATGATCTAGAACAACAATGAGCATGGACAAACAAACACTATAGGATTGACTATAGTAGCTCAAATCTTTCAGATGAAAAGGGATATTGTAAGGTGGAAGATTCGAGGATTAAAGAGCAGTCTTTTGCAACCAAATCAAGGTATGATATAGGTGCTTTTATCAGTAAAACCCTCTTAAGAATTTGAGTGATAAATCTTATATGTTATAGAAGTCATTATTATCCATCTATGTTGTTTGATAGAAACCTTTTATAACATTTTTTTAGATCCTCATTAAGGTTCAGATGGAAATCCAATGTAAAGGCATATATGGAAGAATATTGTGTATGCAAAAGCATAATAGTGGGGTTAGCTTTATATAAGATCTTAAAGGGAGATTTGGAACTGTGGTGATAAATGCACATATAAGAAAAATAACACAATGATAATAAAAGACAGTTTGAGCCTCGTAATCAATTATCATCAATGTAGATAGTGCTAGCAAGACTAATGTGTTTTAATGATAGTGATTGGTAAGGGACATTAAAGGACAACATTATATGCATGGCAGTTCGGGATGAATACATGTGTTGATAGTTTGAGTTTGTGGTGATTGAATACTTCATACTTTGTACAGTGGCAGTGCTTGTTAAAGGATAGCCCACAATGATGCAACTACTGAATTCAGATAATAAGACAACATTAAGAAAAGTAACATGAAGTACAATATTTTAGGGAAATGCTACAAGATTTGGAGAGACAATGAAGGGGTAATGCATAATGCTTTTGTACAAGACAAGGGGATCCAAATTTAGCATCTCCATAGAGCACAAATGTGAGAAACATCATGTTATGGCAAGCACAGTGGCCACCACTTTACAAATACAACCTATTATATTATGATCCAAATATAAATGGATTATGTTTCCACAAACACAAAGTAAAAAATAGGAGGAAAGAAAAGCTACATTCTTCATTTTTGCATATACAAAAGCTCGAAATGAGTTTGAAATTGTAAGAACATGAAATTTTCCATAAGTTAATCAAATTCATTTGTGGTTTTTTACCCAAAGGACAACATGTGATAGTCATAGTGGTGGAAACCTGTGATAAGTGGTTAAAGCATGTGCAAAGGTAAAAAGGGTGTTTTTTTTAAGACAATGGAAAAGATGCATAGAGTTTCAAGTTATACCTGCACTGTGCAATGACATTGAACCATTTATGCAAATCTTTTTCTTCATAGGGCAACATATTCTTGTAGTGTAGTCGACTAAGATAACTCTTGTTTTAGCCAACCACACATTTCATGAAATCTCATTCATATTATGATCTTGCATGATCTTTTCATAGAAAATGGGGTTATGAAGCTGTTGGTTGCCATTACATGGGATCCTAAAAACAAAGATGTTTATATTTTTTGAAAGAAATCAACTGAAAGGAAATGTGAAGGCCGCAACCATCAACACAAGGGTTTTCATTTCTTTTCACATAGAAGTTGAAAAGCCTTTAGAAAAGCAACCAATCTTTAGGAGAGTGCATGAATATCATAGGAGAATAAAAAAATGATGGAATACATTCATTTTACTACAAACAAACTCAAATTCGAGCCCTTCTCTCTACAAAAAAAGGAAATACAATGACTGAATATGCATTTAAGAGATTACCTCAAGCTTCTTTTTGAGTTTTTTCCCAAAATCTGTTGATAAAGGCCTCTGTATTCATCTTGTGGAGCTCTAGATTGAAACCCTTGGTGACACCTTTAGTCTCTCCAGAAGGTTTGAAGTTAAAGATGAAATGCCTTGTATTTTTGCATTGCTTTGCTTTTAGGTTTTACCCTAGTGAATGCGATGGCATTTTTCTTATCTTTTAAAACTTTGTAAGCACTAATGTATATCATGGCCTTTTTGTGCCTTAGGAGTTTGCAAACATAATTAGTCACCTTATGTTTCAAGTGTTAAGTCACTTTAACTTATTTTTGCATATCAACTCTTATATGGCCGAGTCCTTGTTTTTGAATTTTACATTCTTTTAAAAAATGTAAAACATTTAACTTTAGTGATATTTTATAAATCACTTAAGTTTAAATGTTACTTTGAATGCAAAATAAATTGTATTGAGTTTTCAAATTATGGTCAAAGGGAGTTAGTTATTGAGAGTTTGTGCCTTTTACAAGCATATGGGTAAGTTGAAGGAGTTTTGCAAACACAAGGAGAGCATATAGGGAGCATTTAATTGATTTTGGAGCAAATAGGAGCTTTTGGTGGATAGTTTCATGAGTCATCATATTTGACTTGGTCAAATTTGAACTTTTTAGCTTTTTGAAGTTCATTTGGAGAAGTTGCAGTTGCTATATTTTAGGCTTTTTGGGGTCATCCAACCCAAGAAGTTTCCAAGAGCTATTTTGAGGGATCTTGTTGGAGTGGGATATAGTCACTTGTGTGACTCATTTGTAAGCAGTTCTAACTTGTTCTTTTCTACTCTGTGACTTCTTTTGAGTCCTTTGGAGAAAATATAGAGTTTTGTAACTCTTTTGTAGATTTGTACTCAGTTGTTCTTTGCCTTTCAATCAATATAATCAAAGCCATTTTTCCTTCTCAGTACTAGTTATTGTGCAATAACATGAAATTATTTACATTTCCTTGTGATGATAATGTTTATCCCTAGTTTTTGTCTAGTTTCTCATTGCCTTTTTGTAGAAGAGCATGTTTGTGCAGGTCATAGTTCGTGTTCTACTAGTTCTATGCAGGATTCAACTGTGAAGTCACACATTTGAGCTTCTAAAAGGTCATTTGTTATTCCTCTTGAGTTTTTCCATAAAACTTCAAAGCCCTTCTATGAAATACTTATGCAAGACATGCCAAAACTGAGTTGTGCATGTTGTAGTGAGTTTTATTGATCACATTGTGTGTTAAAAAAATGGTACGGATCTTTAATATTTGGTGCATCACCATAGGAGTAGTTTTTTTTAGTTTATGTTGTTTCCTTCTACCCTTTTCTTATGCAAAAATCAGTAGTTTTAGGTGACACCATAGGAAGCCGACCTCCAGAGGTTTGTTATCATATAAGGAACCCACACCTTGGGATCATTCCAATGTTTCTCTAGAGTGCTGAGTCCTGCAGCTTAGCTTGCTAAGTCCTACAACTTAGCTAGGGTGCAACTTTAGAAGATAACAACTTCATCCTGACAACCTTTGCAATCCAACCCATCCCACCAATCTAAACACCCATAAAAAATGTCACCTTAGGTATTTTCTTTGAGGGATATTGACAAAAGAGCTTATAGGTCCCAAACTACACACCAAGTTATGGAATGTTGCAATATAACTCCTTCTATGTCATCGATCAAAACACTTACACCTCTCAAACTCTATATGCATAAATATCAAAGATACTTCTCCCATCCATGTGTAAACTCTAAGAGTCCATATATGCACTAATAACTATCAACATAGAGAAACCAATCATCCCCTGTGTCATCCAAACAAATCAAAATATGTCAAGATATTTTTTCTAAATCATGCCCATATATGTCCTCATTCAAATCACAATCAACACATCCCATTAGTCCCTTCCACAATCCCTTTCCAACTACAGATCTAACTACCCATATCAAACCCATCCCCAAACCACAATCCCATCACCTTGGTTCCTCCACCTTTATCTAATATAGTTTTTTGTTCATTGAGGAGATTACAACTACCATCATTCCTTACACCTTTGAAAATAAAATTTCATCTTATTTCTGGAGCAACAAGTATCACAAGTTGAAAATTAGATTTGTTAGAATATACACTATCAAGGAAATAGATTAGGTCTTCATGATGAAGGCATCTTGGAACACATACAAATCAAAGCAAGTATAATATTTATTATCATTGGATATGTATTTCATGAAAAAGATGTTAGTAACACCTTCACGCATCCTAATGACACTTCTTCCAACATCAAAATATGTGCCTTCCATCACTCTTTAGATGAGCTTGTTTCCACCAATCCTTTCATCGATCCTCCCACTGAACTTGGCTATCCATCCCATAAAGTACCTAATTAAGATCATTGAATTTACACATTATTGGACATTACAAAATGATAAAGCCATCACCCAATTCATGAGATTTCAAGATAATCTCTCCCAATGGGACTATAGCATCACCTTTGGAAGCAATCACACATATAAAGAAAAAATCCATAAAAATATAAGGATCACCATGTTGCAAGAAATCGACATGGATGGGGAAGTAGCTATGATTATCTTAGAGGAGAATGATATAATTCTTTTGACTATATTACAAAGGCTACATCTATTCATGAAAAATTGAAGGAGAAAGGTAAAAGAAAGAAAAGTCTAAATATAATTTTCTGGGACATATAAATCTCTTGAAAAGTCCAAGGCCAAGTGTTGGAAGTACAACAAGCATGGGAACTATTGTAAATGTTACAAAGATGAGAGGAAGAAAAATAAAAATGATTTAGATGATGAGTTTGAAAAATATTCTCAATATAATGCAAATGTCTTTGTTGTAGCCTTGACAATTCATGGATTAGAATGTGTGTGGTTGATAAACTATGGAGCTTCCCTCTACATGATCTCCCATTAGGGATGTTTTTCAAATTATGAATAATATGATTCTAGGAAGGTGTACCTTGGTGATGATTATCATCTGAGAATAGTTGCCCATAATAGAGTTGGGATTCAATTCCCTCATGGTTGAGTAAATGAAATTAATGGTGTATTTTACACATTCTTGGTTTGCAACATAACATATTATTAGCTAGTGAAGGTAATTATGTGGGTGTGCATGATGCTTTTTTCTAGAGAAGGGTGTAAGATGATGTGAGAAATATGGTGCTCGTTAAGGGTGTTCATGTGGCACTCTATCTTAGTTGTATTCATGTGTTGTCCAATACAATAGTTCTTTTGTTCATGTACTAAAGAGATATTCATTACAACTTCATTGAAACTTTGTTACACCCTGTTGGTTATTACTTATTTACTATTACCTTGTTTGGTTAAAATGCTTTAATATATGAATGTGTTTTGTCTATGAATCTTGATGGAAATATGATGAATGGAAGTTTGATTCAATTTGATGTTATATAATGATTCTAAAGATGAAATATATTATGCATATGAATGTATTATTACTAGCTAACTATTGTTGTAATGTGTGAAGTTGGATGCAGGAATAGATTTAAACCTCTGGAAGAGAGGGGAAGTATCACTTAGGAGAAGAACTTGGTCTGGTAACCCTTAAAGAGCCTAACTGAGCATACACATGTACTCACACCCTAGTTGGTCTAAGTTGAGTCAAGTTAGTTTGGGTAAATGGTAAGTGATCTTTAGTTTTGGTTGTGAATGTTGTCTAGCTCCCACAATGAGTTAACAACTAAGCTCTTACAACTGTGATTCAAATATTGGGCATTTAAAGTGAATAGCAATTCAATCATCATGAAGATTAATTTAACTTTTCAACCTAGGGACGTGAACTTGAAATGGGCTAGCACAGTATGTGCACTAGGAACTCAAAGTAGCCATTTTCATTCTACATCTAAGAAAGACACAATGCTGAAAGTAAATTTCTTGGAAAGGAATGACGTGAATACTAATCATCAATCAATAACCATACTAAGCTGAAATGCATAACATAGATGAAAATTTGAGCAAACAAATAGGACACTACTCTATTTGCTTTGGCTACAGGAACAGTCGGTGCCAGATTCTTAACTAATCACTAAACAAAAAGTAATACTAAACTAAAGGATGGATTACTCACCAAGTGGTCCCCCTTGGATAAGTATCCTCTTAAACTAATGAGAACTCAAATGCTCAGACTCATAACTTTATTTCATTCACTATAAATCATGAGTACAAAAGAGTAGGATATATGTATTACTGAAACTCAAGAATGCACGTACAATATCAAATCGTGCAACCTCCTGAGAAGGAGCATTTGATCCTTATTTATCTTATCAGCTAAAAAAGGTAGTCAACTCCCTAAGCTGGGAGGATGCCTATTTAGGGAAAACAAGGAAAGTGGAACGACGACAGTTATGCATGCATGGAATCCATTCAGACATGCAGGTCCAAACATAGATTTAGCACATCATTAATGCCCATGCTGCTCAACAACATTAAAGTCCACTACAAGGTGATTACTTTTGGTTTTCATGGGGATCTTCTTCTGTCAACCTCCTTTAACATTTGAACGATTCCCTGGTTGGATGTTATGGTGCATGCCCAACTGGCGGTGTCTTCCTCAATTTAGCATCCTCAAACTAAATTTGCATGGAAATGTTAGTACACACAATAATTTCATATCTGTAACCACCACAAAGAACATTCATTAACCACCTCCAAAATTAATATGGATAGTTCGTATAACATGCCATCATCATTAAAAGGTTTACAAAAATAAGATTAAGCCCAATGTCAATAGTTCTAAGGAAATATCATAAAAAGTATCAACACTTAATGCCAAAGTCCATGATAAATTTTGCAAATAAACTATAAGTTCTACCCAAAACTAGACCATAAACTAGGCTCATCACTCCCCCCAACCTAAGATTTTGCTGGTCCTCCAATAGAGGAAGGGTTGTTCTTCTACTTGGTCAAGGCTCTAAAATTTGCAACTGACAACTATCCCACATCAGAGTGTGTTGTGCGTGAATCAGGATCCCAATAGAATCCTCCCAATCTACTCCATCTCTGCTTCTCTGCAACAATATCATATTGGTAGAACCTAAAGTTTGGTATAGGCCACATTAGGATGGGTGACTAAAAAGTCAGGGGAAGCCATAATCATCCTTTTGTCCTTCCAATGTGAATATATATGTCAATTCTTTTAAGAGTTGTTGCATAGTTTTGGATGGAATGAGGCTCAACTTGCTTGAGATCATCAGTTAAGTTGTTCCATCCTTGTGAGATGTATCTCTTCACAATTTCCTCTCTTGCTTTTGCCTTTGCCTCATATTCACTATAAACCGCTTCTATCCAAGGCATAATCCTATTACCATAGCTAGTTCTGAGAAGCATTTTGTGTTGTTCCTTGGATTACTTGATTCAACCCTAATGGACAGGGGAATGTTGGATTCTATTTTCTTATAAGCCCCATATTGTTGTCCCCAACTAATCTCATTTTGCACCCAAGACATAAATGCCCTTATTGGGTATCCCTAACATACAACAATGGATTCCAATCATGGTCTTGAGTCACAACATAGTTATGCAAATAAAACTCACACAATAGATTCTTCATTTTAGGGGAAGCAATCCGATAAGCATTGAAAAATTCAATAGGGGTCTCAATAGAAGGGTTCAAACCTGAGACAATTCTTTTCAGTCTGAAAGAAAGATATTTATCCTTCAAATGCAAAGGATAGACCCTTGGAGGGGTCCTACATTCCAAAATATGTGGTACCAAGGTTGCCATATCATATACCCTCTTCTTTAAGGTGGCAATTTCTGCATCTTTGTCTTCAATTTCCTCATCTCTCTTTTGAATTTCCTTCTTCAATCTATGTTTTTCCTCCTTCCATTCCTCTTCTCTTCTTTGCATCTATTTCCATAAATGCATGGAAACCTTACACGTTGAAAAATTAGGGGGGTTATGTATTCCTACTAGCATCTTCTCTGGCACTAATGCTAATTGCAAGGATTCAGGTTGTCCCGTCAATTCTGGCTATAGGGGTACTGATTGTTCTCCCAATTTAGGCTGTTGCTGTAGGAACTCCTTCTTTTACTCTTGTTCTGGATTTTGCTACAGGATATCTTGCTGCAGGACCTCTTGTTGCAGGAAATCCTGATTTTCCTCATACTCTTGGTTTTCCATTTCTCCTACAGTGTTAGCAAGATCGACTAGTGTTATGTTTGCTACCATCTTAAATATATCTTCTTCCTCAACGTTATCCTACTCCATTGGAGCTTCTGCATCCCCCTGTGATACTTCTCTAGACTTAGGGCTTTCCTGTAGAGATGTAACAAACACTAGCTCGACTGGTCTTGCTTTCCTAGGAGGGCTCTCATGTTTTTCTTTGGCTTCAGGATGAAAAATGTCAACCTTTCTCTTCTTAGAGCTTGACACCTCTTTTTCTACCAAATGCCTTTTGGATTTTCCTTTTCTCATTTCTACTTCTCTCTTATGTGCCCTAGTTTTCATTAGAATGCCAAGTGGAACATCATCATCAAATTTGAGGAAGAGCTTTATTTCTCTGAGTGCTCTATTCCAGAAGAGCTAATTTCTATGGTTTCTTCTACTGTAGGAGGGTTTACACTAGGGCCTACACTAGAGGTTGAGGCACCAAGAGTGGCTTCAGCCATGCTCAATCTCCTTCTAGACCTATGAGGTTGAGTTAAAACCTTAGGTTGCAAATGCTTAGGTCTAATTCCTTTATGAATTCTTCCCAGGTCATTTCAGATACATCATGCAAAAACTTCTCAACTAACAGTTTAATCAAACAATGGTGGGAAACATAATTGTCCCTACCTTTCTGAGTCTTGGCTGCCATGATTGAAAGAAGGTTGTATAGCACGTTTGACACATTCATCCTCCTTTTGTGCCTCATATGATTCAAAAGCTCAAAATGCATGGAGTACAAATTTAACTGGAGACCTTCATAGGTGATGTATTTTATGACGTAGATAGCTATCTGTTTCCATGGCTCGGGCATAGACATTCTCTTTGCTCCTTGTTTATCTATCCTCAATGGAGGGTTGTTTGGCTCTGTAAATTTGGCCCTAGCTAAACTGGCATCTCTAGAAGCAGGGTAATTTTCACCATCAGTAGGTAACCCTGTGGCTTTTGCAATTCTTTCCTCAGTTGCTAATACTTCCAGCCCTTTTATCGTGGCTTTCCCTTCAGACAATGTTTGGGTGAATTCTAGTGCAATATCTTCATCAAAATCATCCTGTTTCAGGGAGTAGTCTATCCATTCATAGTTTCTGAATTCAGCCATGCATTGTGCATCTTGCAGTAATACATCATGCAATGTGGGTTCATTTCGAATTAACCCACCTCCCATTGTTTGCAATCAAACAAACACTCTCCGTTTTCCTTCCTACAACTCCTTCTGAAAATCAAATTCACCTTCCTGCAACACTTGCTAACTTTCTAATGCTAGTGTCGATTGGATTTACCCTTTTCTAACTTGCCTTTTGTTTGCAATGCAACTTGAGATTTGATAGGGTCAATAATGGCAAGGAAGGAGTAATAAAGGAAAGTTGTGATGGAGAGAAATGGCAGTGGCAGTTGGTGTCACTTCACACATGTGAGCTACCCTCTCACTCAGATTTCAAATCAGCTCAATTTGAATTTTGCTGACATAGACCAACATGGACTGACATGTGGGAAAAATATTCACATCTTTCTCCTCACCCCCAACCTAAATTTGGGCACGTGTCCTCACATGTGGAATGATAATTTGATAGGGTAGGGAATATTGGAATGCCATAGTGAATGTCCATACTAACATACAACGATTAAATGAAATGCACTTAAAGACAACTAAGATTTAGCAATTAATGTGCACATACCTGAATATGTGGAGGATTTGTTGCAAAGATTATGGAGAAAGTACCATTTTCCTTTTTAGGAAATAAGTTGAGCAATTAATGAAGATGAGGTGGGATGAGGTGAAGTGGAATGAAGTGATGGAAGAGAAAGAAAGGTGGAAATGGATGGGCAGATAGGCGGATTG
Source organism: Sequoia sempervirens (assembly GCA_007258455.2). Taxonomy (NCBI): domain Eukaryota; kingdom Viridiplantae; phylum Streptophyta; class Pinopsida; order Cupressales; family Cupressaceae; genus Sequoia; species Sequoia sempervirens. The sequence goes on from VDFB02075432.1 coordinate 223,667, forward strand.
GAAAAAAAATGGACTCCCATGAAAGTGGAAGTATTTATTATGACAAGTAGGTAACTTAATTAGCCAGAAGGAGGGACACTAGGTCCACTACCTTCGGCTGCAGGAAGCTCGGGTGCTACATGCTGAGTGAATTGCTATAGGAACTCCTCCTTGGAAGCTGATTTGTGATACAATCTGAGGCGATGACCATTGACAAGCAACTTGAATTTGACTGGGTCAATAGTAATGAGTTGTATAACACCATTAGGGAATACTTCCACAACCTCATATGGTCCTAGCCACCTTGTTTGCAATTTTCCTGGATTGTCCTGATACTTTGAGTCATAGAACAAAGCCCAATCTCCTAGTTGGAATTTATTGTCCTTGATAAATTTGTCATACCACTTGATTCTTTGATTTTGCACCACCTCTGTGTGATGTAAGGCTACTCTCCTTATCTCGTCCAAAGCATTCAACTACATGATTCTTTCTCTCTGTGCCTTAGAGATATCTATTCTTAAGTTTACCAAATTCTTAAGAGTCTTATGTTCAAATTCAATGGGCATCATGGCTATTTTTCCATACAACAACTCAGATGGAGTGAAGCCTGTAGTTGTTTTCCAGGTAGTTCTGTAGGCCCAAACAACTTTTGGTAATCTATTTTCCCAATCCTTTATGTGGATATCTACTATCTTGGTCATAATGGCTTCAATTTCTTTGTTGGTTACCTCAACTTGGCCATTAGCTTGGGAGTGATAAGGAGTAGAATTCCTATGTCTGATGTTGTATTCATTGACTAGTGTTGCAACAAGGGTTGATATGAATTGAGACCTTTGATCAGTCACTATCTCTCTTGGAACTCCATATCTTGTGAAAATCTCTTCATAAAGAAATTTTGAAACTTTATTATCTCTTGCATATTTCATGGCCCTAACTTCTACTTATTTAGTTACATAATTAGTGCATACTAGAATATAGGACTTACCATTTGATGGAGGATCAATGGGTCCTAAAAAATACAATCCCCACTTATCAAAGGGAGTGATTACTACATGAGGGAAAAGTGGCATCTCATTAGATCTGGTTGGTTTTCCCATTCTTTGGCATCTATCACATTTTCTTGTATGCCTCTCTACATCCTTGTGGAGTGTTGGCCAGTAATATCTTGTGTTCAAAATTTTCATTATTGTCCTCTTGGCTGCAAAATGTCCTCCACATGGTTCGTTGTGACATACATGAAAAATCTCATATGTCTCATCTTCTCTCACACATCTCCTCATGACATGGTTTAGTCCAATATAAAACAAACATCCAACAATCCATGAGAAAGGAAAATATTTTTCAATGAGTGCCCTTCTCTCTTTTGGAGAGAAGTGAGGAGGAACTCTACCTGTGACTAGATAATTAGCTATGTCAACATACCAGGGTGTTTGTATACTGATAGAGAATATATGCTCATCAGGAAAAGAGACATCTATGGCTTGGTTATCTTCTGATGTAGTCAGCCTTGAGAGAAAATCTGCAACAACATTGGCCTTCCCTAGCTTATCCACAATGGTTATGCCAAACTCCTACATCAACAATAACCACCTTGCTAATCTACCTGTGATCAAAGGTTTATTCATGAGATACCTAATGGCTACATGATCAGTGTGCACAAAGATTTGGTAACCTATTATGTAATGTCTGAATTTGTTCAGGGCATAAATAACTGCCATCATTTCTTTCTCTATCACTGTATAGTTGAATTCATCTCCTTGAAAATTTTTGCAGCCAAAATAAATAACATTTTCAATAACTCCTTATTTATGTCCTAAGACTACTCCTATGGCATAATCTGATGCATATGTATGGATGTGGAAAATAAGCTCCCAATTAGGTCCTTTGAGTACAGGAACATGAGTCAAGGCTACCTTCAAATCAGAAAATGCCTTGTCACAATCTTTAGTCCACTGGAATTCAACATCTTTAGTGAGAAAAGTATAAAATGGTGCTACTATTATACTAAAATCCTTGATGAAACACCTATAATAGCCTACATGGCCCAAGACCCAAGAAACTCCTAACATCCTTCTATTTTGCAGGTGTGGGCAGATTTGTGATTACCTCAATCTTTGCAGGATCTACTTGAATTCCTGTGTGAGAGATGTAGTGTCCAAGAACTACACCTTCCTGCATCATCATGAAACACTTTTCACTGTTTAAAGAGAGATTATGATCTTCACATATCTATAGGACTCTACTAAGACTCTCCAATGCTTCATTGAAATCAGCACCATAAGTAGTGAAATCATTCATATAAATTTCCATGCAATCATGAGAAATGTCTAAAAATATGCTAATGACTGCCCTTTGAAAAGTTGCAGGTGCATTACATAAGCCAAATGGCAGTACTAAGTAGGCATAGGTCCCCCATGGACAAGTAAAAGTGGTCTTCTCCTGGTCTTCTGGTGCAATTTGGAGCTGGTTGTAGCCATTGAATCTATCTAGAAAGGAAAAGTATTGCTTTCTTGCAAGTGTGTCCAAAACTTGATCTATGAAGGGTAAGGGAAAATGGTCATTTTTGGTAGCAACATTAAGTTCTATATAATCAACACAAACTCACCATGTTCCTCCTTTCTTAGGCATAATCACTAATGGAGACACCCACTGGCTATCTAGAATGGGGTAGATGAATCTTGCATCTAGCAACTTCTGTAGTTCTCCTTTTACAATTTCTCTCAATGCAGGTTTAATTCTTCTTTGTGGCTGCCTCACTGGGGTGCAATCATCTCTGATATAAATTTTGTGGATACAAAACTTAGGATCCAATCCCTTCATATCATGATATTCCCACACAAATGCATGTTGGTGGGTCCTTAATAAGTTTACCAATAACAATTGTTGTTCTTCACTTAATTTGTTGTTAACATTCAGATACTTCCCTTCTGACACCTGCACTTGTGCAATTGACTCTATCATGGCTGCTTCATTAACACATGGTACCTTGAGTTCATATGGTAGCAATGTATGGGGCATACCTATTGCTATAGGAAGTCCATCTGCAGGAACAATGGCTGCAGGAAGAGTGGCTACAGGAAGAACATCTACAAGAATAGTGGTTGCAGGAAGAATAGGCATAAGTGTCTTGACTGGAGTAGCAAAATGAGAAGATGATGCTTCCTCCACTTCACAATGGTTCTGAATAATGTTAACCAATACTTCATCTTCATCTTGAAGTTGCATGAAGGAGCTTATGCTTAACATCATAAGCTGTGCCACAAAATTAACTTCCTTGGCTTCTTCACCAACAAGTGGCCATACAGAGTTATCTTCATCGTGGGATGGTTGAGTAGGAGGATAAAGAACAAATTTTTTGTTGCTCCTCCCATCAGAAATGGTCATGTCTCCTAAAAGGTATCTGATATATGCATATGCAGTTGCTAACCATGGCCTTCCAAGAATAATGGGATACTCGCCTAGTGTAGCTTTAGGAGAAAGAATCATGAAGTCAACTGGGTACTCCCAGGAGTCTAGAATTACCACAAGATCCTCCACTATATCATCAGGCTTAACAATAGAACTGTTAGCAAGCTATAGGATAGTAAGAGTAGACCTCATGTTTGCAACGTTTAGTTGTTGCAAGATGTCCTTGGTCATTACATTTATTGCTGCCCCTAGATCAATTAGAGCATTCTTGATTTGGATCCCATTTATAACAACTGCTACCACAGAACTACCTAGGTCATTGTACTTAGGGATAGTCACTTTTCCAAGCATGATGCTAGCTAGCTATCCCACCACATGAACCATAGTGGGGTCTTTCTTCTTCCTGCCTGACTTCTTGAGGCATGCTTCTTTGATTGCCTTGCCATAGATTGGGACATCTTTTATGGCCTAGAATAGAGGGATTTGGACACATATATGCTTCAATTGATCCAAGATGTCAAAATTTGTATCCTCCTTTTCTTCCTTCTTTTTGGAAACTTCCAATCTTTGAGGAAATGGCGGTTCTTGTTTAGTGTGCTTGATTGGGATTGGTTCAGGATTTTTAGGTGCACTTGGTTGAATGGGATCATTCAAAGGTTCCTCTTCCTCTTCCATAGGAAGCTCATTGATAATGGGATTGGAAGGGGTTGGTAGAGTAGTTCCTGAATGCAAGTGGATGTCACTTACACTCACAACATATGGAGGGAATTGATTTGAATCAACAGAGTTTATATGTTGTTGCTGTGGTTTGTTATTTGGATTGGGTGTGGGATGAGCTGGTAGCTGAGTAGGTTTAGGTGCATTTGAGATTGAATTAGTAGGTGGAGGCATTATAGTAGGCTATTGGGGCTGAAAAGGTGGCTACATGTAACTATTTTTCTGGGTTGGCCATTGCTATCCTCCTCTCCATTGATTTGTTTGCTGCCAATTTCTTGGAGGTGGTTGCTAATTCCCTTGAGGTTGTTGCTACTGGGGTGGAGAGTTTTGATGATTGGGCCAAACATTTTGAGGGTTACTCCAAGGTTGTGGTGGATATCCTCCATAGCTGGATGGATATGGAGGATACCATTGGTTTCCAGATGAATAGGAATTAAAATATGGCCCAACATAAGAGAGTGGATTTGGTGGCATACCTTGTCTTGGAGCCCAAGGACTCCTTTGTGCAACATAGTAGACTTGATGTTCTTCAATCTAGATTGGCTTGAACTTGGGTGCAATCTTCTTGCCTTCAATATTAGCTACTATCTTGCATCTACAGTTCTTCTTCTTCTGTCTGCAATGGGGGCAATACTCTGCCAACATTGCCTCTACCTCCTCTTATTTCTTCTTGGACTGAAGTATATCTAGTTGAGTAGCTAGATTGTTTATAATGTCTTGCTTGAAATCTTCCAGCAAATGAGTAATCTCCATTCTTGAAACTCCACCGGTAGATGACTTACCCATGGAGGATTGGTAAGCTCTCCTTTCTTTGAAGCTGCCCTAGAGTAGTTTTGGCATATTTTCTTGATGTCTTCCCAAGGAACTTGGGTGATATCTCCTCCTGCCATCAGGTCCAAGGCATCAGTGCAACTCTCATTGATTCCTCTCAAGAAAAGTAGCTTCTTTGATTCCTCATTGAGGGTATAGTGTGGATATTTCTGTAAGCAAAATAGAAACCTTGAAATATAATCTTCCAAGCTCTCATCCTCCTTTTGCTATATCCTAAAAATGTCACCTCCTCTCATGTCACTACCCCTACAATACTCCTTGTATTTCTCAAGAAATTTTGTCTTCATGTCTTCCCAAGTTTCCATAGTATCTCTTCCTAGGCTCATGAACAATCTTAATGTAACTTCTTTCAGAGTGGTAAGAAATAGCTTAAGCCTATGGGCATTAGTGGTATAATCATAACTCCTGTAGTGTATGTCAAACTCAAACAAAAAGATATTAGGATCTTCTATAATAAGTCCATAAAACTTGGGGAGTGCTGAAGCAAGGATATTTTTGATGTTGTCAACTTCATTCTGATGGGCAGTGGGGAAAGGAAAAGCTGATTGGTTAGGTCTGTTTCCATTTGCATCACCCATGCCTGCTTGATGTAGTTCCAAGGTGAAGGGGTTCTCAAGCTGATTTTGGTCCTCAAAGGAGACTTCAGAGCTAGTCAGATCAAGGATTGCATCAACAAAGGGTTGTAGATCTTCTTCTTCTTCTCTTGGCAAGTTCTAATATTCAACTAACTAGAATGGATTAGGATTGTTAGGAAGGAATCTCCCATAAGCATCCCTTCTCCTTCCTCTATGCATGTGGTATCAACTCACTATCAGCTAGCTCACACAAAGAATCAGTAAAGAATAAGGGGGGTCATTACTTCCTAAATGAGGGATATACTAGGAACAACTTTCAGAAATACTACAGCAAGAAAACTATCAATGACTCCCAAGAACTTCCTAGTTTGACACCATCCCCAACAATGACGCCAAAAATGTCTGCCTCCCACAATGAGTTAGCAACTAATCTCTTACAACTGTGATTTAGAGATTGGACATCTAAACTGAATAGCCATTCAATCATCTTGAAGGTGCATTTAACTTGTCAACCTAGGGACATGAACTTGAAATGGGCTAGCACAGTATGTGCATTAGGAACTCAAAGTAGCCATTTTCATTCTACAACTAAGAAAGACACAATGCTGAAAGTAAATTGCTTGGAAAAGAATGACGTGAATACTAATCATCAATCAATAACCATACTAAGCTGAAATGCATAACAGTGATTAAAATATGAGCAAACAAACAAGACACTACTCTGTTTGCTTTGGCTGTAGGAACAGTCACATAATGGAATTCTAGTGGTTGCAAGAACAGTCAGTGCCAGATTCTTAACTAATCACTAAACATAAAGTAATACTAAACTAATACTAAACTAAAGGATGAATTACTCACCAAGTGGGCCCCCTTGGATAAGTATCCTCTAAAACTAATGAGAACTCAAATGCTCAAACTCATAACTTTATTTCATTCACTATAAATCATGAGTACAAAAGAGTAGGATATCTGTATTACTGAAACTCAAAAATGCAAGTACAATATCAAATCGTGCAACCTCTTGAGAAGGAGCATTCAATCCTTATTTATCCTATTAGCTAAACAAGGTGGTCAACTCCATGAATTGGGAGGGCACCTATTTAGGGAAAACAGGGAAAGTGGAGTGGTGATGGTTATGCATGCATGGAATCTGATCAAACATGCAGGTCTAAACACAGATTTAGCACAACAGTATTAACACCCACGCTACTAAACAACATTAAAGTCCACTACAAGGCAGTTACATTCAATTTGCATGGGGAATCTTCTGCCTTCGACCTCCTTTGACCTTTGAACAATTCCCTGGCTAAACGTTATGGTGCATGCCCAATTGGCAGTGTCTTCTTGAATTCAACATCCTCAAACTAAATTTGCATGGTGATGTTAGTACAAACAATAATTGATATCTGTAACCACCTCAAAGAACATTCATTAACCACATGCAAAATTGATATGGATAGTCTGTATAACATGCCATCATCATTAAAGGTTTGCAGAAATAAGATTAAGCCCAATGTTAATAGTTCTGAGGAAATATCATAAAAATTATCAACACTTAATGTCAAAGTCCATGATAACTTTAGCAAATAAACTATAAGTTCTACCCAAAACTAGACCATAAACTAGGCTCATCAAATGTTCATTTTGGTTTATGATCTTGTTCTATGAATGTTTTGATTGGGGAATGTGATTAAGTCTTTATGTCGAGTGAAAGTCATTCCTTGTGTATTCATATTTATATTGTTGAAGTATATACATAAAATGTATATATATGCATATATGTATGTGTCTACGATAAACTCATCCATATGATTAAATACATGCATGAGTATAAGAGGTAGACATGTATCTGTGTATGCTCAAGGACGAATTACCCATATGCATGGGAATTTCAATTGGACGAATGTGACATATATATACACTTCGTGTATATATGTCAATCGATGAAAATGAGAATATATGTGTTTATATAAGGATATTAAAATAATGTTATATATATATAATTATGTATATACATATATATATTAATGTACGTATATATTTGTATATATATAATTATTATTTTGATATATGTTTATATATTTATTTAATCGACAAATAATGCATTTGGATATATATATATATATATATATATATATATATATATTGTTGAGGTATTTTGAAATATGCATAGCATATTATTGCATTGCCATTAATATTGTAGTGGCTAAAGTTTAATCACAATGCATGAACCGTGTGAGAATAATTCAAAAGACTTAAGTGCATAAGTAAAGGAAATATAGTTAAAATGTTGCAAGAAGAAATGAATTTTTTTTAACAATATTGAATAAGTCTTTAACTGTGCTATAATAGAGGGCCTGCTAAAATATGAATATGTGGTGCCAAAAACTGAAGAATGAGGAAACTATAACAAGTCTAAACCTACACCATAACTAGGAAAACCATTAGATAAGCATAAAAATCAGTCAATGCAAAGATGGCAGAAATATGTAAGGGTAGTTGACTTGCAAATCAAATAGAAACCTATAGAAAGGCGTCACTATCCCTTGACTCAATAAAAGAGTCATGTTGTCTCATGAATTAAGTTGACTTATCCATTGGAAATGTGAGGACTGTCATGTGTTGCAATCTAAGAGTTTAATTCAACTGAGTCGATGCATGTGCATAGGAAGGTGGCAAAATTGTTAGCTTGTTTGTAGCCTTTGGATGCTCAAATTTTAGTATATATAGAGGTGCTATCTCTACCATTTATTACATTTATCATTCTAATTACTCTGTTGTATTTTTTGTGCAAGTGCATTAGAAAACTTGAGATTTAGTGAGTTGCTTTGTTATTTTGCATTTGTAATAGTTGAGAGAATTGATAAGAGGCTAGAAATGGAAGCTAGGTTGAACTTAGGGGAAGTAGCAAGCAGGCTTGTGGAATTGAGCTAGGAAGGAAGAATTATCAGTTGGATCTTTCATACAAGCATGCTGATTTCTATTCCTTTGTTATTTATGTTAGAAAGATTATTTATTTTTTTGTTGCCTTGTTTGGAAATGAATGATTTAAATGTGTGTTGTGATGCTTTGGATAAGCTTGCATGTTTCTTGGTTGATTCTTGTTTTTGTGAAACCTTTCAATTTGGTTTATACTTATATAGATATATATCCTATATTAGAATTTATGTGATTGTGTTCTATTTATACTTTACGTAGTTTGTCAATACTATATGTAGATAGTCAATATTATCCACATGTAGCATGAAATAAGAAGTTGCTTGAATTACTTTAGTAGCAATGCCATTTTAAACATGAGTTATTGGTTTGATTATTCTTGGGGTTAGAATAATCTATGGGAAAGGGGGTAACCTATGTATAGAGTATGAATGGTCAAAACCAAATTGAGCTAGGAAGGTGGGTGACTGTGTGACCTCTACTCTAAATTATGGGTGATGAATACTTTGGCCAAAGTAGTGTAAGTAGCTACTATTTACACTATCAGTTCACTATGATTTGGGTTTACATACTAGGTAGGGATTTCCATACATGTAGGTTGTAACAACTGTATGGTAGCTCTAGATATGTAGGACACAACACCATGCTTAGAGAAGGCTAGGATTATGAGGTTACCAAACCAATCTCTTTGTCGAAGGGTAGGGCCATCTTACCAGTTTGGTAGATGTGTGGGGGACCACAGTAAGTCTATGGTTGGCGGGAAAGTGCTTGAGTGATGCTTCTCCTCATGCAGTTGGCAGCCAAGATTTGAGGAATTACATCTAGACCATTTATATCTCTATTTCAGTAAGCTTGTTGAAGCTATGTATGTAATCATGTACCATCTCTATGGAAAATTGTAAATGTGAAATGTCATTTTGAAATTATGTAATATGAAATTGTTACTTGTACTAATGCAATGATTCATTGATTATGCAATGGGAAAGTTTGGAATGGTTTTGTTTCAAATGTGCATTAGTTATTCAAAAGAAAAGAAATTTTTTATTGCTCGTAATGTTAGTAGCATAAACTATTCACTTGTGGGTAAAACATAGTAAAAATTACTGGGTAGAACAATGGGCATGTTACAAAATCAATAATAAAGAGGAGTGTTTTATCTACATTCAATGGCCATACTATTTGGGTACCTAAAAAATATCTTACTTTTGAGAGAAATTTACCTATAGATAAAATAATTCTATTGCACTAGAGAATGGATCATATTGGTGAGAAGGGTATAAGGACCTAAAAATTAAAATTCTTGTTGAGGTGTTGAATGATTATGCTCATAAATTATATATTTTTTTGTGAACACTATGTATATGGTAAAAAAATCATGTTGAATTTTATTTCAACTATCACTAATCTTCTGGGGTATTGGACTTGATCATTTTAATGTATCTAGTCATGTTAATGTTCTTTCAAATTTTAAGTATTTGTATTTTGTATTTTTTATAGATAATGTTCTAGAAGGACATGGGTGTCTTTCCTTAGGAGTAAATATGAAGTATTTAGTTGATTTAAGGATTTTAAAGTTCTTTTAGAAAATTAGATTGCTAGGAAGATTAAATTTTTGAAGACTAACAATGACAGTGAGTTTTAATCCATATTTTTTGATAGATTTTGTAAAGATCATAGGATTAAGAGACATACGACAACCCCATATTCTTCTCAATAGAATGGAGTTGTAGAAATAATCCATAGTAAATTATAGGAGAGGCATAGGAGTATGCTTAGTAGAGGAAAATTAGAACAAATATTTTAGGAAGAAGTGGTTTCTATGACTTGATACTTTATTAATAGGTCTCCTAGATAAGCTCCTATTTATAAGACTCTTACATAGGCATGGAAGGCAAAAACCTTTATTACAAAATCTTAGAGTTTTTTGGTTGAGGCTTATGCAAATATTCCTAAGGAGAAGCAATCAAAATTCAAATGCAAGGCATGAAATGAATCTTAATCACCTATGATGTTGGTGTGAAAGGGTACAAGCTCTAGGACCCTATATCCAAGAGAGATTTATATAGTAGAATTTTATTTTTAGAGTGATTAATATACTTTTTCCATGTTTTTATCTAAACAAAATACGATGGATATAAACTTGTGATTCAACATACCCCAAATATTGAGAATATTGAGCCATAAAATTATGAAGTGCATGAAGAGGATAAAATATCATATAGTTCTAATTATTTAGAAGAGGAGGTAGAACCCCCATATCAAATCTTGAGAAGGTCTATTTAGAAGATATATCAACTAGACATGTATATTTATCCTCATTAGAGATACAATTTTTCTTTGGTTATTATTATTGATGAGTTGCTTAAAACCATGAAGGGGGTTATAGGTATGGGTGATTTTGAGCCCTAAAGAGTACTTATGAATGAGGAGGTAGTTGTCTTGAAGAGTAATGGCACATGTGACTTGGTACTATTTCTAAAAGTAAGAAAGCCTATTGGATGTAAATGGGCGTTCATGAAGAAGATCAATTTATTCAACACAATTTGACATGAAGGACTTGAGGGCTACCGAGAATATCTAGGGTGTGAAGATTAAAAGAGATAAAGGGAATACAAATATTTGTTTGGTCCAAATTAGGTATGTGAATTATGTGTTACAACATTTCAACATGGTAGATTTCAAATCTTTGAGTATTCTTATTTTCATGGGAACTAAGCTTTTAGTGGAGAAATATATTATGATACCCATATAAATATGATATGACTCATGTCCCTTCTACTAGTGTGATTGTAAAATTGATGTATGTTATCATCTATAATAGACCAAACACTACCTAAGTAGTAAGAGTCTCGAGTCACTTTATGGCTAATCCTTGACAAGATTCATTAAGATGTAGTTAAGATGGTACTCAAATATTTTGGGATATCTCTATTTGGTTGGTCCAAATTAAGTATGCGAATTATGTATTACAACATTTCAACATGGTAGATTTCAAATCTTTGAGTATTCTTATTTTCATGAGAACTAAGCTTTTAGTGGAGAAATATATTATGATACCCATATATATATGATATGACTCATGTCCCTTCTACTAGTGTGATTGTAAACTTGATGTATGCTGTCGTCTATAATAGACCAAACACTACCTAAGTAGTAAGAGTCTCGAGTCACTTTATGGCTAATCCTTGACAAGATTCATTAAGATGTAGTTAAGATGGTACTCAAATATTTTTGGATATCTCTAAGTACTTTATTTTCTTATCATGGTGATTATATAGGGGACCAACACAATGAATATTCATTTATTCATCGATTCAAATTGGATAAGAAATGATGATAGAAAATATACACTAATGGATATGTATTCAACTTATTTGGTGGTACTATTAGTTGGATGAGATAGCAACAACTTGTGTTTTCCTTGTCCACTATGGTGATAAGTACAAGGTAGCTACTCATTCCTATAAGGAGACCATATTATAGCTTAAGGGATTATGTTTAGATGGGGGGATAAAGTTAGGGAGCTACCAAATTTCTTTGTGATAGTTAGAGTGCCATATTTCTAGAAAAGAACTTGATCTATCATGTGAGGATGGAGCACATAGATATTTAGTACCATTTTGTTTGTAACATGGTATTGGATGGAGTGTGATGCTAGAGAAAGTGGATATTTCATTAAATGCTACATATGCATTGATATATGTAATATCATTTTGTCATAGATATGGTTGATGATGGTGGGGCAAAGCTAGTTAAGATCTAGAGAATTTGATGGATGTTGCAAAATATTTAACTAATCTTGTGAGCACAAAGAAGTTCACATGGTGTTGAAGTCTATGGGCCTCTCATCCCCTAGCAATTAAATCATGATGTTGATACTCCCTTTGCTCTTGCAATGTGTTCGACAAGTGGCTCAACCTTGCAACTAACAAATGTTACTATTTATAATGTTTACATTTATGCATAAATGGATTTGAATTTTTTCCCAAAGCTACACAATTTCCAAATAAGCATGTTGGTAAAGTTTCAATCCAAGATCATGTATGGTTTTCAAGATATTAGAGTTTTTCATTTTTTAAATATTTCAAAGTCACTTTTGAGGCACTTAGAGGCCATTTTTGGGCTTGAAAGTAGTCACAATTGAAGAAGGGTTAAATCTTGATAAAACACTTCACAATATTTTTAATGGTTCAAACAATTCATCAATCAAACTCCTAGGTCAAAAGTTATGGCTTTGAGAAGTTGGGTCTCTTAAATTAGGAAGTGTGAAAACATGTTGGACACAAAAAAGAGTTGTAAGAGGGAGTTACATGTGTTGGTGTGTGTTTTGGCACATCATAGGGCATCTTTGATTGTAGATAAGTTGGGCACCACTTTTTTGGGTGGTTTAGCTCATGGTTTTGTAAATGTCATTTGACTATTTCATGTATCATATCTGGACTATATATTAGGTGCTTGAGGTGGAGGTTATGTATAAGAGTCTTATAGATTTTGATTTTCCTTCGCATCTTTGGTTGGTGATATTCCTAATATGAAAGATTTCACTGTAAGTATATTGTAATCTTGTTGATTTTTTAATAATATATTGGGTGGATATTGGAGTGTGGGGTTTTTCTCACGATTGAGTTTTCCCCACTTAAATCACACTGTCTTTGGTATGAATGGTATTTATGTTTATTTCTATTTAGTTTTCGTAACTGTTATAAAGATCTAAATAATTTTTACATAGTCCTCCTCTCAAGATTAGTGTAGGAAGTTGTTCCTCTACCATAGCTTCCTTACAACTTAGCTATCTAATCCAATCAAATAGGAGAATATTATTGCAAAGATTAGTAAGTAGAAAAGTATTAAAATTTTGGAAGTCATTAACATTTCCAAGAAAAAAATAAATAACTAGGATGTAGAATTGTTGAATATCCTCAATAATATATTAGTACTGAGTAAATCACTCTAAGAATAGCTTAGCCTAGTTAAAGAAAGTTGTAATAGTTTGGAGGATACCACAACTATGATAGAGATAATCTACAACTCATATATGGCCACCTAGAATATGATCATTATCTTTTCCCTAGTCATAAATCAACATTTTGAGATAGTGCAAGATCTTAGCTAAATATTCAATGAGGCTCTCATGTTACTTTTTACATTGAAAGTGTAGCATGCCACTTGGTGAGAGAAGGTAGGTAAAATATAAGACTTATTTCATAATGTTTCAAGTAAATATATAGAGAATATATGAATCACATTTTTATTTGAGACATCCAAAATGTGTTACCAAATGATCACTTACATCTAATATTATTGAAGACTATTTGAAAGTTTTTTCAAGTTTTATAAGAAAGAAAGGCTATCTTTTTAGAGATATTTGATGAGTTGGAACATAAAAGTTTACTTTGTTGAGGCCTACCAACAATTTTTGGCCCATGAAGTTCAAGAATCAACTACTCTATAGGACATTCCTAGCAACCCTTAGGTGGAAGATTTTTTTGAATTATCAACCACCTAAAACTCTTGGAAGTAGAGATCGGTGTCACCATAATGAATTTCTCAAGAATTTTTGTTCTCTACTTCCCTCAAATTTTTAACTAAGTTTGATCTTCTTAAATAACTATCTACACCTCCAAGTGATGGATAGGAGGATTTAGTCATCTTGGTTAGTGCACTAGCACATTGAATGCACATTCTTTATTATTTAAAATAAATGTTTTTGAGTTTATCTTAGGTAGCTCCTTTTCCAATCATTTTCTAGTTTTCAATAAATATTTCTTTAGCTAATGAAACCTACCACATAAGATGTGCTAATGAAGGGAGTACCAAATTCATGCTACCTAAAAAGACCTTTTCTAGATTCTAATTGTCATAGGAACACCATTTTTTTTAAATAATGGAAATGAATTTCTCAATTGAGAATAAGGATGTATGTATTAATAGTGATGGTAAGGCAAGTGTAATAACTAGGATATTTTTCTCAAACCCTCAAAGTTGCTAGAATGGATTTAAAGTCTCCACTTTTCTATTGTAATTTAGTGATAGTTCTAAGCATGGAAAATAAATTTTTCCTTATTGCTATGTATTTTTCAAGCAAGGAGAATAAATAAATGGTCCTATGAGGTTAGAATATTCCATATTTTTGTTAGCTTAGCTAGAACTGTTAGTGGTTCCCTCAAAATTTCACCTACTAAGCTTCATGAATTCTTATATTTTCTTACTCTTTTATTTATCTTTTGAGATGTTTTCTTATCCAATTATTGTTATAACAACCAAAGCTATATTAAAGAGATGACATAGAAATGAGAATGATGGTTGGTAGGTCCTAGGTTCATAATCATCTTCATAAGTAATTAGTCAATCCTCATGTCAGATAGCATGGTATGGGAACCTACATGTTGAGCTTTCAAGAGTCTAGACATGGCTATTTGACCTAACTAGTAGTCTTAGAGGTTGCTATTTTAAGTATTAAGATGAACATATATGATCCTTAGGTGTCACCTAGGCTTCATCACCTTGAAATCAAGCTTCACACACTTGGATAACATGAACATTAATAATCTAGCAAAGTGTAGCTATCCAAGGGAAATCATTTTCAACAAATAATGCATTGTAGTCACTTCTTGGACTTGGCCTCCATGGGTATTTCCCTTTTATTCTATATTCTCATAGATTTATGTTATATATGTGTTGGGTGAAAATTTTGTAAACCCTTTTAATAGATTACAAAACCTTAATCTCAGCCACAGTTACATGAGATAGAATCTCTCCTCTTGGAAAGGGAGGTGCCCTTCTTACTACTTATTGAAACTAATGAAAACTAATTAGATATTTACAACTATGTAGACTACAATAACGATTTGGGGGTGTGTCACATACATGAATCTCTTTTTTTTCAGAGAATATGTTTTGCAATGTTTCACGATTTTAAGTTCTTGATGCAATACAACTTCAAACTAAAACTAAGCAGTAATTCCAATATTCCTATCTTGTCAAAGCAAAGCCTAGGAATATTAGCATGATAATGATAAATGATAAATATGAAAATCTCACGAAGGCAGAAAGTCGTTATGTAGCTTCCAATAGTGAATCCTCGAAGATAACAATCGAAACTGTATGAGATGCACAAAGTATTCTATATACTCCACAATAATCCCACGAACAACATGAATAAATATAAGCACAAATTCTCATAGAGAATTCACCAATAGTATTCAATCAATATCACAAATTCAAGTAAAGAGTGTAACTCAAAGCTTACACATATTTACTCAAAGTCCTTTCAATCCCAATTACTAGTCACTACCAATTCAATCAAATTAAAAGATAATTGTTTCCAACACAAAGTTTGGTATGCAACTTCACTTCTTTATTGATCAAAATTAGATTCACAAAGATGAACACAAAGTTTCATGTATTTGCTTCTCAAATGGGCAACACTTTGTTGCAAAAGATAAAAGGTCCCCATTACAAAAGAATCCTCTCTTATTTATAGATGGGAGAGGAGAGTAAATCTAGGAAAATCAGATGAGCAAATCTAGGAAAATTAGGTGAGCAAATCTAGGAAAATCTCACCTAACTAATCGACTTATTCAAAAATGTTGTTCACCATTATAGGAAAATATCTCTGTTTTTACATTTAATTAATTTTTTTGAAATGAAATGTAACATGTTGAAGCCTATTTACAAAATGCATAGAAGAAAGCATATACACTATCTAACACTGGAGATACAAGAAGTCTTTATGGTTCCTTGCATTGGGTGCGAAAGTCTTCATATTTCTTCTTCGTCTCTTGTATGAATGCCTCATCTTGACCAACTGTATAATCAATAATGGTATGAACTCTTGTGATTGATCTTCTTGCAGATGAGCAAATTTTCTTGCATTTACCTAGATGTGTCTTGAGATTGTCAAGAGAAAGCCATACATCACATATGGCATGCATGGAAGTCTTTGAAAACCCTTCATCTTCCACTTGCTTCATGATATCTTCCTTGAATATTTGAGCAATCTCACTGACCAGGAGGAAAGTATGATCATCATCAAGGAGCTTACTCGGTAACTCAATTCTATTCACCATGACAACATGATGTCCTTTGACATCTTCTTGTACTTGTTGGATGTCCTCGATGAGAGATTTGATCACTTGTATGCGGTTCTTAAGAGATTCTCTTATTTCCACATACTTCTCTTTGTCAAGAATTACCCTGACTTCCACTAATTTACTCAACCTTGCCTCTTTCATTTGTGACCAAAATGAGAGACATCTTTCCATTTATTTCTACTCTTCAGAAAGTGTGTTTTCTTCTTTCTCAAGCTCTAATTTCAACTTGGCTACTTGAGCAGTCTTTTCATTTGCAACAACTATGAGCCGTGAGCCATGTTCTATTATTTATCAATGAAATAATAAAAAACCTTACCCTTGGAGACAAATTTCTCCACCTTTTGCACCACTGGTTCCTCGATGTTCACCATGGCCATAGGTTGTACATTCTCTGAAGAGCTTACAATATTCATCAAAACTAATGCATAACACTCAACTTTATCCTTGTACATGTTTCTGGCCTACTCCATCTTATCAAGCCTTCCTGATAATGCATTCAAGACCACTTGTGCATCTTCTTTTGCACTTGCATTTGTTACCTTACCAAGCTGAACTCTTGTGCCAATGTAATAATCCATGTTTACACCCCCTTGTTCATGTGGGGGTAAACCAATATCTATAAACTTGTGAACTGATTTGTCAATATGAAGCCTTGAATGAACTTTATCCTTCTTCTTCCCCTTGGATTTTGGAGGAGCTATATATTCAAGATCAAGCTCATCTGGGGAAATCATTTGTTTCTTGGCTTTGATACCTGTAAGATTAGCCAAGGTGGAAGAGATGAAGTATATCCTTCTTGACTTACTGTTAACTCTTATGTTGCAGCCACTTCTGTAGGAATGGTTGATATTATAACAATCAGGGTAGTATTAGTCATGATAGCTCCAGTGAATTGGAAACCAAGTGGATCCTTCAAAGACTCATTCATGAACCTGTGAAATTCAACCTCATAAGAGATATCAAATGATGGATATGACAAACTTGGAATGGATGAGGGAGAACTCAAAGAAACATCAACAATTTGTAAGTTGGAAACTATAGGGGGAGTGGTAAGGACTGTTGATACTAAAGGGGGAATGGAAACATTCACTGCATGCAAAGTTGTTGTAGGAGGAGGTGAGGTAGGAAGAGAAGGTGGAGGAGTAGTTGGATTTGAAGGAGTATGATGGATATTGATAGTAACAGGTGATGATGTTTGGGGAAGATCTTCAACAATATTCTCATGGGGAGATAGTGGTTGTTCATCATCATGTCTAAGTTCCTCCTCATTACCTTCTTCTTCACCTTTGTCTTTTGAAAATTCTTCCTCATTAGATTCTTTAGATTCTTCACTTTCGTTCTCTTCTTCTTTGGATGATTGTTCCTTAGAAGCAAGCTCCTTTCCTTCTGCATGTGGTTGTTCTAATTTCGTAGCCTCCTCTTCTTCAACTATTTGTGTTGCACTTTTACCAAAAGTAAACTTGATCTTAGGACCTATTTGAGAAGAAGAGGGAGTTTTTGCATGCTTTTTTTTTGTGCGAAGCTCTTGTCGTTGGCTAGCTTCTACTCCCGACATTTCTCCTTCTAATTCTATCCTGAAAGATTTCATTTGAAAGCCATGCCTATGCAACCATTCAGTTGTGTTATGCAAAATAGGAGCAAGTCTTTTTCTAATAGAAACATTTTCTTTCTTAGACCATTGCATTGGAGGTAAAGGCTTCCTAGCAATTTCATCCTCTTCATAAGAAGAATTCATGATGTCGCCAAGATCTTTGAAATCCTTTGGAATATCAAATATACCAAGATCTCTAATTTGTTCCACTGTCAATCTGTAAAAATCCATTTTATGAATGTCTTCTTCATCTCTGCAGTCTGCCCATATATATTCAAAGTGGTAGACATGTTGATGATCTTTCTTTAGTTTCCTATTCACTTCTCGGTACTCAAATTCAAATATGTATCTATATGTCCTTATAGTCATGATTTACATTTCTGCAACAACTGACTTTTCTTTTTGTACACTATGAATAGTATATCTCCCAATAGTTAGTGGAAACCTAAAACCTGGATTATGAATTCTCTGGCATTCCTTATGGACCGAGATCAACTATCTGCATAGCTCCATTAGTATCCACTTGTTTGAGGGATATCTGGGTAACATATATGGACACCCACAATAACAACCTACTCTCAAATATGTGAAGGTTGGAAATTGCAAAAAGATACATCCAACCTTACTAACAACTTTGTAGGCTTCATCCGATACTCTTTTCTTTTCAAGAGTCGGATCAAAGGTGAACAATGGGGGTGAAAAGAAAGAATCTATGACTCTTCTGAAATGTTTAATAATTTCTCTTAATTTTAATTGATAATAGAAATCATACACATGTAGAACATTTATGTTTCCTATTGTAGACAACCCTAGAAATTGCCTCATAACTGCAGCAGCATATACCAAATAGGAAGTCATGTAAAATTTCAAAGTGGTTGGCACATTGATCAACTGTTCATAAATTTCATCACTTATCTAAGTTCCCCAATCTATAAGTGATTTATTTCTCCTAATGATGCGAATGTACTCATACATCCAATCTTGAAAATGACATGAAACAGGCAAGCCTTTCACCCTGCTCAAGAGAGTAATCATATCCCTAATGTCCTCTTTGAAATCACTTTGAGGAAGCCCTTTAGGCCATCTTGAGATAGTGGGCCTTGGATATTTCAGCCATTGAGTAATAATCAATGTTTTAGCTTTATTTGGATCCTTATCATAGACCTCATGTGCTTGTTGAATTGAGATTTTTGCATATTGTTCCATGTGTGGAACCTGGAAAACAATATCAAAGAATTCAGGATCTAATCTCATCATCATTTGTCCTGAGGAATCTCTCACACTTCTGTCTTCTCAGATGTCATGAGATGTAACTTGGAGAACAAACTCTATGTTATGAGCAACAGTTGGGAATGTAGATACCAAGTGCAAGTTGCTATGAACAATAGATCTCAAGTTTTCTTCTAATGGTTTCTTCTCAGTTCTTTTTACAAAATATTCCATGTCTTGATGACCAATTCTGTGTCTTTGATTTCATCCACCTTTGAGAGCACAATAGTAGGCAAAAAGACACCTTGATATTTATACTTCATTTTTCCCTCCTTAGAAGATGATGGAGGCTTTTCTGCTATCATCTAAAAATACCAAAGATCAAGGAATGTCACCTTAACGAATAACCTCACAAAAGCTTGAGAGGAACTGCAAGAACATTAGATTAGGAGATGTTAGAAGAAAATTCTTTGTGAGAGCAAGTTGGAATGCGTGAAGCAAGAATGCAATTTGGAGGAAGTGCAAATGAGCTATGGAGCATGAAAAATGGAGCATTGGCAATGAAATGAGTTTTGGAGAGCAAATGGAGTGATTTTTGAGTGTTTAAGTGGAAAACTAATTTTTGTGTAGGAGCATTGAAAATCAACGCTCTTGCATTTGATGAAGTTCATTTGCATGTAGTAGTGCTGAAAAACAACACTCCTACATACCTTAAGGTTTTGATCGAACTTGTGTTGGAACGCTAAAAATTAGTGCTTGTGCATTTTTGGGGAAAGATCAAACTTATGTGAGCAATCACTGAAAATCACCTCTCGAGCATGTCTTTTCAATTGGAGTCAAGTGTAAAGGCAGGCATTTTCACCACCTTTGCATTTGGGAGGAAAGTTACTTCATGTAGGAGCAATGATTTTCACTACTTCTACATCCTAGAGTTGGTGGAAAAATTGGGTGTAGAAGCAGGTATTTTTACTGCTTGAGCACGTGAGGGAAGATCCTCCAATGTTCGAACGACGAAAACACCTGCTCAAACATCTTAAGGAATGGGTCATTTGGATGTTCAAGTACTAAAATTTAGTGCTTGTACACTTAATGGAGAATATCATCTAATGGAGCAGTGAAAATTATTGCTCAGAAAAGTATGGGACACTCGAATGAAAATCTTAGAAACACTAGTGGGGATATATATTCAAGCAGTGAAAAATGAACTCAAAACATTGAGAAAACAAAGTGCAAAACAAAGCATAGGGAAATTTTTTAATAGAAAACAAAGATTCTTGATAAAAGTATCGAAACCCTAGCCTCAGGAGAAAAATAAGAAAGAAATAACATCAAATACCGACGAAGAAGAAAAACACAAAAACATACCTAATGAAAGTGACTAAAACCCTAGCTTGAAAGCCCACAAAATCCATGAACACAATCTTGTTTGGAGTTTGGAGAATGACCAATACAAGGAGGAAAAGAGAGGATATATAAAAAAATGAGGATAAATTAACCTAAAACAACATTAATAAGTAATAAAAAAAGGAGATCATTAATGAAATTGAGTTGCATTAATGACGACATACAAAAAGGGAGGGAAAATGTAGGAGTGGTGAAAATCACCCCTCCAACATTTTCAAAACATTGGATATGCTTTAGTGGTAAAAATGACTGCTTTTGCATGTAAGGGTGAGTGCAAAGTGTAGGAGTGGTTATTTTCACCACTCCAACACTTGGAGTAATTTCTAACATAAGGCTTATGTAGGAGTGCTTAAAATCAATGCTTCGACATGACTGGAAAATTAACTAACTCCCAAAGAGTGGGAACCAACAAAAATATCCATTTCAAAGATTTTCAAAAGATGAACAATGAGACACTCAAATAGATGATTTGAGGTTTAGGACTATGCATCAAGGGCAATCAAAATTTGCCTTGTTTTGCATGCTTGAAGTACATAGAACTACGAAACAAACACATTTCATAGGGGGTTATCCTATGAATCGAGCATTGCTAGATTCAAGGATAACAATATGATAGTTTTCCTCATCGATGGTTATCTAGAAAATATATATGGACAAGGAGCTCTAACCCATGGCACTTGTTGGAACACGTTTGTTGTTGCACGAAAAGATTGACCTTTTAATGTCTGATACAAATGCCCACAGATAAATAGATCCATGGGAGGTGGTTAGTCCATATCACAAATCCAAAGGGAGATGCTGGCGATTAGTCTAACAATCCCCCCTCAACATCACCTGAGGTGATTCAAACCCATGACCACGACTTTGATACCATTTGTTGGAACATGTTTCTCACTATGCCAAAAGATTGACCTTTTAATGCCTAATACAAGCACCTAAAGATAAACAAATCCATGGGAGGTAGTTATTCCATATCACAAATCCAAAGGGAGACGTTGGTGATTAGTCCAACAGTACCTCCCCTACCATAATTGAATAAAGCTTGCTTTGACTATTAGATCTATTTAGTGTCACATTTCTAAAAAGAGTGAAGTAGTAGATATGATGTGCTCATGCAAATATTTCTCACGGCCCCTATCCAACCAAAATATTTAGATGAAGCTTAAAATTAAGAAGTAATAACTAAAAAAATATTATCTTGAAGGTGTGACTCTAAGTATAATGAGTAACATTTCTAAGATCTCCATCATTTAGGAAAGATGCTTCCATGAGTCACCAAGAATGTAGTGTGTTTTCCACACACACTCCTTTTGAGTAATCCATGCTAGTATAAATGAATTACTTAGTTTAATTCTATATAATTTGATAAACTATGAATCTCTCTCATATCCATGAGGTTCTCCTTCTTCAAGGTTTTGAATCATTCCTTGTGATTCATGCAAATCAATGCTTAAGTCATGGGTTTCATGGTGTCTATGTAAGCTTTCTCTTAGATTTTGATGCTTTATTGTCACTTATGGACCCTTATTTGTGATTTTATCTAATTTCTTCACTTCTCTAGAGATACATTAACATATAATTCATCTATTAAATAGAAATCTCTATGCTTGTGAGCCTCCTATTCACATGGGTCCTACCTATTCCTTTATCTTGACTTCACAACCTTTGATATCCTTATAATGACCCATCTAGTGAAAGCCCACATGAAAATTTTATCACTCATCCAATGAAATGACAATTTTTTTTCTTAAAATGCTAATGTTATAGCAAGTCCCACATGCTCGCTCATCTTCTTTTCCTTTAAAAAGTTCCCCTAATTACTGCCACATTGACATCCCCTAAGATATGCTAATTATTGATATTTTCTAGCATCTAAAGGTGTCATTGCATTCACACCACATCTTCTATGTGCTATGAGGCCTAATCTCATGGTGGGACCTACTTTAATCTACCTCCTTTTCACTTTATCAAATTTATGAGTTCCCACTATAATAGCACCTTTTTTATTGCACTAACCATTTATTTAAGAACATCATCAAATAGTTTTAAGCTTCATGAGTTTCTCTTCTTCAAAAAAGTTAGAAACCTCACAAGGATCATCATTTAGAAGTTATCCTCCCTACTAGAGATGCTATCACTATTATAATTCCACCATTTGCATTTTACTCCTAGGTCAATCAATATTAGTTTGATGTAACACCTCGTACCTCATGTCTAGCGTGTGTTCCACTAATCTCAAATATCATTAATTATGAACTAATACATAATATTCACTATGTACGATTAGAATTTACTCTGTGCTTGATCACATGAGCTCTCTATGCTTAAAGGTAATATGTGGCATATGCATGCATAGTAAGCCATTATGGTTGCAATTGTCTATAGCCAATGTTTCTAACATATATGTGAATTATCCCATCTAACAATTTGGTATCATTTGCATATTATCCAATAGATATTTCAACCCCTTCAACATCTATCCCTTCTCTCTTATCATTGTTTATTCTTTTGTAATGTCTCTTAAGTTACTTTGGTTGTAATTGTACAAAGACTCAAGCATGGCTATTTAAATATGGGCTATGCCCTTATGTAAATATCTTTAAGCTTTCTAATAGAGAATTAGATTTTGGGTTTATATACTAAAGATTTAATTAGTCATGATCTATTAACATGTAGGAAATATGCGTGTATTTTAGCATTTTGTGTTGTTTATTCCTTATCTCAAAGAGTGCCTCTTAGTTTAATAATATGAATGAATGTGTACTTGTCTACTTATTCTCTCAAATTGATGTGAATTATCAACATTCACGTGAAATTCCACTATCCATAGATGTCAATTAGTGTCATTCTATGTGAGAGTAGGAACTTGCGTAATGTAAATTGAGGCAGCCTTTGCTTCATGTGCATAAATCTATTCACTAAGAAGAGTTGGTTGTGCATTGTAGAGAAAATCAATTGGCCACCTTTATTAGGTATTCCTTCACACACCCTTTTTTATATATTTCTCCAACATTATCTCCTTTTTGAACTCTTTTTTTCTTTTCTTTGAACTCTTATACTCCTATCTCTGTTCCTTTAGTAGTTAGGGTAGGCTAGCTGTTAGAGTAGCTTCATATTTTACATTATCCATAGTAATCACACATTTAAATATTTTATTCATAAGTGTATACTAGAAGAGGAAGTTGACCCTCTTTGGAGGTTTCTACACAATTATTCAAAATTAACTATTGATGTCAAGTTCTCTATTTTGTTAGACTTTATTATCTATACTAGCAAAATCAATAAACACAATTTATATTTTTGCTATAATTGATAAGTGGTGTTCATGATCATAAGTTTCAACTACCGAAAAGGCTTGGTGTCTACACTTATCTATTAGCGTAAAGATGCCTTACCACATTCTCTCTGCAAGAGCTTTCCCCTAATACTTACTATTAAAAATTCACTACAAACAAAATATATGAAAATATGAAGAATTTAAAATTCACTTTTAATAAATATTTTTTTCCATTTGAAAGTTTCTCTAATATATGCTTATTATGTTGAATCTCATTTTTATTCTTTATTATTATAATATTTTGTCAATAATTTTATATTACATTATAAATATATTTCTAAACTAAGTAAGTAATTTCTTTAGATTTTTTAAAATTATTAAGTAATAAATATTTTTTTAAAAATTAATGAAAGGAAAATCCCTACAATGAAATCTTCACTCTAATTTATGGATCATAGCTAACTCTTCAACACAATTAGCAAAGAATTCAACATTGCTTTAAACCCATTGGAATTAGATGAAGATGATAAAACCTTCACAAAATTAATATAGTGAGGTAATCTAAGCAACGCTATTTAGAGGACTAAATTTAACTTGGTAAAACTCACCACTTAAACCTTGAAGATCTTTTGTTATGAATCGCTTTTATTTATGCACATATTGTGCCAATATTGTCCTCTAGAATCTTTATTTTTAATAAAATTTATTAACCTTTAAGAAACATTGCTTTTGAAAATTTGGTTTAAATGTATTTATAAAAAAAATTCTTCACCTTTTTATTGAGATATCTTTTCTAATAATTTTGTTTAACAAAGAATATATAGAATATTTAAAAAAAATAAAAGTTGAAAAATAAAATGAATTAAAAATATGAAATTTTTATAATTTATAAAATTGTGTTATAATATTTTTCTAGAAAATTATGTAGAGCTTTTCTCATATTTTGGATCATTATTTCATGATTTATTATTAGGGAGTAAAGCATATGATAGATGATAGAGTATGATTCAAAATGTTGATATAAAAAAATATCTTTTTTTTTTTGCTAGAAGTATTACAACACAATAAAAGAAATTCTTTACTTTTTTGGTCCATTTTATATTTTTTAAATTGTAAAATCCATTTTTTGGTGGATAAATTTTAGGTTTGTATTGAAGTGTAATTCATGTTTAGTATTCTTTTCATTGATTTCTTTTTCAAATTGCTTATGATAGTCCAAGGGGTTGAGCTTAATTAGTTAAATCATTGAGTTATCATTGTGGAGTCACAAGTTCAAATCCCAAAGGGACATCTAATATCAAATTCTAAATTGTGACTCTTGGTGGTGGTTTCTAAATAAGCAGATCTTTCATAGGTAGTTTCGCAAAAAGATCTAGTATTAGTCTTATTGTTGTGCTTGTAAGAGTTTGTATTGGTCTCATGTTGATGCTCATATGAGAAGAATATTTGTAACAATTAACAATATATATATATAATCAAAATTTTATGTGATCTCCTTTGACCAATTACATATAAACTTGAGGGTTCCTCAAAGTCAAGCTTGAGACATATGTTATTTTCCTTAAGAAAAATGTAGGATGGACATAATTGATGTTTATAGACAAATATTAAAAGTCTAAAGTTTTGGAATATTCTTCTTAGGCACTACTTTTCCATTTGTCTTATGAAAAGAAGTTTGGCAAGATATTTGCTTGCATATTCTTCTTTTTACAAGTGTTTTGGTCAAAATAAAAGGCTCTTTTGTGATTCAGAGCATTTGAAAGGCCTTTGAGGAAATTAAGCCCTTCCTCAAGTAGAGTGGAGACAATTTTAGATATGGTCTTTCTTTCAATGACCATAATATTTGATCATCTCTTATTATTAATAGTTCCATTTTGCCTCTTTCTTGGTGGAAGGACTAGTGATGAATTTAACATACCTTTTAATAATTACATGCCTATCCTTCTTTGTATGATCTTTTGCTTGTTCTCTTTCACACTTTGCAAACTCAATAGATGGTCGGGACTCAATTCCTCCACCTACACTTGACTTTATTTTCTTAAATGCATTTGGAAGTCTAGGTCAAAGCATAAAATTACTTATTTTCTTTGTTGTCCTTATAGCCAAGAGGCTTTTATTGGTCAATGACTATCACTTAGTGGTATTTCCCATCCAAGATGCCATGTTTGTAATAGGTTGGAGACCTTTGAACATTTTTCCTAGACTTCCCCTAGGGCCTAGAGTGCCTGGAAATAGATTCACAACACTTTCTTGCCCTTTTTGTTAGGGCCTATTTTTGAAGAACTACAAAGTTTGGGGATTTAATTGCTTGGCTGTCTTATATTGCCAAGAGTTGGCTTTTTTAGAGCTTATATTATAAGATTCAACTTTAGAAATCTAGAAAGTCTTTAATGTTGAGGTTACCGGATAACATTTTTTCTTAACAAGAAAGTTCACGTTCTCACCTTTACATAATTTCAAACCTTTGAAGGTAAAGGTGGAAAAAATTGCATTATGAGTAGAATTCTCCTAGCCATCACCCACTTCTAGACAATGAACCCAATAACATAGCTAAAGTCACTTCTCCCCACCTCCTTCTCGACAAAAAGGTTGGATTTTTTCTCCACATGAAAATTAAGTTGAGTCACTTCTCTCCACCTCCTTTTCAACAAAAAAGATTAAACTTTTTTTCCACATGAAAATTTAGTTGATCCATCGAGATAACCTACCCCTCGTATGATAATATCAAAATTAACATTATTTTATCTTTACTTCGTAATTAGATGTGTTGATTTTACTTACACATTTAAAATTCTCAAATGAATTAGAGGCCCCTAATGCCCCATAGAGAACCCTCTTTAGGACTAATTCCTCACTAAAATGATCTGCCTCCTACCCATATCCTATTATATATGTTTAGCAGGATAGCCTGATGTCTTTGATTTTGTTGATTTATTAACTCTTATGATATTGCTATCAGGATTCAACCGTGTAGTTTCAAGTCAAACTCATTGACCCATGTTTCATGAGTAGTGGTTCAACAAGAACCCATCTCTCATGATATCGAATGGTCCACTTAGCACTCATTGCATCTAGGTGATGCTCACAGAGGTGAAGCACTGGTCCGTCCCGGGAGGTCACCCATCCCAGTACTGCTCCAGCTCAAGCGCGCTTAACCAGGGATATTTCTCCAAGGTTAAGCCCGCTTGAGTTGTTACCCTTGTTTAGAGTAACAACTCTTGTTTAGAGTGTACATTTTTGTAGCTTTTAGAAGTCTTTCAGTAAAAGAAAACAGTTGAAAACATTGGACCAAATGTATAATTTATTGAAATCAATGCATGTATAATTTATAATATAAATGACTGTCTGAAAACAGTCATTTTTTCCAATTATTAACTCTTGTTTAGAGTGTACATTTTTGTAGCTTTTAGAAGTCTTTCAGTAAAAGAAAACAGTTGAAAACATTGGACCAAATGTATAATTTATTGAAATCAATGCATGTATAATTTATAATATAAATGACTGTCTGAAAACAGAAGTGGTCTACCAAACTGCAATATTCAGAATGATCTCTCTAACGGATATGAATACAAATTTACGGTACATGGTAGCAGGGAGTGAATTGTAACTTAAAGCAATAGAATAGAAAGAATAATGTGTGGCTTAACTATCTAGCTGGATTCCCGAGTCATACTGAACACCCGGTTGCCAGTTTGTAGGTATGACATTGGCAGGGGTAATCCACTGTTCCTGCCCACTGTCGCTGTCAGAGACTAGAAGGCGAAT
This sequence comes from Sequoia sempervirens, assembly GCA_007258455.2. Taxonomy (NCBI): domain Eukaryota; kingdom Viridiplantae; phylum Streptophyta; class Pinopsida; order Cupressales; family Cupressaceae; genus Sequoia; species Sequoia sempervirens. The sequence goes on from VDFB02075432.1 coordinate 251,453, forward strand.
CGAAAGAGGGCCTTTGGGAGGCGAGTCAACTTCCCACAATGCTCCACGGGTCTGTGACCTCAATTTACATTCCAGATTTTTGGTCTGCAACAAAATAATGACAGCACATTTATTGCCATTCAAAACTATCAAAATCAAAATAGGGCTTCTTTAAAATTTGTTTTGGTTTTGAATCATGGGTTCCACATTACAAACCTCACAGACATTGACGGCCGATATGTCTTTTGAGCCTGCTTGGTAATATAACAGAAAAGCCAGATAATAGGGATTATTGCTGCTCTCGTCAATTTTGAACATGAGATTTTTGCCTGTGTATACACATGATACTCTGCAACCAAATTCATGTTCAAAATTTTGTAAAATCTACTTCAAAACTGAACAAAATCAAGTGAAATAAACTATTTTCCAAATAATTAAACATGCTTGAATGCAAATCCTACAACTTTTAGGTCAAGAAGGACTCTGAAAATCATCTCATTTATATGTGAGATATTTATGACTTGAATTTTCACCTTCTGTATAGAATAGTGACAGTTCCCATTGCTAGAAGCTGGTCAGAGGAACTCTGGTCAAGACCCATCTGGGAGAAAGCATGGCGGCTCATGATGAAGTCGGTTCCATCACCTTCCCCCATGTCGGTCACCACCACTTTTGCTCCTGTCTCACTGCACAGATCTTCATTGCCACACCTCACCTATGTTTCACACATTTATGCACAACAAACATAGTGTCATTTCAGTATTATCTCAAGGAAAACAAATCTGTTCTCAAACAAGCATTTCAAACAGCCAAATTTGAGAATCAAATAGAAACTTTTATAAATGGTGGATATGCTACTATATAGTCTTTTGAAGCCCTGCACAGGCTACTGTTACAAGAACAACTTTACCATTTCAACATGCTTAACATAAGTGTCACCTATGTTTACAGTCAAAAAGCATGTTACCTGTATTTATTTGGGTTACAACTCACCAGAGATCTATCAAATATTCCAATTCAATTATATGTTTTGTTGAGAGATCTTAGTTGAGTTGGTGAAAATGTGTGCTGTTCTCAGTTTCAAGTTTAAAACAAACTGAGATGATTATGCCAAAGAAATATTTTTTCTTTGTCTATTAAAGTATTATTTAATTTTATACAAATTAAGCATACAACATACAGATATCAGTATTTCTGCCTTTAATTTATTGATTACAACTTATATATATATATAATTTAATGAAAGAATCAATATCTAATGGGACCCGTGAAGTGAAGTCCTAACAAGCACTACTACAACCTCTGTGCACGTAAGTTGTGCTCCACCTATGTGAAGGTAAATCCAAAAGAATCAAATCTACAATCATCATCCATGCTCCACCTTTGTGAAGGTAAATCCAAAAGAATCAAATCTACAATCATCATCCATATTTGTTAACCACTTGACCATCTAAAGCTAATTATACCATATTTAATAAGCTTACATTTACACTAAAAATCTAATCCATTCATCAAAATCTTTTTCACCTGGTAGCAAGCACCACAGCCCACGCCGCTTCGGTACAACTTAGATGATGCAGCAGTGTCATCGCCACCATTTAGATTCCTCCCAAAACTACCATATCCACATGACCCATCTATTGCATTATCATTATAAAAGAAATTCAGGAAGTTTATCATCTCATTTCAAAGTATCGGAGAAAAAAATCTTAGTCATATAACATATTCAAAACACCCATACTAAGCGACTTTAATCTCTTAAAATTTGATATCTAAAACAGAATGATTCCAAATTTCTATCTATCAAAGACAAAGCAAAAGGTTTAGTCTGAATACTGGGACTTCCAAGGTCGTCTGTCACTGTCCCATAGTATGTTGCCCTGGAAACCGTATAACAATTCTTACACGCACCAGATGCTCTCTGCACTAAAACCAACAAAATCACGCAGTTTCTAATCCATGACGAAGAATCCGCCATGATTTCAGGATTCGAAACACCACTACTTACAACCCAGCAAGCAAAAGCAAACGACAGTTGGTTTAACGTATGTTGGTGATGTGTCTTTATTGGAGAAAGCCGTGGGATGTACGTTGTAAATTGAACAGATATAAGTAGAGTCGAATCTATGGATGAATCCAAGAAAGATGAACGCGTGGAATTCCACTAAGATGGTATTTTCTTCTTTTTTCTGAAATGCGTTTGGTGAAAAGCTCAATCATGGCGTTGCCCACTCAAGTTGACAGACACATTATGAACAGTATCAGAGATATTAACTAATTAGAATGGAAAAATTACCTTGGTCGCACTGTATGATTAGAAAATAGAAACAAATGATAATTATGAATGTATGTTTATTCTCTGGCCAGCCAAAGTTGACAGAAAGCTAAATCTGTATACTTCTTTTTTCCTTGGTCAATTAGCTTAACGCAGAGAAAAATGTCAATGTGAGAAGAGTTATAATGTGAATTGCAGAAATAAATCCTTAAAAAACCTGCTTAATCTCTTCCATTCACATGGAAAAGTTTTAAAGCTTCTTCTTTTTATATGGCGGTCGTTTGAGAGATCTTCGCTTCCACGTCTTCGATCATGGAGGTTCGCTGTCTCTTAGTCAGCCATAATAATTGCCAATCTCTTTTTTGAAGCAGACATAACAGACTTGAATATCATTCATTCAATCTTATATTCCATATCTGCTCACATGAATTTGACTCATAATAAAGAAATTGTTTTTTAAATAGCTTGGAAACTAATTTAACTCTAAAAAGTACAAAGCTCGTTTTATAATAAAAGTGGTGGTAGGTAAGTCTTGGTGGTCCCCCACATCAAGCTAAAATCATGATCACATAAATACATAATAGAAAATTATACCCTTTTAATTGCTATATTGAGGGAGGAGGCCAATCATAGTCTAAGTGAGAGAGACCTATACGAAAGGCTCTTTAGGGAGGATTGGGATCCTCCACTCATCTTGAATAGTGGAATAATAGAGACTAAAGTTAATAAATAGTAGATAATTGGATTGAGAAGAATCTATGAAGTCTATCAAAAAAAGGAAAAGTAATGGTACATGAATTTTTAAGGTCTTTGTCAAAAAAGGAGATACAAATTATTTTGAGAATGTCTATAATGACGCTAAAGTCTTGAAGGTAGACAATCAATAGATAAGTCTTAAGCAATATGTGGTTCACAATATGTGCAAGGTGTAGCTTCTTAATGATTAAGTAAAACTTAGGGGTGTTGAAACTCTCCCACCACCTTCTTTATCTATGCTCTTGAATCCTCATAATGGAAGGCAAATCTAAGTGAAAAAGACTAAATTTTATTCGCAACTATGAGTGATGAATCTAATCTTCATATGAATAAATGTCTTGCATGCAACCTTGATGCCTTTCTAAAAAGGTGAAGGGCATTGATCCCTAGAATCTATATGAGTGGAAGAGTACTATTACTAGCAATATGAGGCCGTGAAAGTGAAATGAACAAAATGATAACTTAGGGAAAAGACACAAAATGCAACTGACAATTTTGTTTTAGAAGCATAAGATCACTCTTCAAGGCAATGCAATAATGTGTACATGTCATCAACATGTGTGAATGTCATATGAAACCAAACACGTATGAAGGTATGTGTTGTCCAAGCATAAAGAAATAAAAAGGGTGGTTGGGAAAATGCTTTTGCAATGAGAACTCTACTAGGGGGTTTTGGCTTGTCTTGGTTCTCATGTTCCTTCCTATGTCACTTCTATCCTTGTCACCCTTGTGTCATATTACTTTTTCGAGCAAGATATCTCTACATTTATTATTGGTTTCTTTAGTTTAGACCTTTGCTTCAAGCAATTTTTTCCTTATTTATATGGTAGCTAATCTAGATGGCCCCACATTTGATGCTAGGGATTTTAGCTTGGATATGCAAGAAAATGATGCCCAAATGGCCATAAAAGACCATTCCCAAGGTAGTACATGAGGTAATGCTATATTGTTCTTGATGTTGTTTTACTAGTTCATGATTTTGAAAATTTATGTAAGTGGTTTGAAAACTACACCCTTGTTGGCTATTTTTTTGGTTGTAGCCCCTTAAGAAGCATTCTATGTAGTTGGGTCAATTCTACATGCTTGTCCCTCATGGGCTCTATATCCAAAATATTACCAAGGGTTTCTTCCCTTTTCATTTTTCTAAGGTTTATCTTCAAGCACAACCCTTAGTACAGTTGGGCATAATTGCTCATCTTTTCTTCTTGGACTCAAGACTTTGTATTCTATGAGGATCAACCTCTTCATGTCCTAGTTTGGGTTGAGTTACCTAGCTTGGCCTTGCTTATATTTAATTGTTACATCTCTAAGGTAAATGGTTATATAATTGAGCAACAATAATTTTTTTATTTTCCTCAAAAGAGGGATTGTGTCTATGCTAATTTATCTAAGGAACTCAAGGAGTCCATAGAAGTACAAGTGGGTACCTAAAGCTTCACCTGAACGGTCATTTTCCTTAACTTTCCAAATATTTTTTTATAGATGCCAATCCTTAGATAATAAAATCTATGATTGCCATTTAGTTCTTTAGTGAGCCAAATCTCCTTCTAAGAAAGCCTTAGTGGATCCTCCACCTCAAAAGGATGGGGGTAGTTTGACCATCATCGACAATAAAAAGAATCTTCATACTTTTGGGGTGAAGCCACAATAGTGGTTTACGATTCAAGTGAGGAAGGAAAACTCACAAAAAATGACCCCAAGGCAAAAAATGTGATTTTGGGGGTTCGTAAACAGGGTTCGTGGGAACCCCTTTCAATCTTGGCTGCCAAAAAAACAAAAAAAATGCCTTGGGAAGGGGTTCGTACGAACCCCCTTATCCCTCATCTCCACCTTGAGACAAAAAAAACCTAAATTTTGGCACTTCGGAGCTTAGGTTGAGGATGAAAATGGAGGAATCTTCACAAACCCAACTGGAATTAGGTAGTCCTCAAAATGAGCTATCCAACGAATATAATTTTAACATGTTTTGGTTTTATTATGTATTTGTTTTCTAGTTTTATTAAACGTAGGTTTTTCATCGAAAATGAAGGTCTTTGTTCTGCACATGTGGAAAAATATCAGATTATCAATTTTTTTTTTGAAAAATATGAGTGCACTAGATATTGAAGTCCTTGATCCAACAATAAAATTTTGATATATACAAAAAAAGTTACGCATTATACGATCACGCTATGTCTGAATTGTAATTGGTTTGACTTTGAAACTTGATTAAAGAAAAAATATCCAATAAAAAACTATCTAACCAAGTGGATGCACTAGATATCGGAGTTACAAATCTAAATTTGAAAGAATTAGAATTTTATCCTTCATGGAAAAAAAGTTATGCATTATACGGTGTGCGTCACTTTTTTAAAATGTTGTTTTATGAAAAAACCAGTTTTCGTGGGAGATCCAGAAAAAGAAGTGCAATATAATTCCAAAAATCCTGAAAAAAATATTTTTAGAATCAACAGACAAAATGTGACTAGACTCTAGTTTGCATCATCTTCAAATTCCTCACGGTTTAGCCGCTATAGGTGCCCGAATGTGAAGATTTAGTTAAAAATAATAATTTTAGTGTCCAGTTTGGCCAAAAATTGTAAACCACTATTGTGGGATCACCCTTTGGTTCAAAGGTGTTGGTCTACAACCTTTAGCTTTTGAGTAAAAATATTAAAGCCTTCTAAGGTGAATGAGGATGACAATCTTGCCCAAAGGGGCATGAATCATCTTAGATAGCTCCAAAGTTGTGGTTCAATCAAACCTAAATGGTGGCCAATGTTCTTTCTCCTCAATTAGAGATCAACTTCCCTCTCTTTTGAATTCTCAACACTCCTACAACCTAGCTTGTGATTTTGTGGAAGAAGAATTTATTCCATATGAGGATTTCCTTGAATTTTCTAGTTTGATCTCCAATTTTAAGGTTACTCATAAAAGATGGATTCCTATATAATCATTATGGAGCTCTTGATGAGCCCTATAACAATGACACAATCCTTGATTCCCACTTTCCATGCATTTTATTTCATGGAATATTAAAGAGGTCTAGTAGATCCCAAAAGGAAATACATCACATGCTAGATATTCAAGAACAATTTCCTGACCTTGATGTTTTATGTCTACAAGAGTTGAAAATTATCACTTTCATGCTTTTTATAGTTTATTGTGTCATCTAGCCAAAAAACCACTTTTGCATAGTGATAATGATTTAGGATGTGGAGAACTTACCACTTTCATTTTAACTAGTGGTAACCACATATGGTGGACTATGGATGTGACCTTGGCCAACTATGCTTGTGGGTTTTATTTAATGTTAATAACCACTATCTTGGGGTTATTAAGATTTATGCCTCCAATGATGTTGAAAATTCTCTTGTTCAATAATAGATTGCATAGTCATTTCCCATTGCTTCTTGGGTCATATATGGAAATTTTAATATGGTCAAGATCACATAAAATAAATGGAAATCAATAAGTGAGAAACATGGTACTACATATGTAATAAATTAAATATATTTTTGATCTAAATGTTGGCAATTGTCACCTTGATTTTCTATGGTTTACATAGAACAATTTTTAGGATGGTACACAAAGAATACTTAATCACGCCTTGATGGCTAGCCATGATGTCTAAACAACCTATCTTTTCTTTCACCATTTGTTATAGACTAATGATTGAGCCTCTATCAGATAGTGGACCTTTTTCGATTAATTTTTGATATAGTTTTCAATCGAGTGGAAAATGGTGAGATCAAAGGCTCCTAGGAAACCATTCTTTCTAAACACATCCTTGCTAACTTATCAATTCATGATGGTTCATATATTGTGTATCTAGAACCTTGAGTCATGTCCAACTCTTGGGATTAGTTGGATTCAATGGTAGAATGATGTAATCAAACAAATATTTTTTTCTCTAAATACATATCAGCACTGGTTGGCACCTTTTTTATTTTTTCATATGAGGCCACACTTAAAAGCATTTTAATTCCACTATCAAACTAGAAATGATGTCATTCTCATCATCCTTCTAGTTATGTGTTACTCAAATCCAACAATATGTGAATTATTGATATATGTATAGCTTGGGGTGCTCAACTAAAAGTTCACCTTCATTGGCTTAAAATTGGGACAATATCTCTAAATAATTATTTCAATCCCTTTGATCTTGTCATCTTTTTAAAAAATATCAAATGTATCGAAGAAGGGAAACAAGTTCTCTCTAAACTCCCCTCCATTATTTAAGCTTTTGTGCACCACTACTAGTAGGTTTTCTTGGCATAATTGTCTTCAATTGAAACAAAGTGAGCTCTTCAACAATGTGTGAGTGTGGTTCCCACTAGGATCTCCACTTCAAAGTGGGCCTTTTGTGATAAATGCCTCACATTGGGGGATCTTCTAGAGGTGATATTTTCTATAAACAATGAAAAGGCCTTGGTTATGATGGCTTCTCATGTGAATTTATAAGGATTTATGGGACATGGTAGGTCTTAACACACGACAGGTTTATAATGAAAGCTATGCTATAGATTACATAAGATCTCTTATAAATAAAGAAGTACCAAGTTAATACCTTGTAGTGCAGGAAAAAGTATCCCTTTTTCACACTTAATTTGGGAAATAATATTAAATAAAAGGACTAAATGATGCCTTAATTTAGTGTTGTAATATGTATTTCACATATTCACATTAAGTTTATGGCTTTATTAAATTAAAATGGACTTAATTGTGCCTTATTTGTGGTGTTGTAAGGTGTACCTTTACACTTTCACACTAATCTAGGGCTTTATTAATTAATTGAGGTTAATTATGCCTTAATTGGCCCCTTTAATTCAAATCCAAGCCTAATTAATTGCAATTTTCGAAGAGGAAATCCAACATTCATCAATGCCATAACATAACACTTAACATCGAAGAATGTGTGTCCTAGGTGAGTGAACTAGGACCCATTCGTCCTCACTTAGGCCTAGGACCTAAATTTCAAATATGTTTTTGGCGGTTTTTCAATGATTTCAAATGTGTATTCACATGTCAGCTTGTGTTATTTGAATTTCGGGAATTAATGCTAACATATGTATAAATAAGAGGCCATTTCACTATGTTTCATCTTAGAATTTTTATGTGACTTCATGAGATCAAGATAGAGAAAGTTCAAGAGCATTTCAAGAGCATTTTCAAGGCATTCAAGGGCAGATTTATTGAAGATTATTGCAGCAATCAAGATTCTATTATCATGTCAAAGTCTTCTTGCATCATGCATGTTATTTGAGCTAATATGTTGATGTAGTGTTCAAGATCCATTCAATCATTCAAAGAAATTGTTTCAAATCAAGTTTCATGATCAAGATCCACATCCATTGAAGTCATTTCATGCAAGTTGAAGATCTATATTCTAAGGTTCAAATAAGGGTTTGGTGAGTTGTGACATTGCATTTTTTCATTCATCATTCCTTCATGCTATTTCATTTTGAACATTACAAGGTTTAATTACCAAAATGGGGTTTGACCAAGGCAAACCCCCATTCACCTAACAAACAACATTTTTCTCTCTTGATGTGTGTTTACAGATTTTAGGTGGAAGATCTATTGAAGAGTAAAAATTACAAAGTTGTCAAAGTTTTCATCATTCTTGCAATTTCATGGAAATTGACTTACATGATTTATTTCTTGGCTTTCCGATCGCTAGCTTCGAGAATTTGGGAGTGCAGACATAGCAGAACAAAACCCAGAAACAAATTTTTAGGAGCCCTAGCCAGGACCCATTCGCCATAGGGTGAATGAGTCCTCAGTTTGCTTTGAAAAAGCACTTTTGGTGACTGGTACACATCATTTTCCCATTCTCAGAACTGCAATTTGACTATTGGTTCCATCAAAATTGAGCTTAATATTCTAGATGCACTTTGTAGAAGTCAATTTGGAGTTGTTTTGCTATTTTTAATCTTTCTCCCCAAAGTGTTGTTTGACTCATACCCCCGTCCTAGAATAAAAGGGAAATTTGTAGATTCATACCTTGATTTGACTCACCTTTTGGTTGTTAGTCATTTCATTGTTTGGATCTCATTTCTTGAATGAAATAGTGGAAAATAGGGTTATTTGTTATCATTTTGGTGAACCCCCTTTCATAACCCACACATTTTTCACCCTTTCATACCTAAAGCTTGCAATCCCTAGGAGATTGACAATTGACAATTGATAATCAATCACTCTCCTAAACACAAAACTCTTGTGCTCTATATTTTCCATTCACTTCCTCTAATCATTTGCCTAGGGAAAACCAATTTTATTAAGTCCCACTATATTCTAGTTAACATTAATGCTAAATTTAGGAAGGTATTAAATGGGCTAGGTGTTCATTACAACATGCCATCTTTTTCAAGATTGACTATGTTTAAGTCTATGGCCAAATTAAATGGCCTTTCATTCTAGCCATGCTTTAAGTATTGTGGTTGGCCCCAACCTCCTCTAGTTAGTTCAAATTATTTAGCTTTCCTTACCATTAATGGTTCATAGTCATCCTAGTTTGGGTTTTTTACTCCATTAGATAGGGCTACCCTTTTTTCCTAGTGAATTATATGATGGACACTAAAGAACTTAACTATTTAATTACTAACACAATTTCCAATGAAGAGTCAAGGGAAATTATCTTCATAACTCTTCTTCTCATCTTGTTGATGGAAATTTCGTTGATGATTCCTTTCTCACTCTTTTGGAAGAACTAAGATAATATTAACCAAACCTTGCAATATTTGAACACATTCTACCTTGCACCTAGTTCTAGCATCTACACTTGGGAAAAATATAGTCTTGTCTCCAATCTTTTCTTCCTAGATCTGCATGACTAGACTCTTATGGATGAAAATGTATAAATCAAAGGGAGATATTTCACTTTTTAGGCACTCCTCTTGCCTTCTAGTCTTCCTTTTTCATGTTGTGGAAATTTGTGCTTTCATGTACCTTAAATAAATTATACTATTGGGTCACCAATCCCCTTTTCCTTACTAGAAAATTTTAGATTGTCTCCAAATTTCTTACTGCGACTTATGTTTATTGGGTGATCATGATGTAGGAAAAAAAGGACTTGTCACTTTCATTTTAACGAGGTGAAAACCAAATATTGTGGCCCATGGATGTGACCCTAGCCAACAATGCTTTATGGGTTTTATTTAATGCTAACAATCAGTATGTTTGGGTTAATAACATTTATGCCTCCAATGATGTTGAAAAATATCTTCCTTGGAAATGAATTGTAGAGTCATTTTACTCTAATTATTGGATCATATGTGTCAATTTTAACTTGGTCAAGCTCACATATGATAAATGCAACCATTTTATGTTGGGAAATTGATGAGTGAGAATAGATTAGTACTATATGTGCAGTAAATTACATCTTTTTGATTTCAATGTTGGTAGTTGTTACCTAATTGTCCATGGTTTATGTGGAATTATTTGTAGGTTGATACAAAAATAATACTTAATCACCTTGATGGAGCCACTGTGTTTAGACAACACGTCTTTTCTGTAACTAGTTTTTATAGACTAGCAATTGAGCCTCTATCATATATATATCCTTTTTGATCCAATTTTCTATTGAGTGGAAAATGGTGGGACTAAAGTGTCCTAGGACACCATTCTTTCTAAACACATCCTTGCTAACTCATCAACCCATAATGGGTCATATCTTGTGTATTTGGAACCTTGAGTCATGTCCAACTCTCAGTATTGGTTAGGTTTAATTGTAAGAACAATAAAATCAAACATAAATATTAGTTTCTCTAGATATATGGGCACTAGTTGAGTTTTTGTTGTTGTTCATATGAAACCGCCACCTTATAGATTTAATATTCCATTGTTGAATTGGAACCACTACCATTCTTATAATCCTTGTAGTTGTGTGTCACTTAGCTCTGCTACTAGAATAAAATTGTTAATTATGCATATTGCTTGGGGTGCTCAATTGAAGGCTCACCTTCATTGGATTAAAATTAGAATAATATATCTAAAGAATTATTTTAATCCCTTTGAGCTTACCATATTTCTCAAAAGATCAAATATATTGAAGGGAAACAAATTCTCTTTGAACTCCCTATCATTCTTCAAGATTTTGTTGACCAGAGTTACCAATAACCTTTCTAGGCATAATTGCCTTCACTTGAGATAAAGAAAGCTCTTCAACAATATGTGAATGTGGTTCCCATTGAGCTGTCTACTTCAAAGAGAGCCTTTTGTGATTAATTCTTCACAATAACAAGTCTTTTAGAAGTGATATTTTCAATGTCCAATGAAAAGGCCCTTGTTGTGATGAATTCTTATTAATTTTTCTATGGTTTTATGGAACATGGCTAGTCTTGACATAGGTAAACCCACAATAGTGAGTCTCAAACTTAGGACATCATATTTTGAATTCATATGGAGTAAAAAGTAAGAAACATCTTCATTTGAAGGTGAGTCAAAAATCACCTTCGTTCAAAGATGTAAAATGTTAAAAACCCTTGAAATAAAGGTAACTTCAATAAATGGTAAAAAAAGAACCTTTTTTTAGAGTTCCATTTTTATTCCTTTTATGAAAATTACCATGAAAGAAATATAAAGGGACCTTCAAATTTATGGAAATTACCTTCGTTCAAATGTTTTTTTAAATTATTTTCTTGTAAATTACATACCTTCATTTGAAGGTCCAAAAAATGACCTTTTCATCTTAGGCCTCATATTTTCCTCACAAATTTATGTTTACAATCATGGGTTTACAATTTTTGTAAGATTGTAGCACTCAAAATAAGCTTTCCAATGAGTATAATTTAAATATATTTAAATTTATTGTTATATTTATTTTATATTTTATAGTGAGCATGTGTTTTTTAGCAATCGTCAAGGTCTTTATTCTACACACATGGAAAAATAGTAAAACATATAATATTTTTTTGAAAAATATTTGTGCACTAGGTATTGATATTCTTATTTCAACAAAAAAAAAGAAGTTAATTCAAATGTATACAAAAAATTTTATGCATTATCAAAGTAACCTATGTTTGAATTATACTTAATCTCACTTCAAAAAGTTATTAAAAAAATTATGCGACAAAAATTTATAAAAAAAATCTATTCACACTAGATATTGGTTTTATGAATCTATGTTTAATAATTTATAATTTTATTCAAGTTCTACAAATAAAGCCATGCTTTACCAAAGTAACATCACTTTTAGAAAATATTGTTAACTATAAAAAATAAGTTATTATAAAAAAGATAAAAAATTATTTCTTAAATTCATAAAAAATATATATTTATAATCTATAGGCAAAATATATAAAATCACTAGTTCACATCATCTTCAAGTTCTAAACGGTTTAGTTATTATAGATGTCATAAAGTGAAGATTTGGTGAAAAATGTTGATTTCAAAGTACCATGTTGGCCAAAAAGTGGAACACACTATGTGGGATCACCCACTTGTTATAGGTTTATAATGAATCCTATGCTATAGGTTTCCTAGGTGCTATTATAAATAAAGTATCAAGTTAGTGCCTAAAGCTTATAATTTTGAGGAGATTGAAAATTAGTGATCAATCAATCTCCTAAACACTTCTTATAAGATCACACCCAAGCTCTCGTGCTCCATATTTTGAATTTTATTCCTCTACTCATTTGGATAGAGAAAATTAGTTTGATCAAATCGAATTATATTATAGATAACATTAATTCTATTTGGGAAGTATGACATGCTGGCTAAGTATCAAGTCCTAAAGCTAGAAATATGCCATCTTTTTCAAGATATTTTGAATTTTATTCCTCTACTCATTTGGATAGAGAAAATTAGTTTGATCAAATCGAATTATATTATAGATAACATTAATTCTATTTGGGAAGTATGACATTGGCTAAGTGTCCATAGAAATATGCCATCTTTTTCAAGATTGACTTTTCTAAAGCCTAGGATTGAATTAAATGATCTTTCATTTTGGCCATGATTTAGGTGATGACTTTGGTCCCAACTTCATCTAGTTAGTGTTGCAAGTATGAAGGTGTTGTCATTGATTTCAAAAGGCTTGTGTTGTCATTGATGTCAATTGTGTAGTGGGTGAGAGAGCTTTTTGTAAAGGAATGCTCTAGTTTTGCTCCGTATTTCTTCTAGGGTGAAGATCTTCTTGTGTGGTTCATATACATTGGTTACAAGTGTTCAAAGATGCTATATTCATAATTTGTGGTGATAGATCATTGTACAAAATAAGTTATGTTCACTAGTGTGTGAAATATGCATTACAAAGGTGTTTGGGAGAAATGTCTTTGTTCCATGTTTCTCTGTAGTTGTGTTTCAAGACTTGTAGTTTTGAGGGAGAGTTGATGGTGTTGGTCTCTTGTCTGTTTCAAGAGGATTCATGGTTTGGTGTTCTAGAATATGGTCTTCCAAGTTACAATGTTTGGTAGAGTTGTCTAAGTGTACAAACCTTGTACATTCTTCAGGTGAAATTTGTTGTGAAGAATTTTGTTAGTTTTCAAGATGCTTTTTGGATCATGTTTAGATGAATTTTGTTGTCCGAAAGTTATGGATCAATCAAAGGAATCATGTATTTAAATTTTAATGGTGTTTGTATGGGTATCAGTCAACTTGGTGTTTACACTTCATACGAAGCGCCTTCAAATTTTGTGGAAGCATGTTGAGGCATGTTAGGACAGATTTGGGTCCTAGCTAAGGATTTGTGTGATCCGCCTTCATTCCTATCCACCATGGGAATTTTTTGGTGCTGACCTAATTTGAATTTAAATGTTTGAGGTGCATTGCAAACCTTGGAAAGGGTTTCAAGGTTGAGGACGGTATAAGTATGGGTTGAATTGTTGAAGGAGGTCAAGATAGATGCAAGACAGATGTGTGTGCAAAGTATATGATGTGAGTGATGTGATTGAGCAGAGCAGTGCAAAATTTCAAGTGTTGGATAACTAGATGTAGTAACCAGAAGGTGTCTACAATCATTCAAACAAATTGCAAAGGTGTTTGGTGGAATCTTTGTTGCATTGAGATCATTATCTCTATGTAAAATTTCTTCTCTATCTTATTTTTCATTTTGACAGTGAGCCTTGGTCGTGAGCCTTTCTGGACAGTGTGTCCTATTATGGCAGTGAGCCTTTGTACACATTTTGCTATTACTTATACTATGAGATAATCCTCGCCATGGTTTTTCCCTTCTTAGGTTTTCTAAGTAAATTTGGTCTTCTTTTGTGTGTGGTGTTGAGTTGTTTAAGTTTTTGTTATCTACTTTTCATGTTAAAACTTCATAATAGATTAAGGGTTTAATGAATGCATGTGGATCTGCAAGTTAATGAGGGTTTTTGTGTTTTGATAAGATACAACTGATTCACCCCCTTAGTTGTCTTTTTCATTCAATAATTGGTATCAAAGCAAGGTTCCTTAGAGAAAAGCTTAACAACTTGAGGTAGATTTGGGATGGCGAACAAGAACCTGGAGATCCCTATATTTGATGGCATAGACTATGCATTTTGGAAGATGAAGATGGAAGGATATTTGGTTTACCTTGGATATGATGTTTGGAAATCAGTGAAGACTAATTACACTATACTTGTAAATGGAATGAGCACAAGTGATGAAATCAAGGCCTATGAAATAAATGGTAAAGTAAGGTTTGTTCTTTTGAGTAGTCTTGCAAATTCTGAATTAGTGAAAGTTATGGATTTGAAAATTGCTAAAGAAATTTGGGATAAGTTGGAAAGTATTTATGAAGGAGATATTATGGTTAAACAAGCTAAGATGCAAAATTTGAAGACACAATTTGATAACCTGTGAATGTCTGAAGAAGAAAATATCACAAGCTACATGTAGAGAGTTGATGAAATTGTCAATGCAATTAGAGGTCTTGGAGGAAAGGTTAAAGAAGCTAAAGTGGTAAAGAAAATTCTTAGAACCCTTACTAAAGCTTATAGTTATAAAGTTACTACTATTGAGGAATCTCGAAACTTAGATCAATATTCCATAGATCAATTGTATGGCTCTTTAATTGTATTTGAGATGAGAGAGTTTGGTACTAGCAATGGTACAAAGATTGAGACTACTTTTGAGACTGCTAAAATAGAGAAGACTGAAGATCCAATTCAGGGAGATATTGATGATACTAACTTTGTGAGAAGGATGAGAAGATGTATTGATAAGTATAAAGGTAGGCTACCTTTCAAATATTTTACTTGTGGAAAAATAAGTCACTATGCTTCAAGATGCCCAAACATATCTATGAATGACAAAAACAAGGAGAATAAAGGTAAGAAAGTTAAGAAAAGCTATTATGTTAGAGAAGATACTGGTATTTCTGATGATGAATCTAATTATGGAGATCCTGATGATGATGAATGCTTGTTCTTGGCTTTAAAAGACGACTTTGTTTCTACTAACTCCGAAAGATGTGTGAAGGAAAGTGCTTTGAAGATAAAGGAGACAAAGATTAAGGCTAAAGGTACTTTGGTATTTGTTTTTCATGTTAGAAAAGATAAGAACTATTGGATCATTGATAGTGGTTGCTCAAATCATATGACTGGAGACAAGAGTAAGTTTGTTAAGCTTGAAAAATATGATGGAGGATTTGTTAGATTTGGAGATGATTCATGTGCTAAGACTTGTGGAATAGGTTCAATCAGTTTTGATGGCAAGCATAATACTAATGATGTTTACTATGTCAAGGGTTTAAGGCATAATCTTTTGAGTGTTGGACAAATGTGTAGCAAAGGATATAATCTTATGTTTTAGGGTGATGGATGTGAGATCAAAAAAGGGTCCAAAAATGTGATTGTTGCTAGAAAGAGGACAAATGTAAATGTTTATCAACTCAAGGGTGCTAAGGGTCATTGTTTTATGACTTAGATTAATGAAATTTGGCTATGGCATAGGAGGATGTGTCACATAAATTTTGATAATTTGGTTAGGATCAGTTTAGTTCAAGCAGTGAGAGATTTTCCAAAGATTACAAAGCCTATCAACACTATCTGCAAGGAATGTGAGATTAAAAAACAAACAAGAAGAAGTTTCAAGGGTAAAGATTGTTGGAATTGGTGCATACAAATGTTTGTGGTCCTACAAGATTGAGAAGTCTACAAGGTGATAGGTATTTCATGCTTTTAATTGATGATTATTCTAGAATGACATGGGTTACTTTTTTTAGAGAAAAATCTGAAGCCCTAAATATATTCAAAGCATTTAAAGTTATGGTTGAGAATGAAATGGATTTGAGGATCAAATGTTTGAGGTTTGAAAGAGGTGGAGAGTTCACCTCCAATGATTTTAACATGTTTTGTGAGAATCATGGCATAAAGAGGCATGTGTCTGCCCCTAGGACTCCTCAAAAAAATGGAGTGGTTGAAAGGAAAAACATGACTGTTTAAGAAGCTGCAAGGAATATGATGAAAGAAGTTAATCTACTGGAAGAATATTGGAGAGAAGCAATTCATACTGTTGTTTACATACTTAATAGAGTTTAGGCAAAAACAAGCAGTAAAAGACTCCCTATGAGTTGTGGTATGGATGGATGCCTACTGTCAAGTACTTTAGAGTGTTTGGAAGCAAATGCTATATCATAAGAGATGAAGAATTAGACTTGGGAACTTGTCCCAAGAATAGAAAATAAAAACATAATTTGATCTAAGTGGGTGTTTACAAACAAATTGAATGAGATTGGAGAAGTGGTAAGAAACAAGGCAAGGATTGTGTGTAAAGGCTACGCACAAGTTGAAGGGATAGACTTTGAGGAGACATTTGCTCTGGTGGCTAGAATGGAAGCAATCAAGATTTTTTTGGTTTTTGGAGCACATAAGGATTTTAAAGTTTATCAGATGGGTGTGAAATCCGCTTTCTTGAATGGAGAGTTGGAAGAAGAAGTATACATGGAACAACCGAAAGGATTTCAATTGTTAGAGAAATCCAATATGGTTTGCAGATTGAAGAAGGCATTGTATGGATTGAAGCAAGCTCCTAGAGCTTGGTATGCAAGGTTGGATAAGTATTTGATAGAACAAGGATTCAATAAAGGTACCACAAATAGTAATCTTTACTTTTTTGTAGAGAAAGATCAAATTTTGATTGTAGTTGTGTATGTTGATGATATAATTTTTAGAGGAAATGAAGCTATGTGCAAGAAGTTTGTAGAAGAGATACAAAAGGAGTTTGAGATGTATATGTTTGGGGAGATGAATTTCTTCCTTGGGCTACAAATCAATGAAAAAAATAAAGGCATATTCATTTCACAGTCAAAGTATGCCAAAGAAATTTTGAAGAAGTTTGGAATGGAAGACTCCAAATTGGTATGTACTCCCATGGTTATTGTTAGAAACCAAGATCAGACATGCAAACCAAAAAACCTTCCACAAAAGAGAAAATCAGAAAAAAGCAAAGCTATTGCAAGAAGATGTGCAAATAATATTATTCAGGAATACATAATTACATGAGATGAGGCTTGCTTATAAAAGCAAGCATGCACAATCCTAATCTTATCTTGAGCAACAAGATAGCTCAACAAGATAAGGATGACAACTATTAACTTAAGAATTAAAATATTACCTAAGTAAACTTATGCAAGTGTAATAATTAATTAATTACACTAACAAGGATGGGTGAATAATATTATTCAGGAATTCATAATTACATGAGATGAGGCTTGCTTATAAAAATAAGCATGCACAACCCTAATTTTATCTTGAGCATCAAGATAGCTCAACAAGATAAGGATGGCAACTATTAACTTAGGAATTAAAATATTACTTAAGTAAACTTATGCAAGTGTTATAATTAATTAATTACAATTATACCCCCCATAAGTGCAACTTAGGGAGACTAAAAAATCATGCACCTAAAAACTAAGATGAATGCAAGAAAGCATGAATGGGTCTCGACAACAAGGCCTGATCAGGTACCCATGTACAAATGCAATAAATGAGGTAGAGAAAATCGAGTGGGACAAAACCCCCCTACAATGTGATGACTGTTGTAAAGAAGCACTGGAAGAACACTATGGAGTAACACTGGAACCGTAATCCGACAAGCAAGGAAAGATGCTTCTATCTACAAGAAACCAAATGAGAGTCACTGAAGGACTCAAGTGGAATCATAATAATACAACAACAAACCCAATGCCATGGAACACTAGAAAACTCACAAACTGGAACAACCCTGGAATCCATAAAGCAATAGTAGATGATATGATGACAGAATCTGGAAACTGTGTATCTTGATGCTGATGCCAAACTGAGACTAAAACTCTTCCATGGGAACAAGTACCATAAAGACTCTGGAACATTAACCATAAAAACATTGCCCTCAAATTGAGATGGATTTGAACCAATGCAGATCAATAACCATAAACTCCCAATCTAAAGTGTGAACCGATGTGAATCTGATATGTGTCAAGCTAGAGCAAGAATGTGGCCAAAATAAACTAAGAAACTAGATACAACCCATGTGAGTTTTCATAAAAATAAGATGGAGATCAAAGTGCATGTACACTCTAATTGGATTATTATGCAAGAAACCCCCCTGATGAAACTTTATCTCAGTTCATTTATTACAATAACCCAATGATTGTAAAAAGAGAGAATGAAAAACATGCATAAAAAGAAAATAAGATTATGTGATACTGAAATGAAGTGCAAAGATTCAAGTTTCACCCTTCCAACTGCCAAAACATCCAAGTAATCTCCAAAACACCCATCGGGACAAATATGGACTAATGATCAACCTAGGACATATACAGAAAAAAGTGCATGGAAAATAACATAGAGCTCCTCAATACCTTTCCAATTCCGCAAAGAGGGAAAAAATTGGAGATCGTGGCAAAAAGTTATGAGCTCGGAAGCCATAAATGAACATCTGAATTCAAATAGAAATAAATGAAACTAAAGAAAAAATACTAAAAAATAAATTATACCACAGGATAGTGCTCGGAACTAGCTTTCCAACGGTATCTTGTTTGCAAAAAAATGATATTGTACGCAAAAGTTACACCCATTTTAGTGAAAATTGCTCCAGGAAGGCCAATTTGGCCTACAGGGCCCCTAGGGGGCTAAAAAGAAAATTTGGCCCCTGGTCCTATGCGCGACCAGGGGCTGGTGGGATGGGGCTGGCATTGTGGGTAGTCGAGGGCTGGGTGCATAGTGCCTGGTCCCCCATAGGACCGTGATGGAGCTGAAAGGGGCCCACGGGGGTTGAGGAGGCTAGTGGCGGTGCTTGGGTGCCAGAGGCCAGCGGCGACAAATGGATTATAACTAGAGGTGTAGGCATAGTTCCTAAAAAATGCCTTTTTTTGAATTTTTTTTGTTTTTCATGCCTTGGGAAGCGAGCTGGGGGTGCCGTACGACGTCCGTGGCAATTTTTTTTGCCTCAGAAACAACTTTCTCCAAAATTGATGAAACGAAAGACGATCTTGGGTTTTGCTGCCGCGAAACGCGATGGTGACATCCGTTTATGCCCAAAATGCTCCAAAAATCGACTACATCTGAGCTTCCAAAAAATCACCGAGCTTCAAACCCTCATGGATCTTGCAAACGATGACCAAAATCTGCAAAATAAAAGCCAATCTTGACTTTTTCCAACACTTTGAATCCAATGGTGAAGCCCGATCTAATCCAAAACGTTGCATAAATGAACTCAAGGCATGAAACCCTCGAGGAATCCCGAACGAACTCTGTAATGATTTTCTCAAAAATCTGAGAAGGGGCTGCAAATCAAGGCTCTGATACCATGTTAGAAACCAAGATTAGACATGCAAACCAAAAAACCTTCCACAAAAGAGAAAATCAGAAGAAACAAAGCTATTGCAAGAAGATGTGCAAATAATATTATTCAGGAATTCATAATTACATGAGCTGAGGCTTTCTTATAAAAGCAAGCATGCACAACCCTAATCTTATCTTGAGCAACAAGATAAGGATGACAAATATTAACTTAGGAATTAAAATATTACCTAAGTAAACTTATGCAAGTGTAATAATTAATTAATTACACTAACAGTTATTGGTTGTAAATTGAACAAAAATGATGAATCCTCTAAGGATGGTCATAGATATAATAGATTTGTGATTGGTGGACTGCTATACCTAACTGTTACTAGACCAGATAACATGCATGAAGTTTGTCTTGTGGCTAGATTTCAAGAAGATCTTAGAGTCACATGTTGTAGCAGCGAAGAGGATATTCAGATACCTAAAGGGAACTCTGGATCATGGCTTGTGGTATCCAAAGGATACTAATTTCACATTGATTTCTTACACAGATGCATATTGGGTTGGTTGTGTGGATGAAAAAAATACAAGTGGCGGTGCATTCTTTCTTGGATGTAGATTGGTGTCATGGCTAAATAATAAACAAGATTCAATTTCTTTATCTACTACAAAGGCTGAGTATATTGCAGCTGCATCTTGCTGCATACAAGTGTTATGGATGAGACAAACATTGAAGGATATTAGAGTGGTGTATGATGAGCCTATTTCTATCTTTTGTGATAATACAAGTGCAATAAATATTTCAAAGAACCTAGTGATGTATTCAAGGAAAAATCATATTTCAATCATATATCACTTTCTAAGAGAGAAGGTTGTGGAGAATGAAGTGAAGCTTGAATATGTTCCTACAAATGATTAGATTGTTGACATATTCATTGAGGCTCTTCCTAAGGATACTTTTGAGTATCTCTAGGAGAAGTTGGGGTCATTTCTCCTCCTTCCTTGAACTAGATGCATACGAAGATGCATCAATCCAGTGGATCTCATGATCTATCCTTTATTCTAGACTAATGTTGGTGGATACCTCTTAGGGGGAGTAGGTAGTGATATTGCAGATTGTTGTAGATTGGCATGTGCTCCTAAGGGGGAGTATTTAGAGTAGTAATGAAAAGAGTATTTAAAGCAGTTTAATGAAAAGAGTGTTCAGAGCAGTAAAATTTGTTGCATAATAGTAATGAGCAGTTTGTCTAAGGGGGAGCAATAGCAAGTATCTTGGTTCAATGTCAAAGGGGGAATATAACATGCAAAACATTTTATCCTTTGCCATTGATGTGAAAGGGGGAGAGAGAATCATGTGAAAAAGTGCAAGTGCAAGGTATTAGGGGGAGAAAGTTGTGTATGTTGTCTAATCATTATTGTCAAAGGGAGAGTGAAGCATGTGAACAAGAATATGTTGAAAGGGGGAGAGACAAATGTTGTGTGAGCTGTCTAATTAATAAAAAAGAAAGGAGAGTTGCCTTTGATGGTTTTTCACATCTTGTGTTGCCATCAATGACAAAGGGGTAGATCATTGCAAGTATGAAGGTGTTGTCATTGATGTCAACAGGCTTGTGTTGTCATTGATGTCAACTATGTAGTGGTTGAGAGAGATTGTTGCAGAGGTGTGCTCTAGTTTTCCTCCACATTTCTTCTAGGGTAAAGATTGACTTGTGTGGTGAAGATATGTTGGTTACAAGTGTTTAAAGATGCTATATTTAGAATTTTTGGTGATGGATCATTGTACAGAAGAAGTTGTGTTCACCAGTGTGTGAACTATTCATTTTATAGGTGTTTGGGAGAAATGTCTTTGCTCCACATTTCTCCGTAGTTGTGTTTCGGGACTTGCGATTCTGAGTGAGACTTGATGGTGTTGGTATCTTACCTGTGTCAAGAGAATTTGTGGTTTGGTGTTCGAAAAGATGGCCTTCCAAGTTACAACATTTGGCAGAGTTGTCTAAGTGTATAAACCTTGTACATTCTTTAGGTGAAATTTGTTGCAAAGAAGTTTGTTATTTCAGGATGTCTCTTTTGACTGGTGTTTAGCTAAATTCTGTTGTTTGGAAGTTATGACCGATCGTGTGAAGTGTGTACTTAAATTTTAATGGTGTTTGCACGGGTAATGGCCAACTTGGTGTTTACACTACATGCAAAGCATCTTCAAAGTTTGTGGAAGCATGTTGAGGCATGTTAGTGATGCAGGGGCATCCAAGGTGAAATGACAATCCTATGCCCCCAAAAATATTGTTATTTCAATTTTGTTTATTTTCAATAAGGGCTTAGGGGTTAGGAGAATAAATATTTTAATTTTCAACATTATAATTTTTCCTTGTGGTGATTTGAAGAGGTAATTTTTGAAGGAATTATGCTTTGATAAATGTTTCTAAAGCATCTCCAAAGGGAATATGATTCTTGGGCATTCATTTACAAGAGGGTACCACTTTTCTTACATGTTCTTGCATTATCATTTGCATGCCTTGCATGTATTTGCATGTTGTTGCATGTCTAGGTCGTAATTGTGAGACCTAGTCTTAGTAAAACAACCATAAATTTCTCATACGGTAATGAAATTAAGAATTTCAAAGTGATCCGAAAATATGAAAACGAGGCACACCAAACCCATAAACCATTTTAAAAAATTCTGAAGAATGATAGAGCACTGATAGGTAGAAAGTGACGAGTTTTCTTGGTGGTTTAGTGGAGGTTGATTTGAGAAACCAATAGTGGTTTCTTTGCACAAAAAAATATATATTGATGCCTTGTCATTGTGAGAAGTTGGCTTTAGAGGAGTTGCAGGTTTACATAACTAGATGCTGCTGGATTGAGCATAGGATTGAAGACTCCAAGTGTTGCAGATTTTTGTATGCAGAAAATCCATGTTGTAAGGGAGCTTATGAGCTTCCGCATATTGTAATCCCAATTCATATTTGCTGCAATTAAATATAGTGTTTTCCTTCTTGCATATGTTGTGATATTTTGAGTTGTGTTATGAGTTTTTAGATTTGTAAGGGGATTTTATTTCATTAGTGGTATCAGAGTAGGAGTTCCTGAGTGTGCAGGTAGAGCTCCAAACGTGAGGCAGTTTGCACTAGGAACTGGGGGTGGAGTGTGTGTGGTGTGTAGACCAATTGCTGAATGTGATGCAATCTATACCTAAGAAGTTGAAGATTGAGAGTGTGTGGCAAGTGTTTGACAAAATGCCAAAGAAGAAAGGAAAAAAGTTTATTAGAGTTGTGTATGCAAGTGAACAAGAAGGAGAAAATATTGCAGAAGTATGTTTTGAGGAAGGCATAGAGAAAGAGAGTGAGGAGGAAGAGAAAATTGCAACAAATATTAAAGAGGTTGCAGCAACAACAAAAGGGTTGAGTGCAATGGAGAACATTGAAGAAGAGGACACTAAAGTTGAAACAATAAAAGATGAGGTAAAACTTGCATCTTGTGAGTTAATTAGTGATTCTAATTTTCTCATGAATTATGTGAATGGAATGAGTGAATATGAGGAAGCTGAAAGTTTTGTTGCAGTAGTAAGAAAGAGAGGATATATAAAGGAAGGAATAGATAGGAAGTTTCAAAGTAGAAGAAGAAACAAGTGGATAAGGAAGAAGGATGGATGAAGAACAAGCACATGATCTACAAAGGTTAGAGTTAGAGTTCAATTAGGGTTAGGTTAGGGTGAAGGTTAGGGTTTAATTAGGGTTGGTGTTAGTTTAAACTAGGGTTAGGGTTCATTTAGGGTCAGGGTTCAATTAGGGTTCAATTAGGATGCAAGTAGGATTAGGGTTAATGATTGCAGTTAGGGTTAGGATTAATGTTTTCAGTTAGCATTACAATTTTAGGATAAAACTTGGGGTTAGGGGTAGGATTTGGGTTCAATTGGGGTTAAGTTTAGGGTTAAAATTAGGTTAGGGTTAGGGTTTAATCAAGGTTGGTGTTAGGTTAAATTAGGGTTAGGGTTAAGGTCAAGGTTCATTTATGGCTTGGGATTCATTTAGGGTTAAGGTTTGGTTTAATGTCAAGGCTATATTTAAATTTAAATTAGGGCTAAGGTTAGATAACCTTCATATAATTAAGGTTCAATTAAGGTTAGAATTATTAAATGTAACCCTAATTATAATCATGAAGGATATCTTAGAGTTAACCCTAATAAAAATGCTAATTCTATCCCAAATTGCAACCTTCATCCTAACTCTAACCCTAATTATAAGCATAACCCTAAGCTTTATTTGACAACTGTAATTACAATGACATTAATAACCCTAAACATAACCCCAAACCTAACTTTAATTCTATCTCTAACTCTAATCTTAATGCTAACTGTAACTCTAATCTTAATGCTAACACTAACCCTAATCTTAACGCTAACCCCAATCTTAACCCTAGCTTTAATTAATTTAATGTCTTGCATGTTGTGTCGTGAATGTTTCTAACATATATATATATATATATTTAATAATATATATAAAATACGTCGAGAGATATCCTTCTCGAGACGTCTATTTTTTAATCAATTTCTCATATAATAATATAATAAGCGCTTCGAGAAGGATATCTTTCAACGTATTTAATATATATGCTAGTTTATTACAATATTACAAAAACAATACTTGATGATATGATCTCAAAACCTTGATTCTAAATAGAGGACTTGCCAAGTAAGTTTCTGTAAAATTTTGGAACTGAATTGAAATTTTCAAATAAGATTTTGAGAAGCACCAAATTAGAATACTCAACTAGTAAATTTTTCTCCTACATAACATTTATTTAAGTATGTGTAACACTATTTTATAAATGATAATATAAGAAGGAAAACAAACATTTTGAATTGAGCAATATATCTTTTTAATCTTGGAATTCTCTTCATCCATTTAAAACCCGATAGGTTAAATCTTCGTCCAGTTTATCAGAACAGCGGTGAAAGAATTATACAGGTCTTCGCGCTATCTGGTATGAAACTCGTTTTTACTCAGTTTCGTTTTTCCAATTAAATCTTCTGTAAAATTTTCACTAACATTCCGTAAGAGACAGTTGCAAGCGCTATATTGACTCTATGATTCGCGGATTTATCAATAAAACTGTTTTACGCTATAGATGCCTGCAAACTTTTTCCCCAGCCAAAATCTCAACTTCTTTTGGCTTAAATATCAATTACAATGGTGTAGTATCGAGAATACATTACAGTGAGAGACCCAATTTGGGACTTTGCTGGTACCATACAAGCCCATCCTGTGTAAACCCTATTCATCCCATTTCGAAATCTTCTGCGTTGTCCTTCATTTATTTTCCCAGACTAACCCTAGAAGAAGAGGGGCTTATCCAAAATATCTGTGCTGCTCTCATGCGTGACCAGTGGGATTATCTGGAACAATATGCATCCAAATTAAATAATGGCCATTTGGTTACAGGGGTTTTGCAGCATTTGCTCAGTAATGCTGATTTGGCTCTCAGATTCTTCATTTGGACTGAGAAGGAAAAGGGAGTTAAGCATTCAATTGGATCATATTCTGCCATTTTGGAAGCGCTAGTTAGAGCAGGTAGATTTATCTATATAGAGCCATATGTTCATAAAATGGCTCAAAACAATACTGATTCTGTGTTTGAAGTATTGAAATCTTTGTTAAAAACATTCAAAGGTTGGGATTCTGCTCCCTTCGTTTTTGATTTACTTTACAAGAGCTACTTGTCGTCTGGTATGCTGAAAGAAGCACTCGAGGCATATCATCAGCTGAAAATTCATGGGTATTTGCCAACTGTTCTATCCTGTAATAAGATGCTTTCCGGGCTGGTCAAATTAAATTGCTTGGAGCATGCTTGGAAATTTTATAGAGAAATGATCCACTATGAAATTTCTCCTAGCAGATATACTTTGAACATAATGATTAATTCTCTTAGCAAGTGGGGAGAAATTGAGAAGGCAATGGATTATTTTACTCGAATTGTTGCAAATGGTTTTGTTCCCGATATTGTGACTTTCAACACTCTCATTGAAGGACATTGCAGTAAAGGCAATGTGAAGGAAGCTTTAACCCTATTCAATGTGATGTATAGGAAGGGTTTAAAACCAGATGCTATTACTTGCATTGCACTGATCACTGGGTATTGTAAAGCAAAGCAATTTCAAGAGGCAAAGAGGCTTCTACAAAAGATGTCCTCAATGGGTTTGACAGCCAACCTTGCTACTTATAATATGATATTAAATGGTTTTTGTGAGCAAGGCATGCTGGATTATGCTTTCCAAGTAAGGAATGAAATGGTGGAGAAAGGATTCGTACCCAATCTTGTCACTTACACAGCACTCATACAGAGTCTTTGCAAGGAGGGAAGGACTAGACAAGCATTGCGGCTATTGAAAAAGGGCATTGCTGAAGACAGTTTGGTGCCGGATTGTGTTATTTACACCATACTGATCCATGGATACTGCAAACAGGGAAAAACAAAGGAAGGCCTTTGGCTGCAGAATGAAATGTTGGAGAGAGGTCTCATGCCAGATACTATTACTTACACTGCACTCATTAACGGTTTTTCCAAAAAAGGTGAGATCAAGAAAGCAAAATTGATGTTTGATGAAATGCTGAAGATGAATCTGGTTCCCAATTGTTATACTTACACCACATTGATTGATGGCTTATGCAAGAAGGGTGATTTGTTGGAAGCTTTGGAACTTCTGGATGATCTTCGTGGAAAGGGGTTTGTGCTTAGCACCATTCCTTACAATGCACTTATTGATGGATTTTGTAAGAATGGAGAAATGAAAAAAGCAGAGAGCCTGAAAAATCAGATGATGAAAGATGGATTGGTTCCAGATTCTGCCACATACAATATCCTAATTGCAGGGCATTGCAAGAAAGGTAATATACAGCAGGCTTTACATTCACTTTCTGAGGCAAAAGACGGAGGCTTTGTGCCAAATGCATTTAGTTATGATGTAGTTATAAATGGCCTTTGCAAGGAAGGAAACACAAGAGAGGTGAAGCAGCTCTTCATGGAAATGCTTAGCAGAGATATAGTTCCCACTAATGGTACATGTTCTGCAGTACTTAGCATTTTATCTGAAAATGGCAATATGGTTGATACTCTGGAAGATCATGATGTAATGGATGAAAAATGCTTGTCTACATTTGATACTTACAAAGCTATTGCTAGGTTGTATAGCTAGGAAGAAAAATTCTAGGAAGCAGACAACCTTTAAATAAAATGGAGAAACAGGGTTTTCTTCCTGATGTCAGTTGCTACCACTTATTAGCTAAGGAAAGCTGAAGCAGAGGTGATTTGTAGGCAGCTATGAAAGTATCTAATTTAGATGGTGACTTGAGGTCTGATATGGGCAGCGGTAACTGGACTGGAAGAAATGCTAAATATGATTGAGGATTGTTATAGGGCAGGAAAAATCTTTGAGATGCTTAGTAATTGTGTGGTGCAGTGGTTCATATAGACTCCCTGTTTTAGCTAGTCATTTAGAATTCTATTGTTAATGGCCATCGGGAGAAATTGAACAACTGGAAGGTAGGCTTTACCTCAGAGGAAATCAAGAAAAAGAAGTGGTTCCTAATATTTCTGCCTATATTGAATTCCTCGATGGTTGCTCCAAGAAGGGCTATATGTAGGGGGATGTGCAGCTATATGATGAAATGTTTTAAAAGGGTTTGACAATGTATGCTAATATGTCAAGTCAAATTATTGTCATCCCTTAAAAGCAGAATGATAAATTTTCCCTGAATGGGATTCCTTGCCTTTGATGCAATGAATGGGAGCATCTCTTCTGTCAAATTCACCTAAGACTTGCACCTATGCCACACTCAGAAATAGATGTGGTAGTTTATCAGATATCCTGTTCAAGCATTCAACATTCGTACATATTAGCATGTAACATGTCTCACAGGGGTTATAACACTGGTCTCCACTGCGAAATCCTTGATGATTACAACTTGAGCTCATCTCATTCAACCATGAAAGCAGAGAATTTTAACAACGGTGACCACTATGAAGTTCTGCTTCTTGACTCCATCACATCCTTGATGCTGACTAAAAGTTACTGCCCAGGTAGATTCAATATGCTTTGCTACTACACGGTAAAAGAGCACAAATATTCTTTATACCAGTATGGAGGATGCTTGGCAGATACTAAATTAACTTTTTGGAGAGTTAGTGTGGAAACAATGACTAATTAAAAGTCTGTTAACATTGGAAGATCCCAGCAGCAGGGACCAATGGCTGAATGAGACCACTGACAGGCATAGTCTCTAACACATGGATTAAGGTACAAATAATAAGCTTAGAGAAGAAGTATTGTTTAATAAAAGTTTGATTTATAATAAAATCAAGTTAAGGCTTAAAAAATTGAACTTCATTAAAATTGAATCTGTAGAAAAGTTGAACTTGTGCAAAGTTTAGAAATTAAATGGTATATAGTGTAAAGCTTCGACATTGGGTTCTTTAAATGGGGATTAAAGGTGGACTTTGGTCTATATCTCTTTGATATGAGATACCAAGGAGAACAATGTTAGCATTGGAAGATCCAAGACGCATGAACCAGTGGCTTAGTGAGACCGGACAGACACTGGAAAGAGCATGATCTGTAACGCATGGCAGTCTGGATGGTCTCCTTTTATGATCTCCTATTTAGGTACAAAATATTATCTTACAGAAGAAATATTATTGTAGAAAAGTTGGATTTAGAATGGAATCAGGGTAACCAATAAGAAATTGAACTTTTGTAAAATTGAATTTCTAAACAATGTGAATTTCTGCAGAGTCGTTAAGCTTGTAAAGAGTGGAAAGCTTTGATATCAGGTTCTTCTAATGGAAATTAGCAGGGAAACACAATTTCTGGTGCAGCGTCAAGTTGGATTTCTGTTTCGTATGAGGCTCCATGCAGAATTTTGTCAGCATTGGAAGATATAATATTATAAGGCATAAGGACCAATGACTTAACGAGACCAGACAAACCCTGGGGACAGGTATGACCTCCGGCCTACTTGGGTTTTTCCTTTAGATCTTGCATTCCGGCACAAAGTATCATGTTAGGGAAGAAGTATTGTTTTAGTACATTTGATTTCGCGTGGAATCAGGGGGAGCATTAAAAAATCAGATTTTTCATTTTTGTAAAAGTGAATTTGTGAATAAGGTGAACTTGTACTGAGCTATTATAATTGAACTAATGGAGAGGGAAAAACTTTAACACTAGGTTCTAATGGGGATTTGCAGTGAAATTTGGTATCCAGTGCCACCTAATGTTGAATTTCTGTTTGAGATGGGATTTCAGGCTGAAATCCGTTGGCTGAATGAGACGTGGCTGGAGGAGGCCAGACAGGCACTGGTAATGTATTAGCATCAGCAGAAGTGTTTATTCGTAGTGTAATTCAAGGAAGATTAGGAAGATGTCATCTTGTGACAATATTAGACGGAAATTGAGAGGAATTTTAGACTTACAGTTATTCAAAGGTTTTATGGAATTGTAGGCATTTGTTTTTAGGTCAGATGGTCCTAGCATTATTTAGAATAATGCTGAAAGTGTTTCAGTTGCAGGAGCAGATTCTGATTATTTCTTAGGAGTAATTCTCCCAATAGAAGTAATATATATAGAATTTGAAGCAAATAAAAAACAAAGCATACAGTCTGTAGTATTTTATTTGGAAAAATTCTTTCAAGTAAGAAATGCAACATGGTAACCTCCATCACCATTGCATAAAAACTAAGGCATTCACAATACGATAATAAAACTCTTCCTCAACCTGCATGCATTTGTGGATATTAATAGCAGATCAAAAAATAGTTTTACAAATTAAATTAATGCATTAAAACAATGGGCAAAAAATTAAAAACCCATGCATGCACCCAAAAATTTCCAATCACTAGTCTTATAGCCTCAACCAAACATAAAACATGAAAGGTAGACAACATACTTCAAACAATCTTCTGCTTGTTGCATACTTTTTGTCAATAAACAAACATAGAACACAAATAATATGATTCAAACCATCAATTCAAATCTTATTCTATGTCTAATTGTAAACCTTTGGTTGAGCTAAAAGATTATATATGAAAGATGGAAAATTATAACAAGTCCCTTACCAACAAGTTTTTTGTTGCACACAAAGTGTGAATATGCTCAAGATGAGTTGATGTGTGATGGAGAGTGTAAGGTATTCAAATTGACAACATAACAATGCATCGTAAGTCTTTATGAAAACAGTTCATATGATGAACTATTTATAGTCTTGAGGATTTGAAGATCGAGGGTTAGGATTAATTTAGAAGATTGATGGAGGAGATTGTTTAAGAAGATTGGAGCTATGAGAAGTCTCCAAGTGACATTTTTGTAATTGGTGCACAAAAGGAGTTCCATAATCAAAGAGATTTGGATGGTAGAGATCTTCTTGGAGAAAGATGGATGGTAAGGATAAAATTTAAACCCTTTCGGAATATTTTTTTTTTTTTAGAGTTATGTGAATGGTTAGGATCTTTTAGATTGAATGGATGAACAAGATTTGATGAGATGACTTTATGAAGGCTTGTGAAGCTTGGGGTTATGTACATGCAAGTCATTTTTTGGACATGTGCAATCTTAAATTTTGAGCAAGATTTTTCTTGATTAATCAAGTTTTGTATTTTGCAAATAATTAGTTAGATTGAATAATTAATTTTAGTCAACTAATGATTTGAGGGGGAAAATACAAATTAACTAAATATGCTATATTTATTTAATTGTTGGAAATGATGAATTCAAATAAATGGATTTATTTATTCAAGGTTGAAGATTATAAAATAGTTGATTAATTAAATAAATTGTCCTAGTTTATTTATAATGTTAGAGGAAGACTTAGATTAATTAATTTAGGTGTTGATGTAAAGGGAATTAATGACAATAGAAATGTTGAGAGATGATTTTAGGTGTCTACATTTTGCTTTTCTTTGAGACAACATTGCGAGTAGAAGTAATGCTATTTCAAAGAAAACTAAAATATAGTATTTTTGAGATGAAAAGGATGTTGATATGACCCGATTAGTTAGAAAAATGAAAAATGGTTGCAAGAAAGAGGGATGATAATTTTTTGAGAGGTTAGGAAAAAATAATGCAAGTGATCTCTCAAAGGAGAAATGAAGAGAAAAATGTCAGAAGAGGAAAATGTAGTGTTACCCCCGGACGTGTCCCCGGGTCTAAACCCCCCCGTCCCCGTCCCCGTCCTGGAAACGTCTCGAGGACGGGGGACGGCCAGGGGACAACAACAGTGTACTATGTTTAATATCACATGCATATTCACAATGAATTCTAAATTCTGAATGCATATTGAGTATTGACAATGAATTCTTCACACAAATGTTATATGCTAAGTTTCTATAATGTATATATGCATGCTTTATCCATGTTTTCATATGAATATTTAAAGTTTCCCTATATATTTTTAATTTTTCTATATTTTATATAGCCGTCCCCCCGCTGTCCCCAAATTTGGCTTGAAAAATCAGAAACTTGGGGACTCGTACTGCTGTCCCTTGCCATCCCCGTCCCAAAAACTTGGGGTAACACTGAGAAAATGAGTAACAAAAGAAAAATGGATGAAGTAGATGAAAAGAGATGAAAGGGGGTGAAAATTTTGATCGGGGGAGGGGGGAATGGGGGTTGTGGGTGAATAAATAAGGGTGGTCAATTATGGTGAAAATATTTTGTTTTTACCTTTAGCCTTAAGAGTTTATTAAGTAAAGTAGAGCTAGGAGTTGAGGAAAAATAAAGAATGTGTCATTAGATTTACGTTGAATGGAGTCTGTGAGACATTATAGGCAGTTAGTAGAGGTGAGAGTGATGGTATGCATGGATATTTTGAGCTTTAATTGCATTTAGGGGTCATTAATGGGAGGTAGAAGCATAGTTGGAAAACTCGGACTCGCCGCGGACTCGGCAGCCCAAAAATATGACTCGGACTCGGGACTCGGCACGGACTCGGGAAAAGACTCGGCTAGGACTCGGCAAAAAAAAAAAACCGTAGTTTTACAAAAAAACAAGAACAAATTAATGCATTTAGAGAACATAAGAGCCTAATTTGATTATCAAACACTCAATAATTGAAATTTAATCATTCAGTCATCAAATACTCATAGTTTCAATGTATAACATCATAAGATTATAAATGTTTACTTATAATCTTGGCTTCTTTCAACCCCAATTCAATTTGCAGACCTCTATTTCACAAACTTGAGTGTTAAAATGAAAGAAAAAGTTAAAAAAAAACATGGGTTTTTAACCCCTTTTGACTCCCAGCCACACAGAGAGTTTTGGGTTGGGACTCCCGAAGTCCAACCTCAGACTCTTTTAATCCCTTTTGACTCCCAAACACAGAGTCCCAGTTGGACTCCCGTCGACCTCGGACTCAGAGCTCCCGGGTCCCGACCTAGGACTCTCCTAGACTCGACTCAGAAGTCCGGAGGCCTTCTGGCCGCCTATGGACTCGAGTCCCGGGCGAGTCCAAACTATGGGTAGAAGAACTAGAAAACACATGTGCCAAACAACAAAACTCATCTTTTGCTATGCATGGGAAGGTGAAGTTTATGCAAAGCAATTTAGCACATGCAATGAAAGTGGCGTGCGCATGAGAGTAGTTGTGAGGCCCACCTTTATGATAGACTTATTATTTTAGACTATTTTTTTTTAGTCATTGATGATACCTAATGATACTATTGATGCTATAAGGATTTAGACATTTGATTTTGCATTTATGATTATGATTAAAACTACATGCTTGGTTTAGTTGACGACGTTTAATCTAATTTTGAATATTAATGATAAATTGATGAAATATGATGCTTAAGTAAATTATGATGCAATTGCGATGAATATGAATTTAAGATTTATTTAAATGGATATCTAAGTATTTAATTGATTTTGGAAGTTATCTAGTGGGATCTCTATGAAAATTGAATTGTAAAAACTTGTGTGAATGTGTGTGTTCAATTCAGTTGTTTTGGCTATAAATTTTAAATTGAATGAATTAATGTGTAAATGGAGCGTGTAGGTATATCCATGACCAATAGAATTAAAGGTATTCAAGGGAACCTTATGTGCTTAACCATGTTAAACCAAACTATAGTCCATTTGGAGGGACTATAGTCTCAAAAATTTAATGTGAATGTGAATATTTGTTATATGAATTTTTGTCTTGTCTTGGGCCACTAGGATGTGAGTTGGCATTTTAATTGGTCAATTTCAGATTTAACCTCCTAGGGCCTTTTCAAGGCTGAAAAATGTCATTTTAAAAGTATTTTATGGGTTTTAGAGTCCTAGGGCAGGTATCCATGGGTTGTGCATCTTTTTAACTTATAATCTTGAGCTTATCCCAAGATATGACATTTTTTTGAGGTCTTAATGAGGGTGGACAAATTTAAGGTTTTGGGGATTGGGATGTTGACTTGTTACATCCTACTTCCACTCTACCAAACTCATTTATGAGCTTTCCCTCACATGTGGGAGCCACCTTTGTAAAACTTGTGGGGTTGAGTGTAAAAGTACACTCCTCACTCCCAAAGTCCATACATGAGTATTTATAGGAGAGCGTATCTTGAAGAGTGAGTGGGAAGGTCATTCAAGGAGTTCAAATTTGAACTTGTATTTATCATCCAATGAAGGATGAAGTGGGGTTTTTTTAGCTTGGTCTTGTTTTGAGAATTTTGAAGAAGAGTTTGAAAGGAGAGCATTAAAGAGGAATTGGAAAAAAAAACTTGGAGCTCATCCACAACAATCTCTTCTTGGTTTTAGCTTGACAAGGTTGGCTTCAATCTCTTTAAGTTTTCTTTGAGAAATTTGGTTAAATATATGTGCATTGCAATTGAAATCTTTTGTGTAGTTCTTGTGCAATGTTTTGTGTGTTTTATGTGGGTTGGGTTGTGATGGGTTTGCTCTCCCACAAAATGAGAGCATCCCAAGTGTGGGATGGAGAGGGAGAACCTTCAATAGGGTTGCTTCATTCCTTTGAGAGTGACTAGGGTATGAGTACCCATGGGTAAGAGTACCTAAATTGTATTTTGAAATTTTGGTGTATGGGTGGAGAGGAGATGGTTGTGATAAGTGGCCTTTGTGAGAAAATGCGACTATGGAAGCTATTTACATATATGATTAATACTCCCCATTGTTTGAGATGTTCCCTCACTTCTCTCTATGAGAACCTTGTGAAGGTTTGTGTGAGTGTGTCAATCCTTGGGTTGGGTGTCAACATGGTGTGTGTAAGAATTTATCTTTTTATGTTGTGGTTATTTGTTTGTGTGTACCTGGTTCTATTGGATACCTTCTAACTCGAAAGTGGTTAGTTTTCTAGCCAATGGTTGGGTAGTGAGCACCACCAAGGCCTTTAGAGAAGTTGTTTTGTGTTATGTGTAGGTTGGTGAAACTGTGAAGACTATGGTGTGTGTAAGAATTTATCTTTTTATGTTGTGGTTATTTGTTTGTGTGTACCTGGTTCTATTGGATACCTTCTAGCTCGAAAGTGGTTAGTTTTCTAGCCAATGGTTGGGTAGTGAGCACCACCAAGGCCTTTGGAGAAGTTGTTTTGTGTTATGTGTAGGTTGGTGAAACTGTGAAGACTAGCAAATTTGGATGAGTTGCAACTGTGTCTTAGTATTATGCTTGTGTAATGGGATGTTGAAGTCCTCACTATTGTAGAACTATTCTTGGCTGGAAGTTGTGTAAACATTGAATGTAATGTCATTCTAGAGCTATGTATGAGAAGAGTTACATGTAAATGCAAGAACATTATTCTGTTTAAAATACACAGGTATCCTATTGGAAAATACAAATATATAAAGTTTTCTGTTTTGAACACAATTTGTATTTGTCTGAATTAAAAGTCTGTAATTCTGTGCTGCGAGAAATTTATGTATTTTGTTTAGAGAATGTAGGATAAGGAAGGAGGTACTTGAATATTTGTCCATATGCATTCTGTTTTAAGTTCAGATGCATTGTTTATTATGAATTAAAATATGTACATTACTTGACATATAAGTGGTTATCCGGTCTTTGAAATAAAAGCATGCTGTTTTTTTCTTAAGTGAAAGATATGTACTTCTGTTTAGAGAACGTAAAAGAAAGGAATGTTGGTTATATTTATTAATACTTATTCTGCACAGAAAGAAAATATGCTAGCCTGCTTTTAAAATAAGAAATAATGCATTTAGTTTGGAAAGTAAATTAAATTGAATATAAATATAGTCTTCTGTTATCATTGTACAGGATAATATTTACATATAGATATATTTTTTCAGAGGAAATAAGATATTCTAGTGGTAATGCAAATATATAGCCTATTCTCGAATTTTAGGTTTGATGTTTTGTTCTAAAAATGCAAGTTCTGTAGAAATGGATGTAGGAGTCTGTACACGAGATTTAGATTTTCTGTTGTTATTGTAGTTGAAATAAACCCTGTTAAAATGTTGTATAAATGTAGAGCAAGCATAATTGTACCTCTCGTATAAAATAGTTGCAGAAAATAAATAAACACATCGAAATAATTACAGGGATGTGCATGTAACTATAGTTCTGTCTTGCATTTTCTATTTGAATTTAATCTATTTAAAAAGAAAAGAAAATTAAAATTTGGAATGCTCGCACGAAGTCAGGCAAGTAGGGCAAAATATGTGTAAGTAAACAGAGTAGAAAATGAACATAGATAAAGAACAGAACAAAAAAAAGGATATAGGCAGAGTCCGTAATCCTTTTTCTGTATAGCCGCGTCCTGGGGGTGTACAGGAAATTGCGTCCTTTCATTCTGTCGCAAGTTACCTGCAAACCCCAAGCCATTAGACAGAGATAACAAATGAGAAGCAGACCAAAAAAAAAAAAACAAAAGCTAATAAGGTAACCCGACTCGCCCTCCTTCCTTGCTGGCTGTGCTCTCTCACTCTCCTTCCGAATTGGTGGTAGCCATGCGACCTTCCCTTGCCATATCGTGCCCCTTAAACCCTTTCTGGCGGCCGCCATGTTTGTTTTTCTTCCTTCCTGCTTTCATCAAGTTTCCCCTATTCTCTCTCTGCATTAGGCTTGTAGTTGAGAAAATAAGCAGATGGGCGAGCTTTTGAAGGGGAGCTGTTCGATCAGATAGAATTAAAAGAATGAGAAGAAAACTACTGCAGATGGGTAGGCATTAGGGAGAGGGGTCAGTAGTTTTACAGGGTTCAATTGTTGTTATAGCATTTGTGCTTATAATAACCAGTCTTACCACATAGTAATAGTTTACATGCAAATAGAAAAATAATCAAATATTGGAAAGTAAGTTTTTGGATTCAATTGTATCTGTTTTTCTTTCAGAGACAGTTGAATCCAAAATCTTACGAATTTCATGGACTGTGGAAAATTCATACCAACTAAATCAAATATTGTCAAAATGGACCCATACTTGAACACATGAGAACCTATGAATGTTATATAAAAAAAGCATAAATACACCCATGAAACGGTGAAATAAATATTTTTGTCTTAAATAAAATATCACAACTACAAAATGAATATTATATAAGTGTATCATTTACAAAATAAAATGCTCATTTAATAAAATAAGACAAGTGATTTAAACAAGTATTGTTCTCATAGTGAAAAAATATTGTTCTAATGTGTATAACTATTGGGGTAGCAATGTACAAGCATTGGAGTATTTCATATTAATAATCCGTCCTATCACAAATATAAAAGGTGAGCACAGTAAATACCATGTATTTTTCCATTAAATGTGAAGGATTTTCAAAATGTTTTAGTATTCAACTATTGGTTCATTTTGTTTGATATAAGTTGTATTTTAAATAATTGTGTGTTGTTTTTATAACAAAAATAGTGTTTTTTGTGTTCAACTATTGGTCCATTTATGTTGAATATAAATGTTAGAGATAACAAAGATTTATAGTTACCAATAGATATTTGGTACGTTTAGGTTGCATATAAGTTTTATTTTAAATAAAAATATGATATTCTACAAGCAACAAATCATTTTTTTTTTGTTCAACTACTAGGGGCACCATGATTAAGTTTCAATCAAATCTTTAAAAGGTCAAAATTTGGACACTTCTTAGTAGATGTGCTGATGTGGCAAGTTGCATGATGAGTCACACCTTCAAACCTTAGTAATAGATAGATAAGAGGCTAGTCCACGTTTTAAAAAAAATGAAGGTCCTAGGATATTCCAGGCAATTGTTGCATGCTCACAAAGTTAGCGTGCATGACTATTGGCCCCTCTCCCCTAGAGTTAGTAGAGGCACCCAACATTGGGCAGATTACCTAAGGAGAAGACAAAAAGAAATAAAATTATTTCTTAAGTCTCGAGGAGTGAGGGAGTCAATGATTCATTATAGGGAGTTAGTTGATAGGCTTCCCCTTTGGACTTCCCAGTCCACAAATATTTAGAATATCTAGGGGAAAGAGGCCTATAGTGGAGCACCCTAACTTCACGTTTCTCAAAATCTTACGTGTAAATTTCAAATCACTCCCAATTTTGTACAACAGTTTATTTGGCAACTCATATGCTTCTATATTTCGTTTTAGGGCCACATCATCAAATATGATGACACATTAGCATGCTTTTAGTTGAGGTATCCAAGAAGGCACAAAAAAAAGGTGAGACCGATAGTGGTGCACTAAGTCATGTGTTATTGGTGCGCTGATGTGGCATCATATGATTTGTCACTTTGCGTAGTTTATGGATAAAAAGTGTTTTGCAATTGGATATTAGAATGCTCCACTATGGGGCCCACTGAGGACTACTTCTATCCCCACTATTAGACCTTGCTCCATTATGGGCCCCTCTCCCCTATCTCATGCTGCAATACCATTTGACGATAATCAAAAAATTTATTTTCATGAATCAAAAAAATTATTTCTAGGAATTAACGTTTTATCTCATTATGAAGAAATGCAACAAATGGCTTGCCTCACTCCACCCAAAAATTGTGTCTCAGAAAAAATTGGAGGCTTAGGAAAAAATAAGTGGATTTTAATGCACACATCTAATCTCATTAGAACAAATATCTTCCATTGCCTTGTACGCGGTTTGGATTTGGCTGCAGTTATGATTTTAGCTACATTATGTCCTGTTAGAGGATGTTTGTATTAATGTTGCATTGCTGTCCACAGTTATACATTCCCTTTAGCCACCCTTGATCACCGCCTCCAGTTTACATAAATAGACTGAGCTGTTAACCGATCACTCCACCAACAAGCTTTGGAGTTGGACATTTGCATCGGTTCAAAACTTCTCTGACAATACTACTTCTTCTAACAAGTAAGAAACTTGGATTTTGATAACAAATTTTTATTGCAGCGATTTATTATGGAATCTTTGTATGTTCAAATATTCATGCCTTGTCTTCATTTTGATTTTTCTTTCCTGTTTTGAGAAATCAATAGAACTTAACACCATAGAATTATGTTAAGCTAGAAAAGGCAACACAATTTTTATCTACACATGACATCTCTATTGCAACACGCTAGACTTGTCAATACAAGACAACCTCATTTTTTCTGAAACATACGATGCTTCTAGTTGCATTTCCTTGCAGAGCCAATAAACTATCCTAAAGATCAAAGCCTTGTACTCTAACTTACAAATTGATATACCAAGAAATTTATACTTAAATCGTTGAAATTGGATTGTGTAGTAACGATAATTATAAACTGACAAGCTTTTTGTTAACTACATACCCTGCATCAAAGCTCCTGTTTCGCATAGGTAGGAGATGGTTACACCTACTAAATGGAAATGTTAAAAACCCTAGATAATACCGGTGTGTCCCCCTCTGTCTAGGCACATCCCTTACAAGTACCTCGAACCAGTCTCCCTAGAAGTGTTGCTTCAATCTATTCATAATTAACAAAAAAATAACATTAGAATTATTTTTGAATGAAATAAAACACAAGAAAAAATGAACCAGCCGCATATAGATTCCAAAAAAGGAATTCATTGAAACCATGGCAGGTGACTTATCTCAAGATTCTGCACAAATTGCGTCATGCTATTGACCATGTTGATGAGGAAAAATGGGTAGAATTTGTAGGAAAATATTACATTCTCGGACTTACCCTCCCTCCAGGCAAAGTCCCCCTCTTCTTTGGCCTGTGACACCATCCACACAGCTCGCTGAGGAAACGACCCGTCAAAGTCCACGTTGTCCACGACCATTAGCACTGTGGAGTGAGTGCCCATTGTGTGCATTAGTCTGGGCCCTACCGTTACCTCAAAGTTAAAATCACGTAGCAGATTCTCCATGCTCTCATCCTTCACCTTGCCATAACTGCACAGGGAATGGCACCTTGCACAAACCACATACTTTCCAGACCCCTTGCTCTTCTTCATTTCTGGCTATGAATTTTGTGAAACCAATCTCCCTACAGTTACTTCTTCAATCAATTCACAATAAATGGAAAGTAGCTCTAAATGGATTGCATGGCGATGAGAACAAGGAAGTTATGCAACTACCAGGTGTCTGCTCCCTGTGGGCCTCATTAATTAGTCTGATATTAGGTTGAGTTGGTTAACGTTAGCTTTGTAACTCCATGAAGCACTTTTTCTATTATCATCAAAGTGTCCAGATTAAGGTGATTTTTTTATTTTTTTTTTCTATGTAGAATTTGAGTTGAATTAAAGTCTTCTTTCTGATGATTTAGCAATACATTCTTTCGTGCCACTTCAAACAACCTAAAGTCTTTTGTGGTATGTGTAATTTCACATGTGACAAACTTGATCCTGTCATGTCCCTGCCAAAGTAGTAATCGAATCCCAAAAATAAATAAAGAGATCGTAGCAAATCCTTGATCGCCATCTTCCTTAAGTCGATCCTTATTGCCACCATGAGTAAATCAAAAGAAATAGAATTTATTCAGGCCGATTCCTTTCAACCTTGGCGGACTACATCATAAAATAATTTAAAAGTGTTTATATAATTAGCGCCCAAGTTTGTAATGATATCAGGAAGCGATCAAGTCTTTAGAGCCACGATTAATCTTATTAATGAATGAGAGAGCAACGATTATTTTATGGTTCGATTTATTGAAGGTAGCAATTAAGACTTTAGGCAACGATTCATATAAATAAAGGCATATATAATTTATCAAAAGTAATTATTAAAGAAGGTGATTGATGCTAACACAAATTTTTTAACTAAAGACACATCCATTCAAATAGTGTGTCCTTTCTAAAAGATGTATCATTTCACTTAGACATGGAGATATATAAGAAAAATTAAATCATTTGCAAAGAAATCAATCAAGGAATGAAATGAGCTTGAATAAAACAATAGATTGGGAAAAATAAATAAATTATAAGAGATCTATTGGATTAAGTATTATTGCAAGGATATATTTGGATAGTAAGTTTAAATATAATTATAAATATATACATTTGTTCATATGAAGTGATTATTGGAAGATTGAAAGTAATTAGAAATACACACACACACACACATATATATGATAATGCAATAATGATGCTTGTAGCAATTATTAATCCTTATTAGTTTTGGAAGAATTAGGAGATGTCATTGATGTTGTTGTTGGCAACATGAGCATGTAGGATAAGCACAAGGTATACTATTATGTATTGCAGTGTTGTCATTGATGTCAACATTGCATCTTGGTGTGAAAAATTTGGTGCAGATCAATTTGGTTGGATCTAACATCACAAAACATGTTAGAAGGCTTGTATGCTGATATTTGTGGAAGACCATTTTGCTAGATGGTTTGATCTGGTGAAGATACTTGTGATGGAAATTGACTAAGTGTCAATTCTAATAATTTTGTGTAACAGAGCATCTAGTTTTTGGGCCCGCATTGGTCCACAAATGAACATTGCACTATGTGGTTCTAGCATAATATTTTTTGTTGGTAGAAGCATCTAATACTAGAATTCCATCTTGTTTTGGGCTTTGGTTTGAAAGTTATGAATGACAGAAGTTCGGCTTGGCAAATTACAGTCATTTCCTATACAATGCATATGAGTATGAGAGTATGCACTTCTACGTGGATAGGATTTTGACTTTGCGGTCTTAAGGAAACATTGACAGATGTCAATAGAGTATGAATTCTAGCCGACATGATGTTTTGAGGTATACGTATCCAAATATGGGTATACAACTGAAGAATTTTTGTATTAGATTTTTTGTGGTGCTGACCTAATAGGTGTGAAGATATGCGAAGGTTAAATAAGTGTTGCAGAGTTATGTGGGAACTATTATAGGTCCATGTTGACCTATTTCAAATTGTTTTAAGGATAAAATCTTGGTGTGAGACATGTATGGAAGGATTTGTGTTGACAAGTTATATATTGTATATTTTGTATGTTACATCTAATTAGGCTGACCTAATTGATGTTATGCTTGAAGAAGATATATAAGCTAGACCATCTTCCATGTTTTGATGAATAAAAAACATGCAAGTGATGTGAATATATTACGAATTTAAGTTGTGAATGTTGAGTAGAATATTAGAGTGATGCGAATGCAGAGGAAAGCGGTATGTTAGATCTGAATTAGATGAAGAGTGTAAAGTCAATTTATTAAGCTTCATTGGAATTGTAATTCATGCAAATGACAGATGCAATTGTAATAGTTTAATCTAGGTTGTGAGCCACAAACTGTCTTCTATCTCTTTTTCTCTTAGTGGATGGTGAGTTCACTTGGATAGTGAGTCCACCTACAGTGAACACTTCTATAAATATACCATAACCGGTTATAATATATTGTGAGCTAATCGTTGCTATGGTTTTTTCCATTTTGGGTTTTCCATATAAAAATCTTGGTGTTCACATGTTATGTGATGTTGAATGTTGAATGTTTTATTTCATTACTATAGTTGAATCTGCTAAGTGGATTGGACGTTTAAATGTTTGAATGGTGTAAAATAATACTGATTCACCCCCCTCTCAGTATTCAGGGTGTTCAACAATTAGTAATTATTCATTGGTTTTAATCTATTTGTTTCTCTTTAAGTAGTCATGTGTAAGTTTGGCAAGGAAACATGTTAGGGAAGGGCAGTATAAGTTATCTCAATGTAAGTATGCCAACCCTAAGTTGGATGGGATTGTCTTGGTTGGATGTTCCGTCCACTTGGGGCCAAGGGGGGTATGCGCACGCCCTTGGGCTTACTCGAGGAATAATAGGTTATCACAACGTAAGTACTGTTGAACACCCAAAATACTGAGAAGGGGGGTGAATTAGTATTCTCTGAAACCACCTAAAACATTTAAATATTTATTTCATACATAATATTCAAATTGCAATAAGGAAAGAAAACATGAAAACAATCAGCAAGGCACAAACACATGAACACTAGATTTTTTATGTGGAAAACCTAAAAAAGGGAAAAACCACGGTGATGAGTAGCTCACAATATATTATAACTGGTTATAAGATATTACAGAAAGGCTCACTACCAAGTGGACTCACTGTCTAAAGAATAAAATAAATATAAGAGAGGGCTGGCTCACTACCAAGATTTGAACTGCTACAAGTGCATCTACAATATGCAAGAAATATAGTTCCATTGGAGCTCAAAACACTGAATCAACACACTTCATATTATTCCTCTCTAACACTCTGCTCTGCTCTGCTCTATATTCA
This sequence comes from Sequoia sempervirens, assembly GCA_007258455.2. NCBI lineage: Eukaryota > Viridiplantae > Streptophyta > Pinopsida > Cupressales > Cupressaceae > Sequoia > Sequoia sempervirens. The sequence continues at coordinate 293,753 of VDFB02075432.1, forward strand.
CATCACATTCGCATGCTCTGCTTAGGAATTCACACACAACTTAATTTCAACTCATATCCTCTCTGCAATACTGAAAATGGTCTTACATTTATACCCATTACATTTATAAACACCTACAATATCAATTAGGTCAGCCTAATTAGATGTATCATGCAAAATAATAACTTGTCGGCTCAAAATAAAAAAATAACACGCTTCACACCTTAATTCAAAACTTGTAACACATCAAATAGGTTGGGGTGGACCTATAATAGCTTCCAAATAACCGATCAACACTTCCTTTAACTCCGCACAACCTCAAACATATTAGGTCAGCATCGCTGGTGAGACAACACCAAAATACACCAACTGATTATTCACAAATTGACACATGGACCTCCAAAACATACACCATTGGACTACACATTCATTTGACACCTGTAAACACTCCCTCAAATTTGCATAATTTTTTTTTACTCCACAGTGAAGTGCGGACCAAACCAAATAGGTACTTTGCACTAGAAAACTCGATATACTGTCAACCATAAATTTTGCACCAAAGGACATAAAGGCATGAAACTTTGGATTTAAGGTCCTCAAACATGTATCAAAATTGCCTTGGAACCATAGACAGAAATACCTCAAGGCAAACCAATGTAGACTAAAAAATTGATGCTCTGTACACTAAAAACTGTGTTATGACACTTAGCCAAATGATCAATCCATTTGTTCTTCACTAGAGAAAAAATATTTGCATCTCTATGCTAGATTACCATATCCATGCTCACTCATGCCTCACCAACCAACTATACATAAATATTTACATCAAACCACAATGTTGACATTAATGACAACACTGTATATAATCATGCCCATGTTGCCAACAACCATACCAATGACAGTCTCCTCAAACTTTCAACAATATCCCCCTTTGTTATTGATGGAAACATGCAACAACTCTTCTCCATGTCTTATCCAAACTATTCTCCCCCTTTGACATCAAGGGAAAAGGGTGCATACATATTTTTTTGTTCTATGCTCCCGCTTTCATATATACATAAATGCACAAGAGTAACAAACTTCAAAAATTCAAAGCAACTCCCCCTAACAGTGCTATCCAGCTTAGAAAGATCAAAATTTGCACTGGTATACTAACTTCTAACCCCCACATATATATAATGAAATCTGAAATGTATAAATAGAAAAGAAATATACATGGTCTAATCGGAAAAAGTGTATAACACTTGCAATTTTGCAAGGTGTGCTTGCCAATCCTTCTTGTCATTCTCTCAATGTGTCTTTGCCAGTCCAAGCATGCGGTTCACAGCCTCAAACTCCATGAGGAGTTCTTCACCTTCATCTGAAGTATTAGGTACCAAATTTAGCTCTATTGTTTTCTCTGCAAGAGCACCAAATATAGATGTGAACTTTGCATTCACCAGATCTCTGAGTTGTCCAAACTACACTATAATCTTTTCTCTTTGTTCCTGCAGCTGGAAGAATTGTTCATGCAGATCTTCAATTGCTTCTCTTGTGGATCCATTTGTATCATTCACCGGATCATAGGCACCAGATGCTTTATTGATCCATGGCTCAATGGAGTCAATCTCAACCTTTATGTTCTTTGTTGAACTAGGCCACTCCAAGCAAAATTGAAATAGATCCTTGGCCTCTTCAACACAACTCTGCACATCCCTAAGGTTGTTCTGTAGTTTGCCATATGCGATGGCACATTTATCTGTTATGTCCGCCAACCTTCTATCATTCATCTTCTTATTGATCTCCTTTTCCAACTTCTCTTCAAGACCATAAGAATACTCTTTGAAAGAATCAAATAAAAGCTTCAAATTCTCCACAACGGATAAATAATTGTCTATACTAACACCGAGAATACTCTCCTGCAACACCTTCACTGCTTCATCTATCAGCTCCGCACTCTTATGATGTTTTTTCCAGATCTCCTTTCTGATGGAGGTGTGGAATGCATCATCGAGTTGTAACTTATGGAGAGGAGACATCTTTCCCATATCCACTTGCCCATGCTGCATAGGAATTTGTAGTATTTGGGCATATATAATAGGTTGGAACAATAATTGCTTGCTCAATAGATTCTTCTCATCATCAATTGATTTTGCATTGTTATCCAAAGGAGGCATATTTTTGTATTTTGTGCCTCATTGATCTTTTGGTTGTCTTATACAACCTCTTCTTCAATATTCTTCTCTATTTCTAGAGGAGGGGAGACGTGACCTGTTTGAGTATCCTCCTTTTGCAACTCTTCAACTTTTTCTTCTCCAATAATGTTTTCTCCTACCCGAGGAGTGTCTACTTATTCATTCTCATTTGTATCATTCTCATGTTGAGCATCCTCCTGCTATGTATCTTCTGGTATATAAATTTTCAGAATAGAAACATAATCATGTATATTTTCTTTAGTGTGTGGGGTCATACCTAACCTTTTTTCCAAGTTGGCAACTTTCTCCATAGTCTCATTTCTTAACCTCTCAATGTCATCTTTATATCTACTCATAAGGGTAGTGACCCTTTGCTTAGTTATGATCTCTTTACTGTACAGTTGAGCTAATTTATCTCTGTCCTCATGAGAAAAAGTAGCACTTTCTCCAAGGTAAATGGTCTCAACTTTTCATCTTCATTCATTGCCTCTTCTCTTGCATACAATGCATTTTTTCAGATCTTCAGGAAATTGGCCTTCAATATCCTTCATTCTGACATCAAATGTAACAATATATCTAACAATTGCTTCTTCTATTGTATACATATCAATGTGTCATTCATAGTGGTATAGAAGGTAGTAGTTTGTTCCAACATTTCATGCTCCACTATGCCATTAAACAATGTATCTAATTTCATGGGGCTATGTATTCTTATTGAGGAAGCCTTATCCTTCTTCTTCTTCTTTGCTTATAGAGATTTTTCTCCTTTACCAGACTTGGTTTTCTTCTCTC